>CM064491.1:18911489-19496010 GCA_032716605.1 Paralithodes platypus | reverse complement strand
TGGATGTGGTGGAGACTGGGTTGCTATCTTTGCCACATTTATTTGGAAGTATGGCAATAGAAGTTAGTTACTGGGGAGGGGGATAGCCTCGCACCGACGACCATTGGGTGCCAGGTTGTGAATGGGTTGTAAGAGAATAGATGGCATGCAAGGGGTTAGTAAAGTTCTAATGTTGTTCTGGCCTACTAAGTGAAGGTATGCTGGATAGGAGTATATATATAAAAGGTTGCAGAGCATAAGCAACGGGAAATTCAAGGATCTTCAAGACGTATGAGAGAGAGGCTAGGTCGGACAAGAGTAGAGAAGCGCGGGGTCTTATAATGCGAGGGGAGGAGTTAAGGGGGGCTATAGGGGAATTTGACGCGTAAGGTCTCTGGGCGTGGGGGTGGAGTACGTTAGCCAAATGCTACCGGGAATGCAACTATGGGGTGGTATATGAGTCTGGAAAAGATAGTATGTGATCAGTCCGAGGGTTAGGATACTATTAGTTGGCCCTGGGAACTGCGTTTTCTAGGAAATATATATATACCAACAACAGCGGCGTACGCGGTAAAAGTGACTGGGGATATAGAAGGCGGCTTTCTATGTTACTGTGCTGAGAGGATTGGGTTCTATCATGTGGACCTGGTCTATTATAGTGAGAACTGAGCAATCTGGAACCCATATTTACTCTGATGTTTTTATATAAGATCTCAAGTGACGGCGTCTCTAACGTGTACCTCGCCAAACCAGATTGGAACAAAGGTCACACTTGCCCCCAACTTTCCTTCATAATGGCAACACATGGTGGCTGGATTCTTTAATGTGTGACATGGATGCTTCTTTATTGTGGTCGGTTATTCTTGGTTCTTATTTGGTTGGGGCTGTTACTTGGGGAACAACAACAACAACAACAGCGGCAGTTCGTAGGGGTACTTCGTTATTGTTTCGTCGGGGTACTTATGACCGATACTGGTAACCAGGTTATCTTATACAATCTCTGGTTTGGGTAAGAGGTGTATGACACAAAGTAAATTGGCGTAGTGTGGACTGTGGATACAAAGGAGGCAAGGGGAAGACGTATGACAATTGTGGAAAAGTAAATGGAAAAAGGTGAACACAATGGCGGATAAAAATACTTAACCTAAGATTTGAATACATAGATTTATGGGGCGATGGGTCTTCAGAAGCTTAGTCTGGCAAGACAAGATGTTAGGGAATGTTAATATTAATACTTAAACTAAGGATTGCATACATCGATGAACGACGACATTATAGTCGTCGTCCTAATAAGGTGATGAAACCTGGTTGATCTGTATTTGGCACAATACGACACAAGGACAGTGCCGCTATGTCTTATCAATACTGGTGGCAGTTAATATTATAGAGACGCTTAGTTACTAGAGGAACAATGCAAGGGGGCGACTGAGCACGGGTTACATATATCTATACTCGTCATGGGAAATGATATACGAGGTCTAGGGACAGGCGTGGGTGTTTTAAATTCTAAGATATATAACATCTACTTCTCGGATGTAAGAACATACATAGATATAATTATGGCTGTCTGATGTGTTGGCATTGGCTCAACATCGGGACACGGCATGGGTGTTTTTAATATGAATGTATATTCCTGTTCATCATCTTTGTAGTTAGGAGTATAGGACACGAGGGGTAGTGTACGTGAGGTGTGGAAAATGGTCAGTTTAGAAAAGGTAGGTAGGTGCGGCCTGGAGCTGCTTAGCCCTGCGGGCTTGGGCCTGTCTGAAATGGCTGGCTCGGTCAGCTGGTCCTTTCGTTCTGTGGACCTTTCTTCCGGGTGTTTCTGTGTGGTGTTCGCTCGTGGCTTCTGTGGTGGGCTTCTTGTTCTGGGGCATTTTACTTCCCTCTCCTTCATTATAGGCTCGTCCTCGAGCCTCAAGGGTGAAGTAAAAAGAAGCATAGTCATGGTGGGTCATTTTAAGGGTATTTAAAAAGTTCCACCAAGCAAGAGAGCGACGGTCAGGTTTCTTTTGCAGGTCAATGTATACCTGTAAGAATGTGTCCTCTGTGTTGTGGCGGGCGGCTGCCCGGGCTTGGTGTGGGTGTGGTATACGGGCCAAGTGTCCAGTGTTTTTTTTTACTTTAACCTTTCGTATGAATGGTTTGTAGCTTTCCCCTGTGGGGGTCGGAGTGAGGTGTGTGGGATTGACAGGAAGTCTGTTTAGTGTGGTGAAGGGGTTACTAACCGAAAGGGGATTCACGCGTGACAACAGAGCTGGGGATGAAGGGGGAATGTGAGTCTGGGTTTTATTTGGTTTTCTTGGGCGGTGTTGTAGGTTGGGAATATATAGTGAGGCAATGCACAAGATCGGTTTAGGTAAGGTGGGTGAAGGAGGTGTGTGGGAAGGAGGGGGTGTGTGTTGTGTGGCTTGGGTCCTTAGTGTCAGAACGGGGTGTTATTTTTGTATCGCTGTCTTTAAATCTGATGGGTCTGTTGATTATTCTACCTCTGGCGGTCCTGCTGGGAAGGTAGATGTTTGTCGTGGGACTTGAGTCGCTCGACGATGTTTTATATTGAGGGGAAGAACATTTTACAGGTAAAGGACATGTGGGGGTTTTCTCAGGGGGTGACTTTGGGGGGGAGATTTTTTGGGGGGGGGGGTTGGTTGGGGGTTCGGTGAGGTGAGGAGGTTGGTCGGTGTGTGGGTGGGGTGGTGGGGATCGTGGAGGGGAAAGGGGCGGATGCGGGGGGGGCTAGACGGGTGGGTAAGGAGTGTAGATTTAAGTTGGAGGGTTGGGGTAGGGGTGTGTGTGGGGTGTGTCGTTTGATGAGGTTGGTGATTTGCTGGTGATTATTCGTCTTCTTTCCCTTTGTGGGGGAGAATTCGACGAAGAAGAAGAAGAGGAGGAGGAGGAGGGGGGTAGTGGTCTGGCAGCCCTACGGAACTTGGTTAGCAGGGTGTGTTTTCTGGAGGTTTTAAACTATTTTTGTCGTGGGCGTAAGTTGTAGTGTGAGGTTACTGAGGTAGATTGTGTGGTGCGGTTGGGTGTGTACTTGGTTTGGGGTGGGAGTGGTGGTTTTCTCACTGTGGTGCCTGGTGGAGGTATGTCAGGGCTAGACGGGAGGGTTTCTGTTGTGGCCGGGGTTGTGGGTGGAGGTTTTCCGCACTTGGATAAGTTGGGGAGGAACTTGACTATCAGAAGTGAAGGAAGGTGTCATGGTGGAAGAGGGTGTGATAGTGGGGGCTTGGGGTTTGTGGAGGTTAATTTGGGGGGTATGTTGAGAAATGATTTGTCGGTTCGGTGCTGGAGGGCTTAGGTCCTTAGGGGTTTGTATGGGAATATTCATAGCCTGAGTGGGAGGGTGAGTAGGGGTGTTTAGTTTTGGGTCGGACGTGTGGGGTGGGGTAATGTCTTGTGGCTTTAGAGGTTTAAACGCTCGGACGAATCTAGTTCGGAGCGTGCGAGTCACGCCGTGATAGTCGATGGTGACTTGAAAGGCATTTGGGACTTGTATGACGGTGTAGGGCCCGACATAGTGAGGGCCTAACTTGTTGGTGATAGGGAGGTTGGCTACCATTACGGTGTCATGGATGGCGAAAGGGTTTTTTGTCATCGATGTTATCAGTTTTGGTGTCCTGACAGATCTGGGCGGTATGGAGGGTGTTTTTGCAGATGTTGCAATGGGTCAATTGTGGAGGTGGTGGAGGGAAGGTGAGCGTGGTGGTGGAATGGCAGTAACAGGAGGGGTACACCGTAAACACGTTCATGAGGGGAAATACCGTCTTCCCGAGGACAGGTGTTCATACCCCATTGTATCATCTTTAGTTGTGATGGCCAGTCTGAGGTGTTAAGAGCAATCATTCTTGTACGTAACTGGTTGTTGATGGTGCGATGGCTGCGTTCGCATATAGCATTTCCTTGAGGCCAGTATGGGGATGAGTGTTTAATCTTAATACCGCATTGTTGGGTGAATTGTTGCCAAACGTGTCCACTAAGCTCGGGGCATTGTCCGATAGAAGAGCAAGGGGAAGGCCGAATATAGGGAACACTTCTGTGGCAAGCAGTGTGGCGACTGTGGTGGCTGTGTGGTCTTTAACTGGGCAGGCTATTAAAAATTTTGAATATACGTCCACAAATGTGACGATATAGCGGTTGCCAGCGTAAGAAGGGAACGGGCCCATGATGTCGAGGGATAGGACTTGGAACGGTTTGTTGGCAGAAATGGTACCAGCTGGGCCTGGGGTGCGTGATCTATCCTTTCCCAATAAACACGGTTTGCAGGATTCTGTCACTCGTTGTGCAATTTTGGAGGGATTGGGGGTCCAGTATTGGTCTGTGAAGATCTTTAACATCTTCTTTTGTCCAAGGTGTATGCCGTTTCCCTCGTGGATGGCAATCATGTAGTCGTGGGCAATGGTGGGGTCCAAGATTATGTGACCAGTGTCTGTGGCAAGTTGATCTCCCCAGCGAGTCAGTCTCCTGAAGACATATTTTAACGGTATCCAGGGGGTTTGATTCGTGCTTCCCAAGATTGAATTACGGAGGGGGCTGGGGGGGCATTCTGTCGGGGGGTGGGGGTAGATACCAATTGAGTGTTTTGTAAGGCGGCTAGGTTGGTGGGGGGGTCTTTTGGTACTGGAAAACGTGACAGGGCGTCTGCATTAGTATGGAGTTTGCCGGGACGATATTGTATGGTAAAGTCGTAGTCCTCTAGTGTCTCCCTCCAACGTACCAAAATGGCTGAGTTGGTTTCGCACCTACGCAGCCATTGTAAAGATTGATGGTCGGTAATTATTTCGAGTTTTGCGCCCAACACAAATGACCGGAAGTGGCTGAGTGCCCAAATGATCCCTAAGCACTCTCTCTTGGTGGCTGCGTAATTCTGTTGGGGTGGGGTGAGGGTGGAGCTGGTATACGCTATCACATGTTCCTTTCCATCTCTGAATTGAGCTAAAACTGCACCAATGGCGTACAGAGATACGTCGGTATAAAGACTGAAAGGTTTCTGGTAGTCAGGGAAAACGACAATAGGGGCTTGGATTAGCTTTTGCTTCAAAGTGTTAAACGCGAGGTCTCTTTCAGGTGTCCAGGCGAACGGGGTGTCTTTGTGGGTAAGTTGGTGGAGGGGTCTGGCTATGGTGGCAAATTGGGGGACGAAACGTCTGTAGTATGTGGCTAAACCTAGAAACGAACGTATTCCTTTAACCGTGGTGGGTGGGGTTTGGTTTTGTATGGCTTGAAGTTTCTTTGGGTCTGGCGCAATACCATGTTCAGATATCACGTGTCCGAGAAAATCTACCTTATTCCGGGCAATCACGCACTTTGAGGGTTTTAATTTCAACCCGGCGGCTCGGATTCTTTGAAGGACTTTTCTCAACCTGAGGAGGTGTTCTTCCCAGGTTGGAGAGTACACAATAATATCGTCCAGATAGGCTAGGCAGGTTTCCAAGGTTAGGCCATGTAATACAGTTTCCATCAAACGGGAGAAAGTGGCGGGTCCGTTACAGAGGCCAAAAGGTAGGACGTTAAATTCATAGTGATGGCCACCACTAGTGGAAAATGCTGTTTTCTTTTGGTCCTCGGCCTTGATAGGCACTTGCCAATACCCTGCTTGCAAGTCGAGGGTAGTGAACCATTTGGATCCGTATAGGGAGTCAAGGGAATCGTCTATTCGGGGTAAGGGTGTAGCGTCTTTAATGGTTATGTCATTTAACCTCCTGTAATCGACGCAAAAACGGGTTGTCCCATCTTTCTTTTTGACTAAGACAACAGGGGAAGACCAGGGGCTAATGGACGGGGTGGCAATCCCGGCCTCTAACATTTCCTGGACTTGGCGTTCCTCTTCCTGACGTTGTATGGGGTTCTTTCTACGGGATGGTTGTCGTATGGAGGGGCCTGTGGTGTTAATGATGTGTTGTTCTACATCAGTCTGTCCGATTTCGGTGGGTTGTTGGGCAAACACGTCACTGAATTCCAGCAGTAGGTCGTACATGCCATTCTTTTGGTGGTCAGATAGTGTCTCAGGAAGAGGGGGCAATTGGAGGCTGGTAGGGGTGTCGTTACAATGTATGGGGAGGTCATCGAAAGTTTTGAGGTCTCCTATAATGAGACCTTTTGGTAATGTCAGGGGTTCCTCTGAGATATTTGCCACGAGAATGTGGTTGATGCGAGCGGAAATGATGGCGGGTTGTAAGAGGCAACGATGGGGGTTGGGGGACGTGTTAGTGGGGGAAAATATCATGTGAATTTGGGGGATGGGCCGCAGGTTCACCCATTTTTGATGGTGGGGGGGAATTTGGCATTTATCCTGAACTACCGCTGGGCTAATGATGGTGGGGGATTGACTGGCGAGCAGGTGCTTGGTACTTATAAGGGGGGCAAGGTCACTTTGGTGGGGGTCACGCGTGAGGGGGGGATTAACGGCGCGTGTGAGAGGATCAGTGGGGCGCGGTGTGAGGGGGTTAGAAAACGGGATTTGTTAGAGGGACTGCGGAGGGTTGGTGGGGGGAGCGTTGTCGGTGGCAGTAACGGTTTGTTTGGAGTTTATGTGGGTTTGGTGGTTATGTTTGTCATGAGAGGGCGAGTCAAGTGTGGGGTTGTGAAGTTTTTAGGGGTGTGAATTGTGGGGGTGGAAGGGAGGTACTCAAGAAAAACTGTCACAAGGGGGATTGGGGTGGTGGTGGAATAGCTGGGCATTTCTGGGGGCATGGTGGGAACATGGTTGTGTCCCTCGGTCAGCACGCGTGAGGGGGGGATTAACGGTGCGTGCGGGCGGTTCAGAGGGGTGAGAGGTGAGCGAGTTAGAAAACGGGATTTGCTGGGGGGACTGCGGAGGGTTGGTGGGGAAAAAGTTAGGTGTAGAACATGGGTTATTGGTGTAGGACTGGTGTATTGATTTGGGGTTGTTAACAGGACGAAGGTGGGGAATTTTTTTGGTGGCAGTAACGGTCTGGTTACAGGTTATGTGGGACTGGTGAGTTTGTTGGTCATGAGAGGGTGAGTCAAGTGTGGGGTTGTGAAATTTTCTAGGGGTGTGAATTGTGTGGGGGGAAAAAGGAGCTACTGACGGCAAACTGTCACAAGGGAATTGGTGTTGGTTGTGGGATACTTGAACATTTCTGGGGGCATGGGAAAAACATTGTTGGGTACATTGGTCGGCATTTTCTCTGGAAACATGTGTACATAAACATTGGATAGAATTATGGTTACATATATCAGAGTCTGTCCTGAAAACATGGGAGGATTTATTCTGGACAGAGTTACGAGAATTGAGGGGGTTACCGAGAGGGAGTTGCTTGGACTTGTCTTGTCGTTTGTTGAGGCATTTTTTTACTGAATTGAGTGAGGTTTTGAGAGAACTCGGGGCAAGGGGAGGTTTTAGGAGTCACCTTAGTGCTAGCTGCAACTTGGTAACCCTGACTCAGGGTTTGTTGAGGGGGAGGTTGTTTTTTCTTTTTGGGAATGGGTTTCTGCGTGATTGGTTTGTCAGAGGCTTTGGGCTGGAATTTGTTTTTGAATGAGATCAGCCTTTGGCCGCAGTCAATCTGGGCCTGGAGTTTTTGAAGGAGGTCAAGTCCAAGGAAACCATCATAATGTTTACAGTTGGAGGAAAATACTGTGAATGTGTGATAACAACGAGCATGGGGGTCAGGAGTGGTTACTGATAGGGGTAAAGTGTCTCCTAGGAGATTTAAGTAAGTATCAGCGGCTGAGATGAGTTCTGTTTTGGTGTTTAACAAAGGGCCAAATAGTCGGGTATGTTTTTCATAGTAAGATTTGAAGAAACATGACTTGGCAGCTCCCGTGTCGATTAGCAAGCAGACAGGAATGTCCTTGATTTTGGCCATGTAATAAATGGGGGCAGTGCGACTAGTTATGGCGTCCCCCGCCGAGCCCATCGTGGGCGGGGGATACTTTAAAAATCCTGGGGGTCGGTATCTACCTCCTCCAGGGTTTCTTCGGTATCGTCTGAGGTCATGATATGGGGGCTATTTCTTCCTCTTGTCCCCACTCCTCTTCATTTACAGAAATGCGAGGAGTAGAGGGGTGAGGTTTGGCAGAGTCACGAATTTGATGGAGGGCACACTGAGCATTACAGGCAGGGAAATCATAGGGGTTGATAATAACTAAGGTAGGGTTTTTACTTTGGTAGATGTTGTAGTTGCTGTTCCGGTTGAAGATTCTGCGTGGCTGGGTCGGTTGGAACCGGGGTCTACTGGGTTGGGGCTTGCCGGACGGGTAGGTGGGTCTGTTGTTGAAGGATGAGGCTGGGTAGGCATTCTTGGAGTTTTGGTGGTTGGTTTGCTGCGAGTGCGTGGGAAACCTCTTGATTGCAGCGATTTGGGTGGGTGCTTCTGTGCGCACGGCCAAAATACGTCGGATCGTGATGAGGTCTTTTTTGTATCCGACTAAATCGTGCACCTGGAAATGGTCTTTTACTGCTGAGGGCAATATCGACACAAGGTTGACCAGAATTTGCTGTTCTTGTTGGATTCTGGTCAACGTGGGGAAAGAAATTTTTATGTGTTGGGCAAGCTTATTCACTGTGGCATCTACATTGCCTTCGAATTTAGTGTCTAGGATACGGGTGTGGGCCACGAAAACGCCCAACGAAGGCTTAATGGCTTCTATCACTATTGGGCGAAATTCGTCCCAGGTGAGATCAGGGTGCACTTGATAGGCAACCAGGGAAACGGCTTTTCCCAGGTGCGTTAATGTTACGGCTATTTTTTGTGCGTCCGTGGCATAAGCCATGTCAAGTAGGTTTCACTAAGTCCATGAATATTTCGATCCCATAATTTTTTTCATCATAATGTGGGATGGGAATGTGAGGAGAGTGCGCCATGATGTTCTCGTGTTCTGGCTGTTCCAAACTTGCAATGTAATGCAACATTTTATCCGAATCAAGAACCACCGCTGCCGCCAATGTTATGCCCTGTTTTTCTACAGGTTTAACTTGGGTAATGTACAAAGGAGTACAAAGGAGTACAAAGGAAATCAAGCAACAAAAGATATAGTGACCCTTCTAGGCTGCTTGTCCTCCAAAACACTGAGGATCAAGTGTCCAAACAGTGGTTTAGAGTGGGTAAGGGAACATTGGAAAGGGAACTACTGCCCTGCCACTAACGTGGCAGGACTAGGAAGTTAGTAGGGGACATATGGGTTAGTAACTGAGGGGAGGATAAAATAAAGTTATTCATTTACAAACGCAGTCAGTCGCGGGTTTGATGCGAGATATTTGTCTAAGCGGAATTTAAATGAATCAACGGTGCTGCAGTCTATAACGTCTCGGGGAAGCCCATTCCACAAGTTGACAACTCGATTGAAGAAGAAATTTGTGTGAGTTAAAAGATTTACCAATAATTTTGCAACCGTTTCCCCGCGTGTAATTAGATTGGTCGATAGTGAAGTACTTACTACAGTTCATATTGTCGATGCCTTTGCTGATTTTGAACACTTGAATTAAGTCACCTCTTAATCTGCGCTGGGTTAAAGGAAATAGATTTAATTCTCTAAGACGATCTTCGTATGGTTTGTTCTTTAGGCTAGGTATCATTTTGGTAACTCTACGTTGAACTCGTTCTAGCTTGTTTATGTCTTTTTGGTAATAAGGGCACCAGCATTGAACGCAGTATTCCAGAAGAGGGCGGACTAAGGAATTGTAAAGGGTTAGGATTACGTCTTTGGATTTATGCTCAAATGATCTGCCTATAAAGCCAATTATTTTGTTTGCCTTCTTAACAACTTCTGAACATTGTTGACTCGGTTTTAGGTTACTCGATATTGTTACTCCCAGATCGGTTTCTCTGTTTACATTCTTAAGCTGAGTGCCATTCATCGAATAGTTTGCTTTCTCATTTAGGTATCCGATATGTAGTACTTTACATTTATCCGCATTGAAACTCATTTGCCAAATTTGGGCTCAATGTGACAATTTATCTAGATTGTGTTGCATATTGTCAACTTGATCTTTTGAGAGTACGCTATTTGCAATTTTTGTATCGTCAGCAAATTTTGAGATTGTACAGGTGAGACCCTCATCTAAGTCGTTGATGTAAATTAGAAAGAGAATTGGTCCTAGTACCGATCCCTGGGGTACCCCGCTACTTACATTGGTCCATTTAGATGCCTTACCGTTTATGACTACTCTTTGCTTTCTGTCGCTGAGCCAATTTTCTATCCATTTCAACACACCGTCTTGTATTCCATGCGCTTTTAGTTTTAGCAGTAAACGTTTGTGGGGAACTTTGTCAAAGGCCTTTTGAAAATCAAGGTATATAATATCTACAGCTTTACTCTCATCGTAGAGGTTGAGGATATCGTGGAAGAAGTCTAAGAGGTTTGTTAAACAGGAACGTTTTTTTACGAAAGCTGTGTTGAGTATCTTTAAGTATGTTATTTTCCTCTAAGTGATTTACGAGTCTGTCTCTTATAACCGTTTCTAGCATTTTACATACAACTGAGGTTAAGCTAATTGGACGATAGTTACTGGGTAATGTGAGTTCTAATTGACGGGGTATATAAGGCTGCATGCACAATACAAGGTATGAGGAATAGAGAACACAAAATAAACACACGGTAACACGACACAAGTTCAAGTTTATTGAAGTAAGTAAATAAAGAGCATGGAAAGATAGTAATTCTCGCACAAAACAAATAATAGAAGGGAACTGCTAGCATTAGCGGATCTGGATGGAGCCTAGTCTCCCACTTCCAACGTTCAGGTATACTCTTCTGATCACAGGTTTAATTAGCAAGGTTTATTTTACTGGAAGACCTCAATCTATTCATGTAATTCAATTTCACTGATTTGATCTCTTACTGGCTGGTCGCGTGCCCAAGTAGCAGCTCACAGTTAGCTTTAGACACGCGTATATTGTAGAACACGGAATCTCTAGTAACCTCATGGGGGTACTGATCTAAGTTTTATATTCTTATGGCAGAAATACGTAGAACACAAATCAGTGGGCGAACGTTAGATATCACTAGAGTTTTTATATCTGAATAAGGTAATTACGAGAGTCAATGTCGCCTGTTAATTAATGAGCACTGATCGCTTAGTACGTCCCAAATAGAATGGTTAAATATGAGTTACACTGGGCAAGGTTTTATCCACTTTATAGAAAGTTAATAAGTGAGTGTCAAACTAGTACTATAACACTTAGTACTAGCAACATGAATCTTGAATAGTATTTGTAGATCTGGTCCTGGTTATCTTGCTTCCGGTGATCTTGGGGGCTAACGACTGGTTCCTCGGCCGTCCAGGTGGTCCGAAATGTAGGAAGTTCTCAAGTCGGATCTCTTGACGATCGTTGCTGGCTACACACTTATATACCCACGAATTTGTGTGAAGGTTATAAGGTGCACGTTAGGACTTGTACATGGACAGATGCTTCTATTAGTCTTCTCTGCCATGGAGTCTGCCGGATCTGGAATCTCTCAACTCCGGAACAACACAAGGGCAGAGCTAGAGGTTAACTGCAGGGTAGTGACCACTGGTTGGTGTCTAGCTTTCAACTGATTTGACTGGGGGCGGGAGCTAGATTTATAGGCTCGGTTCTGGACCCTGTAGACAGTAGGGATCTCGAGTCTTATGGGCTTATTTGAGCTCTCAATATATATGGGGACTAGGTAAGATGGTATTTACTGTTGTGGCACATGGCTATAGGAAGCCTTCATATTTTAATATAACTGAGCCTTAGTAAGAGGTACTATTTTGGCTATACTGGAAGTATTTAGGGGAGAGAGACTGGATCTACTTTGCGAGGAGGATGGGGACAGCTGTGATAGGAGCGTCTCTCTTAGATTGTTCAATCTTCATTCTATGGTATAGCTGAGGTGCTAATTTAGTGATCAGAGTATGCAAGAAAGGTAAATGGTTTATTGTGAGTTAATAGAGGTTAGTAATGGTGTTAGTCATGCATGGTTAGTTCATTGATAGGAAGAATTCCTGTGCTACCTGGCAATGACTCAGAAGTCAAAACAGGGGCCAGGTATACCTCCGCGGGGGTGGGGGTCTCCCTCCTCGGGTGGACAAAAAGGGGGAGCTGGGCGCCCTCTCTCTGTGATAGTCGTCCGGCGGCTGTGGCTAGGGGCTTGCCATATCACCAGTGTTTGTAATAACCGTCTGTGTATGAGACAGATGTGGGTGTCCTTAATACCAAAACCGAAGGTGCCTTGGCTAGCTGGTTTTACTCGGCTGGTTGTTAATTGTAGGGTTTGCTGGATGTGGTGGAGACTGGGTTGCTAACTCTGCCACATTTATCTGGAAGTATGGCAATAGAAGTTAGTTACTGGTGAGGCGGCTAGCCTCGCACCGACGACCATTGGGTGCCGGGTTGTGAAAGGGTTGTAAGAGAATAGATGGCATGCAAGGGGTTAGTAAAGTTCTAATGTTGTTCTGGCCTACTAAGTGAAGGTAGGCTGGATAGGAGTATATATATAAAAGGTTGGAGAGCATTAGCAACGGGAAATTCAAGGATCTTCAAGAGGTATGAGAGAGAGGCTAGGTCGGACAAGAGTAGAGAAGCGTGGGGTCTTATAATGAGAGGGGAGGAGTTAAGGGGGGCTATAGGGGAATTTGACCCTAAGGTCTCTGGGTGTGGGTGTGGCATTAGGCTGCAGTTGATATGGGAGTTTAAAAAGGCAGTGGAGTACGTTAGCCAAATGCTACCGGGGAATGCAACTATGGGGTGGTATATGAGTCTGGAAAAGATAGAGTTATGTGATCAGTCCGAGGGTTTATGGATACTATTAGTTGGCCCTGGGAACTGCGTTTTCTATGAAATATATATATACCAACAACAGCGGCAGTTCGTAGGGGTACTTAGTTATTGTTTCGGGGTACTTATGACAGATACTGGTAACAAGGTTATCTTATACAATCTCTGGTTGGGGTAAGAGGTGTATGACACAAAGTAAATTGGCGTAGTGTGGACTGTGGATACGAAGGTGGCAAGGGGAAGACGTATGACAATTGTGGAAGAGTAAATGGAAAAAGGTGAACACAATGGCGGATAAAAATACTTAACCTAAGGATTGAATACATAGATTTATGGGGCGATGGGTCTTCAGAAGCTTAGTCTGGCAAGACAAGATGTTAGGGAATGTTAATATTAATACTTAAACTAAGGATTGCATACATCGATGAACGACGACAATATAGTCGTCGTCCTAATAAGGTGATGAAACCTGGTTGATCTGTACTTGGCACAATACGACACAAGGACAGTGCCGCTATGTCGTATCAATACTGGTGGCAGTTAATATTATAGAGACACTTAGTTACTAGAGGAACAATGAAAGGAGGCGACTGAGCACGGGTTACATATATCTATACTCGTCATGGGAAATGATATACGAGGTCTAGGGACAGGCGTGGGTGTTTTAACTTCTAAGATATATAACATCTACTTCTCGGATGTAAGAACATACATAGATATAATTATGGCTGTCTGATGTGTTGGCATTGGCTCAACGTCGGGACAGGGCATGGGTGTTTTTAATATGAATGTATATTCCTGTTCATCATCTTTGTAGTTAGGAGTGTAGGACACGTGGGGTAGTGTACGTGAGGTGTGGAAAATGGTCAGTTTAGAAAAGGTAGGTAGGTGCGGCCTGGAGCTGCTTAGCCCTGCGGGCTTGGGCCTGTCTGAAATGGCTGGCTCGGTCAGCTGGTCCTTTCGTTCTGTGGACCTTTCTTCCGGGTGTTTCTGTGTGGTGTTCGCTCGTGGCTTCTGTGGTGGGCTTCTTGTTCTGGGGCATTTTATATATGTTTTGCACTAGCTTTAGAGGTTATTAGAATCATAGTCATATGGATTCATATTGTTGGGTGCTTCTAATTATTTGGTTGGTCTTTATTACTATTTAATGCTAGACAGTGGAGGATATCTTTGGTGGTTGTCCGAGTTATGTACTATCATACAAAAAAGTATCCTTACTCTCGTGAACGTTGAGTTTCATAAAGTGGGGTACGATTCGAGCTCAAACAATAGTTTCCATATTACTTCGTCCATTGAGTCTAAATGGTGCGTGTGATTTTAGTAAGGATACTTTTTTGTATGATAGTACATGGCAAGTCAGAGCCTGTACGACTTCGACGGAGCTAGGTAGCCTGTAGTACACCCTTGTGCATATTTTCCTTTGCGAGCTTAGCAGTATACAAGCGAAGGGCTTTTGCCTACTCTTGCTTGTATACTTGCTAACTCATTTTGTTGATCTTTGAGGAGCGCCAGGGTAAGACCAGATACTTGAGATCTGGACTAACCAAGAGAGCCTCCTAGTCACTTAACGTAAGATAAGGGAAATCTGTTCAGGGGAGACAGTAGGCTGTGAGCATGCTTGAGCTCTGCCTAGGCTCCCTGTACCTTTATACCGCTGCTAGACTTTATTAGTAAGAAAGACAGCATTTTGTTTATTAACTAACTGCGTATGTTTTAGGAATTATTCACGTATTGCTTTTGCCTAGGTTGATGCATAGTGCACAACCCAGTATGGCTGTTACTTTGGCTAAGGAAGTACTGTTTTTGAGTTGCTGTTGTTAGTGCTGTCACAGAGTTGTTGCACTCCCTTGTTTCCATATATATGTATCCTACTTTTAGGTGTATTTAAGTTACACGCTTTGGTGTCCTGCCCCTGCATTACTTCTGTTCTATATTTGACGAGCATCTTAGAGCATCAGACGTTTTCAGAATATTCCATATCTGTTTGCTGTAGGACTAGACTTCAAGTGTTTTCATAGAGCATTGAAGAGTTTAGTGTTGAGTTCAGACTCACACTAAAGATAACGTAAGCATATAACCTTTTATTAAATCTTGTCATAGTTTATTTAAGCATTGTTATTACTTGAGAGCTTTTTATTAACGTAATTACTCTTGTTGTGAGTAGGCTTTACCGTCACCGGAAAGCCTTTGTAGAAGTACACTTACCCAGTTAATTGATACCCCGTTATCCAGTAGATTAACCCTGGAGGGTTTAAGTGTTTTGTTCACCGGCTTAATAGTTCGAGGGTTTGGAATTAGCGTACTGTTGTTGCAGATCTAGCCTATCTTGTAGTCCAATATTAAGTGCCCTTGTTTATTTCGTTGTGCCGGTCGTAACAACAAGCCTACGAGTTATTATCCATTCTCGAATGTTGGATACTACCGTAATCTAATCATGTACAGTACATATTTCCAACTGAGCTATGGCAGCCTAATGGTTAAGTGAGAGGAAAGAATATTCATGGGGCACAGATCATATAGACCGACCTCGCTACGAAATATCCCTGAACCTAATGATAATATATTTTTATTTATTTAACCCATTAAATAAAAGGATAGAAAGATAAATCACTATCAGTACACCCAATGGTTATATATACCTTCTACATGCCCTTGTTAGTGAATATTCTGTTTAACCTTAAGTGAATTTGCTTAGCTTCGGAAGGACCTGTGGGATTCAGACAAATCATAGGGTAACCTGGGGGAGTTTATACTTACGACAGAACGCCGGATATTATGAGTGTTCGACTTTATTGTTGTTGGTGTTGAGGATCAGAGATGGCGCGTGGATAAGACAATAGTGATGTGTCGCCATAGTTTGGTAGATATTGAGTTCTAATCTTGTATGCTAATATATTTTACCCACCGAAATTCCGTGGCTCGTATGAGTCAAAACATCTTACACGAAACCCGCGCCGCCCCAGACTATGAGCGTAGTCGCTCGTTACTGGTACCTGCACCGGGTGTACCCCTTAATTATTCCTAGAGAACTTTCATAATTGTCCAATAATAGCTTGAATAAATATAAAAAGGGGTCATCGTATACTGAAAGGTTGGTTATTATGCATCGCTAATTATACACTGTTTAAAGTATTGTTAGTTTATGGTCACAGGATGGGCAACAATATTGGCAACATAGGCTAGTGCCGGGGAAAAGTATATCTCAATAAGTAACCCTCCGACGCCAATTATTCCTTCTTAGCATTTCATCAAAGCGTCTATTGATAGTACTTCAGTATAACTAGCAGAAGAGCTTCACCAAATACTGAAAGAGTAAAGGGATCCTAGAAACATTTGATCCAGAGTGGCAAACCAACGCAATGTAAGTTAAGGGGGGATAGGCTCATTTATTTGCTTGTATATTTATCTTTCTATAATTTGTTTTTGTTTCCTCCTTCGACCTCCATCAAGCTTAAACAAATTTTTTCGATAGAACAAATTTCCGGCCGAAGGCCGGTTCCTCTTAGATTACAGGCTCGCTATCGCTCGCCAGGAAAAAATCGACACCTAAATGACACGAACAGTCTAATATTGACAAAGAAATGAAACGAAAGGTCTTCAAATCGCCAAACTAATGTGCCAAACGTCATATAATCTGAAAACTAATATGGCTAAACATGAGGAAGAAGAGGGACCAGAAAAGTGACCCATCTTGCCTTAAAGTTATGCTCTATCGTTCCCATTATGCCCCCCCCCCCCCATAAGTGATTAAATGGCCAGAGCAATGCAATCGCATACACATTTTCCTGTATTCCCTCTCATACTCAACTCCAGTCTTGAAACACCATTGCCCCGGTTTGCTAGCTTGAATTATTGCGAGGCCACATTCTTTGTCTCTGTGCCATCAAATCACTATCTATCTATCCATCTATATATCTACCGTATCTATCTATCTATCTATCTATCTATCTATTTACTCAGGCCCATTCCCCATTTTTCCGAATCGGCCCCACCCCTCCCCCCAAAACCCCCCCCCACAAAAAACAAACAAACAATCAAATCAATACAGCAAACAAATTATGGGTTACAGCTCATCTAAAAGGGGTACCGTAACATAGAGATAGGGGATAACAGAAAAAAAATAGAGTAAAGCTTATCAGACGTGAGAAGGGGTTGTGTCAAGAGAGGGAAGGCTGGGTAATTGAGGAGAGATGTTCACTTCAGGTTTTTTTCCAAACTCCTTCTCCCTCATGTATATCCCATTAGTTTTGAGATTTAATTTGAACACCTTTCGCCCAATTTCTGTCAATTTTAAGACGTTTCGTGACATTTCGGTGTCAATTATTTACTGGCGAGCAAGAGCGAGCCTGTAATTTAGGAGGAACCGGCCTTCAGCCAGAACCATTTTCTACCGAAAAATGTACGGTACGGTACCGGTACACATTTATCTGAACGGGGGTCTTAGGGGTATTTTTTTAAGCTTGATGGAGGTTTAGGGATCAAACTAAAAAATCTCTCCTGTATATAGCCTACCTGTTAACCTAAGAAGTGCGCATGGGGGTAATTAGAAACGTCCGCCTGTGCTGACGTATTTGAGCTGTTTCCATCACTAAAATATTTATTTTACCATAACTAGCATTAATACTTATCCATACGCGCCTATTATGGGTTGATTATAAAGGTATTAACCTGAAACAACAATAAAACGAGTGAAAACAGCGTTTGGGTGGTCAAAATCGGAGATACAGGCCGCGAGTTATATAATGTATGGGTGAGGCTACCTGCTTTCCCGCCAATTTCCCCCAAGGCCACTGAGACACAGTCGATCGATACTCTCTCTCTCTCTCTTGCACTCGCTTGCTAACACTGATGACAATGCCCTGCTTGCAACTCGCTAATGTTAGCACAAAAATATACCTCAGAATAAGGGAATAACAGGGAAAATAGGTGATAACTGAAGGAGGGGAGGAAAGTGGGGAAGGAGGGGAGGTAGAGGAGTGATATTTTGCATGGCCCAGAGGCAAAAAAAAAAAAAAAATAAAAAAAAAAATTCGATGTTTAAAGTCTATTTTTTTTTCTCTGCAGTCCGCCGGGGGAACTCTTAAGAGTCTCCCCGCAGTTCCCGGGTTAAGGGGGGATGGTTCACTTTTTGGCGATTTTTTTCATGTATTCATTATGTTTCTAGTTTCCTCCCTAGACCTCCATTAAAAAAAAAAAAAAAAAAAAAAAAAAAAAAAAAAAAAGATCTTCCTTCTAGATTAATTTGTAAATTTTTCGGTAGAAAATTGTCCCGGCCGAAGGCCGATCCTTCCAACATTACAGGCTCACTATCGTTCGCCAGGGAAAAACTCGACACCTAAATAGCACGAAAGGTCTAAATATAGACGAAGAATATGAGGGAGAAAGTGGTCCAGAAAACCGGCCCATGTCCCCTTAACCCGGCAAGTGCTAAGCCCCTGTAGTATACACCACACCCCTGTGCTAAGGTACAGGTATTCTGATTCATTCCTCACTAAAATCGTTAATTTACCATATATATAATTAATACTTATCCATATGCACCTATTTTACTTTTAATATTAACATATGAACATGGGAAAGCAATAAAACAAGCGGTAACAGCAATTGGCTGGTGAAAATTGTATATTTTAGCTCCGCGGTCATAATCTGGCCTTGAGCAGTGACAGACTAACACCCTCCCTCTCTCGTGTCTCGCTTGGCACTGAGAGACAAAGGGTGGAATCAGACTGGCTTGGAGGGTCGGAGTTACACCCCTCCACCCTCCTCTCTCTCTCATACTTGTCCTCCCACGAAAATATTCGATAAATATCGGGAATAATAGAGAAAATACCTGATAATTGAGGAGGGGGGATAAAGGGGGGGGGGGCACATGTGTAGGAGTGGTAGAAAGTAATGAAGGGAAATTATCTCTCCTTAACACAATTTTTTTTCTTTTTTGAGTGCCACTGGGGTGTTTTAAATATTTTTTTTTAGGCCTAGGATCTTAAGAGTCTTCCAGCAGTCGCCCAGTAGAACCTCTTAACCTCTGAAGTGCGCATGGGGGTAATTAGACACCTCTCCCTGTGCGCATATATTTGAGGTGTTTCCGTCACTAAAATATTCATTGTACCATTAATTGGATTAATACTTATCCATATGCGCCTATTATGGGTTGATTATAAAGGTATTAACCTGAAACAACAATAAAACAAGTGAAAACAGCGTTTGGATGGTCAAAATTGGAGATATAGCCCGCGAGTTGTATAATGTATGGGTGAGGCAAGCTGCTTTCCCGCCAATTTCCCCCAAGGCCACTGAGACACAGTCGATCGATACTCTCTCTCTCTCTCTTGCATTCGCTTGCTATCAGTGATGACCACACCCTGCAACCGGATTTCTAATGTTAGCACAAAAATATACCTCAGAATAAGGGAATAACAGGGAAAATAGGTGATAACTGAAGGAGAGGAGGAAAGTGGGGAAGGAGGGGAGGTAGTGGACTGAGATTTTGCATGGCCCAGGGGCCAACAAAAAATAAAAAAATAAATAAATAAAAATAATGTTTTTTTTTTTCGATGTCAAAAGTTGATTTTTTTTTCCTCTGACTCTTAAGAGTCTCCCCGCAGTCCGCCGGGGGAACTCTTAAGAGTCTCCCCGCAGTTCCCAGGTTAAGAGTCTTCCAGGAGCCGATGGGTTAAAAGAAAGTTGTGGGAGGGGGGTTGTGTCAAGCGAGGGGGGTGGGGGTCTGGGTAATCAAAGTGTCAATAAGAATTAACCTTTACCATTAG
The DNA here is from genome assembly GCA_032716605.1 of Paralithodes platypus. Lineage (NCBI taxonomy): Eukaryota > Metazoa > Arthropoda > Malacostraca > Decapoda > Lithodidae > Paralithodes > Paralithodes platypus. The sequence continues at coordinate 19,476,557 of CM064491.1, read as the reverse complement.
AGGAATAGTGTTCTTTGATAAATGCGTGATAAAAAGGTGTATCAAATAATTAATGTTAAATCACTACCGGCATACCAACTTGATACCGGTATATATTTTTAATACCGGTATCTATTATATAATATATATATATATACTGTATATATATATATTTTGTTTTTGTTTTCACAATATCTGGCACAACAAATACTTGGCACAATTGAGGAAGACAGGTAATATTTATGAGCGAAAAGAGTAATTAATCAGTTTTATTCATAAATACATTCTTACAATAGCATTGTCTAAAAACAAATATCGATAATGGTTATACAAATATTTACAGTAATGGATTAACCCACTGAGCCCCAGCGACGCAAGGTTTGCGTCCACAATGTATGTGTCCACAATGTATGTAACGCTAAACCCAGCGACGCATGGCACCCCGAGGGCTCAGATTTGTATGGGAACTGTGTACGTATTCCACGCACCCATGCCGATGGTTGAAAACTCTCAAAGTCCAACCGCGTGCGCGTGAGCGCGCAAAAACATGTTTTTTTGGGGAACTTGCCTTCAATTTTTTACTCTTGTAAAATTCGTTTTCGGGGGCTCTGTAGGACAATTTTTTTTAGCTTTTTGATTGGTTTTTCGTGGTTTTTCCTTCATTCCTAACCCATTCGCTATTGTTTCTGGAATAAAAAAAAAAAATCAGAATCAGCCGGTCTTGGGTAATAATAAATATTTAGCTGGTACTCAGCGGGTTAAGTACAATACAATATATCTAATTAAAATAGATACTATACAATTATGGAATATAGGCAATATTTAATTAAGGGGAGGGTTTGTTTCTGGACCCCTCTTTTCCCTAATGTTTAGCCCCATTAGTAATGAGATATTAAGATATTCGCTCCATTAGTTTAGTGATTTTAAGACCTTTTGTGCCATTTAGAGGTCAATATTTTCCTGGCAAGTAATAGCAAGCCTGTAATTTAGAAGGAACCATTTTTTACCGAAAATTGTACAAATGTATGTCCATGGGGGGTCTTTAGGGTATTTTTTAAGCTTGATGGAGGTCTTAGGAGGAAACTAAAGAATATAATAAATAAATATATAAATAAATAAATATATAACGGTACGGTATATGAACAAATACATCCAAATCTCCCCTTAACACTCCACGAGCGGCTAGGTTAATAACTTCTACTACCTGCCCAGCGGGCATATTTACCCTAAATGAGCTTCATTCCATGCTCTTTTTCATGCATAGAGAAGAGCCAGAGTGTAATACAATTATGTATCCGTGAAAGGGCGTTAATTGAGCTTTCCAATGACACCTGAACCATCCTCCTACGATCACGGGTAGTCTTGCAACGATCGTGCAACACGAAGGAAAAATCCCTAAAATACGGTAATTTCCTTACATAATTCCCTGTCTAGGGAGGCAATGGCTGTGGATGTGTGTGGAGGTAGGGCCAGTTGCGGCGCGGGAGCCGTGCCGAACGGTCAGAGTCGACCTACGCTCCTCCCACCGCTCGGACTCTCTCTCAGAGCCAAATTATGTGCTCAAAATTGCAACCGACTTAAGGCGGGCCCCGCTCTTTTGTCCATGGTTTTCTAGACCGCCTTAAGTCGGGCCCCGCCAAATAAGGGTTAAGTACGGACGGTACGGTACCGTAGAGAAGTTATACCCTTCGTGTATATACTTGGTGTCAGAACTTTCACTATAAAATGTACCATATCACAAATGAATGCATGCAACACCTATATTACAAATATGTATAATAAACTACTTTAGTATTATATATATATATATATTGTCACATTACTATAGGATATGATGGGCTTCTTGTTTTGTCTTGTGTTGGTCCTAGTGTATCCTGACCAGGACTGGTTAGGATACCTCTCTCTCCCAAACTGTCTGACATTATCATTAGATATGGTCAGTGTATTTTATTGGAATGATGCTGTACAGTTCATCGGTGTTATTAATGATTGATTGTCATGGTAATTATGTACCGGTACATTGAATCATTATTATGCATGCCTCTTGTCCGATTATACAAAAGTTAATATTTTGGTATTAAGGAGTGCATTGCAGGATTAGTTGATAGGCTAATATCAACGGGAAGTATTTTGAGTATGTGCTCAAACATCAACAAAGAAACATGAGGAAGAAATCAATTATTTTTACGAAGATATGCAAGAAACACTGAAAAGCTAATAAAAACAATATTTTTTTTGTAATCGTGACATTAATGCCAAAATACAGACAGAACAAGTGATAAGTTATTTTAATGTATTTAAACGTAAACAAGGAAGGCTCTAATGGAATAGCCAAGAATAAATATTGTTTGTTTGTCCTTACTGATAAACCAAAAATGAAAAAAGGATGTAATAGCAGTATTGAACAAAATTAATTTTGGAAGCGGTCACAGACTGGAGAGATGTCAAAATTGTCAATTGGGTTAGACCTCAGGAAAGAGAGAAGCAAGGTACCGTACTATGAAAAAAATAATCTAAATTATTATTCAGGGAGAAGTACAGAAGAGTTAGATTATGTTCACACGACTGACAGACTTGTACGATAAATGAAGAAATATATGAGAACTGTACCAGAAGTATTCAAGAGTAGCCATAGCGAGTACAGTCGTAACCATAAATGGCTACGTAACCATTCATATCGGTATAGGGCGCAAAATGAGACAATATTATTCTTTATATTAGCCCAAAGGATTCATAACTTGACTTTAAAAGGTTCAAAGATTCGAAATGGTGTAACTTATATGTTTCAAGACTGTGTACAGTAAATCACCTATAACACTTCTTGTAAACTTCAGAAGAAACGAATGGAAATTTGAAGAAAAGTACCGGCAATATGATCATTAACATAACAGGAGATAATATTGACGCATCAGAACTGAGAAAAAATATTAACGAGTAGTACCGTATTCAAAATATTAGAAAGTTAAATATGGCCCATCTTGAAGAGACCCTTAAAATATGTGGAGCGCATGCAAACTAAGAAATGGTTTTGCACAGGAAAACTGTAAATTGTACTAGACTAGACTCTCAAATGGTGAAGTGCTATAGCTAACAACAGACATTATAATTATTGCCCTAGTAGTCATCATGTCTACTCAACAACTATGTTCTTAGGGAATTTGTTTATATTAGCGGGTGGCAGGTGAGGCAGAAGATTGATTGCATGGACCATTGAGTGTTTTTTGTGATAATCTACAATAGCCTGCCACCACTCCCTACGTGGTAAAATCTTGACAAGCCAAGCCACTTCTCGCCCCAGCATCTCAAATTGCGGTTTGGGTCCACCAAAGAACGTTTGGAAGGCATGGTGTTTGATCCCAGCCCTGCGAGCCAAGAGACCCGAGATGTAGGCGTCGTCCACCCACAGGAAGGGCACGGATTTAGTAGCCGCAAGAAGCAGAGGGACTAACTTGGTCTGCAGGAACCATATGGGGCCTTTGCAGTACAGAGGGTAGTGCCTGGCGGGATACTCCTCATAGCGTACCTTCCACTTCCCGGACCGTAATGCAGGACCATAAACGACATTGCAGACAAACTTTTCCCTTGCCTCCTGGTCTAGTTCAAACAGTGCATGGTGGTAGAGGAATATGTCTAAATGCACGTCGTCATCCGCGTGCATGGTCCAGGGAACGTGGGCACAGTTTTTGTTGATCCAGTAGAGAGCAGCCAGTCCCTTATAGGTCAACAGGTGATAATGGTCCCCAAAGTCACCCTGCAAACCCAACAATGATCAAGTGATGCTCATTGTATTGTTTTGTCGATTACAAGTTTGTGTCCTGTACGGTACACCTAATTTGTTGATTATCTGTTAAGTAATATTAATATCAGAGGTACCAGTACTGTATATTAAGTAAATGTAATTAATGGATAGCAAAATACAGATTAAAGCAGGGAATAAACAGACAGATTGGATATGAGTATTTGGGCCTGGCATTTTATATTTCAACGGTTGCAAAAGTGGGAAGCATATGCTAACAGTAACCACGGTCATATATATTCGTAATTTTATAAAATATTGGTCTGACGATAGACAGCTGCAGAATTGATTAAATTAATTTGCAACCATACCAAAGTTGAGGTCGGTGTGAAATTGTGAATCTTAGGGTGAAGATCTAAAACTACTATTCAGTGTATATTTGTATGCAAAATGTAAAAAATATATCAAATTTTTCTGTAAGAACTGATGTTTTTGCTGTCATGCTTTATGTGACTTATGTCATCAGAGGTAATGATGATTAGATCATGAAATAGCAAACACCTACCCAGTATTGTATAACTGTTTACTCAATAAAACCTACTAACCTGGACAATATCATGGTATCGTTGACTCTCCTCGTTAACAATACGCTGCTCTTCCTTGCTCTTAGGCCGACCAACTATGAACACTGCACCGATCTTGATGCTGATGTTGCCCATGTTGTAGGCGGAGGCGTTGGCCCAGGTGGTCCTGGTGTGGTTCCTCTTTTCCACCCGACTGATGGCAGAGTGGACGTAAGCAATCACCTAAAAGGTTTGCTAATGATAGATTATAATCCTCTCAAAATTACGAAGAACGGGTGAAATTTGTAGAGCTACGACGCAAAGCCAAAAAGTTAATATAGCAAAGTAAAAAGACCCTGGAGTTACATGTTGCGAATCAAAGTAAAACAAACCCAAAAGAATTCTATTGTTATATCAGAAAGATAAAAGTAATTACTTCAACTGTTGGACCGTTAGTCGATGAAGAGAATATACCAAAGACGAAGTACAAATGAGTAATGCCATCAATACCTTCTTTGCATCAGTTTTTACAACAGAAGGCCTTAGTGATATCTCTACACCATCGCCGATTCAGATTGATAATTCAGATGTTCTAAGCAGTATCACCATTACAGAGAGAGAAGTATTGAATTGTTTAGATAAACTCAAAGTAAATCAAATGCCTGGACCTGATACAATCTCACCTAGAGTTCTAAAGGAAGCTAAGGATGAGCTCTCCAAACCACTGACATTGCTATTCAATAAATCCTTGCAGTCTGAAACTATGCCTGATCAGTGGAAGCTAGCCAATGTAACACCGATATTAAAAAAAGGCAGCAAATCCCTACCCAGTAACTATCGTCCAATTAGCTTAACCTCAGTTGTATGTAAAATGCTAGAAACACTCATAAGAGACAGACTCGTAAATCACTTCGAGGAAAATAACATACTTAAAGATACTCAACACGGCTGGCTTTCGTAAAAAACGTTCCTGTTTAACAAACCTCTTGGACTTCTTCCACGATATCCTCAACCTCTACGATGAGAGTAAAGCTGTAGATATTATATACCTTGATTTTCAAAAGGCCTTTGACAAAGTTCCCCACAGACGTTTATTGCTAAAACTAAAAGTGCATGGAATACAAGACAGTGTGTTGAAATGGATAGAAAATTGGCTCAGCGACAGAAAGCAAAGAGTACCGGGTAGTCATAAACGGTAAGGCATCTAAATGGATCAATGTAAGTAGTGGGGTACCCCAGGGATCGGTACTAGGACCAATTCTCTTTCTAATTTACATCAACGACATGGATGAGGGTCTCACCTGTACAATCTCAAAATTTGCTGACGATACAAATATTGCAAATAGCGTACTCTCGAAAGAACAAGTTGACGATATGCAACACAATCTAGATAAGTTGTAATGTTGGGCCCAAATTTGGCAAATGAGTTTCAATGCAGATAAATGTAAAGTACCGGTACTACATATCGGATACCAAAATGAGAAAGCAAACTATTCGATGAATGGCACTGAGCTTAAGAATGTAAACAGAGAAACCGATCTGGGAGTAACAATATCGAGTAACCTAAAACCGATACAACAATGTTCAGAAGTTGTTAAGAAGGCAAGCAAAATAATTGGCTTTATAGGCAGGTCATTTGAGCATAAATCCAAAGAAGTTATCCTAACCCTTTACAATTCCTTAGTCCGCCCTCTTCTGGAATATTGCGTTCAATCCTGGTGCCCCCATTACCAAAATGATATAGATAAGCTAGAACGAGTTCAACGTAGAGTTACCAAAATGATACCTAGCCTAAAGAACAAACCATACGAGGAGCGTCTTAGAGAATTAAATCTATTTCCTTTAACCCAGCGCAGATTAAGAGGCGACTTAATTCAAGTGTTCAAAATCATCAAAGGCATCGACAATATGAACTGTAGTAAGTACTTCACTATCAACCAATCTAATTACACGCAGGGAAACGGTTGCAAAATTATTGGTAAATCTTTTAACTCACACGAATCTAAGAATTTCTTCTTCAATCAAGTTTTCAACTTGTGGAATGGGCTTCCCCGAGACGTTATAGACTGCAGCACCGTTGATTCATTTAAACTTCGCCTAGACACATATCTCGCATCAAACCCGCGACTGACTGCGTTTGTAAATTAATAACTTTATTTTATCCCCCCATCAGTTACTAACCCAACTGTCCCCTACTAACTTCCTAATCCTGCCACGGACATTAGTTCCAGGACAGTAGTTCCCTTTCCAATGTTCCCTTACCCACTCTAAACCACTGTTTGGACACTTGATCCTCAGTGTTTTGGAGGACAAGCAGCCTAGAAGGGTCACTAGACCTGTTGTTGCTTGATTTCCTTTGTACTCCTTTGTACCTGTACACGCCAAACGAATGTTACTAGGGCGCCATTTACTGTTTTAGCCCTATATGGTGCGAGGCGACTATTTTTAGACCTTCCCTGTTTCACTCCATTAGTTTGGAGATTTTGAGATGTTTCACCTCATCAGTTTGGCAATTATAGGACACTTCACCCCATTCAAGTGTCAATTTTTCTGAACGAATAATAGCAAGCCTGCAATTTTGGAAAAACTAGCCTTCGGCCATGACATTTTTCTACCAAATAATGTACAGTTGCCCGCATAAGTTCTGTTCGTCTCCGTGATATTATACATAGAAATATAATGCGCATGATTGAATCACGAGTGTAGTTTCTTATGCAGTGGTTAGTTCATCTGATTAATCAACTGATAATAAAGAAAAACCATACTCGCAATTCATTAATACTATTTTACATTCATTCATAAGATGACGAAGAGGAACAGAGCTTATGTGGGCAACTGTACATATTTAATCTTTAATAGGTTTGGGGGACTTTCTATTTTAGATTGAAGGGGGTGTGGGAAGGCTATCAAAAGCAATAAAACGTCATAATAACTCCCAAGACGTTGCACCAAATGTTGTTAAGTAGGCCTACCATATGTACAGTAGTATTTATATATAAAGACCTCTGTCTATGTATTGTGAAAAGTCTGTTATCATTAAGGCAAACTGTAAGGTTAAGCAAGTAAGGTAAGAAAAAGTGAGTTATTATTATGGATATGGTACATTTTTTTCATAATACGTGTTGCTAGCCCCAACCGCACGAACAACTATGGTTTTCAACCATCCGATACATAGCCTTTTGTTAGTGTACCGGTACATCAAATATCAAATATAATACAAAGAGAAAATATTAAAGACCAAGCATGTAAATATTAGAGATACATCATGCCTCCCTGGTCCTCACACGGTGGCATGACCCAGTTGTACTAAGCTTATGACACTGGTGGCATTACCCCGGAGGATGGCCATCCCTAGTCTTTACTTGAGCCAAAGGGTTTCCGGGGTTCTCCTGTAACTGCTCTGAAGTTTATATTGTTAGTTTTTGCTCACTTGCATAAAAACAGAACTAACCTTCAAAGTTGTCTAATATTAGATGTGTGATGGTTCATCAGTGATTTTCGCAAAGGTGGACCTCTGCTCTCAGGCCCGTATTCATAGACAAACCCCATTATTGTCGGTGGTGATGACTATAAGAGAGTGTTGCTGTATTCTTAGCCAGTCAATACGATATGGTAGTTGTAATTGTAATGAGAACTACTAGATCATTATTACAATACTCCTCCTTGCAAATATAACAACTTGCATATGATATTGACTGACTCGTAATACGGATAACCACCAACAATGATGAGGCTTGTCTTGGAATACGGGCTGTGTTTCCCCAATATGTAGCTACAATTGTTCAGGCGTTCTAACTTTCAATAATATTGGCTTTAAATGCGCCCAGAGTAAAGGGGTTGAGGAACTTTGGCTTCTGACTGTACCTGTAGGCCTGGTCGGCGGTGGCAGAAGTCAGCCTCCTCTATAAGGAACCTCTTGGGGATGTCGGTAGGTCGGCCCAGGGGGGAAGTGTCTGGCTGGTCCGGAATGAAGGTCGGAGGGGGCTGGTGAAAAGAAGCAAGATAGAAAAACACGATAGATAGGCAAATAGATTGATAAACAAGTGAGCTCATTAGAACACATATCTCCGTCATGTATGGAAACCAGAGCCAGTGTCCATGGGCGATATGGTCGCTTTCTCTCGCATTACACAGGTGAGTACGGTAACCGAATTCTGTGCCACCCTATACATATAACGATAAAGTTGACATCTTGCCTGTGTGACGCTTCTGCATAGTAGCCACGTGCGGGCATGCGCGCGCGTCGGCTGCCCAGCCGTTTAGAAACCGGCTGGCGGCAGCTGGCCGGCCGGCTTTTCCTTGGTATATATCCTACGACAATGTAACTAATGTCTGGGATATTCTTATTTTGTTTCACAGCTTGTAGCTGCCCTTATTCTTAACCAACGCATCTTAGTATATTTTATTCTCGATAGTTGATTGTTTCATTATAATATATAAGATGTAAGTCTAGTGAGAGTGGGAGGAGACGAGCGGGAGAGAGAGACCGGCTGGGGGACGTTGCTTCGCGCGGAGAGTCTAGCTTGGGACGAGCCTGATGTGCCACATGCATTTGATGGCAACGTTAGGCTTAGTTTCGACTCACGCACGGGGTAGACGATTTTGACCCGGCAACGGTGTTGAGTGTTGCCAAGCCTGGGATGTATTCTGCATGCCTGGGGCGGGGTCCAGACAGATTCGAGACTCAGAGCTCACCTCACTGTCGTACCCTTCGGACCCCCTTGATATCTATCCCTCTCAACCCCACTTAGAAACTTTCTCTCTTACTTTGTATACCTTCCTTCCACTACTTCACCAATCTATTTAATTATCCCATCCCCTTGATAGACCTTATATCTATTATTGTATTAACGACGAGCTCTCAGATAACTAGATAGGATTTTGGGCCTTATGCAGAGACGTAATTGTTAATGAGACCTAGGAAGCTTTTTTGTTGTCTCATATTTGGTGGTTTCATGCTTGCTAGTGTGTTCTTGTGTCAGGTTAGCAGGGGCTAGACCGGAGGGGGGGCTTTTTGCGATCCTTTAAGTAAAGTCTGCTGGTGCAAGTCCTGTGGACCCGCACGACTTTACTAGGATACCCGTGGGAGTCTGGGGGCATTTTCTTGTCTGTGTCCCTGTGTGTCTAGTGTTGTGTTGTGTGAGGGCCCTTGCCTAGTCCACTCAGCACTGCGCTAGCACGTCTTGCTTTTGTTTTAGGGTCACCAGGAGAGAGTCAGATACTTGCGATCTGAGTCTCTCAAGAGAGCACCCTTTCAATTAGAGTAATTTGGCGCACAGACTTGGGAACGTCCCTAGGCTAGAGCAGGTGGCTCAGCCCGGGTATCCGAAGCCTATATCCTTCCAGCTAGACCTCTGCCACCTGGCAGATTAACAGCTAGGGGTTTATTATTTCTGTATGCTTGTTATTGTGCCACAGTTTACCGTTTTTGTGAGCATTGTGAGTCCGGGTGTGGCTTAGAGACTCTGTCCGAGCAGGCTTGCCTGACTAAGAGTGAGAAGCACACCTGTATGTGGTTATGTTGCGAGTTGCTGCCTTTATTTAATTATACCTATGCCATTATACACTGTAGGTCCTATCACTAGTATTTATTCCTGCTTATGAGTTGAGAGTTCTCTAAATCCGTAACGTACTTTCTTTGCTAAGCATCAGATCCTACAGTAGCCGCATGCAGTTTAGAAACCCGCATCTTGTCTACCGGTACGATGTTTTGAGGACTGTTTGCTTTCACCTTCTTTCACGCAGGGGTGATTAGTTGTATTAATTAACGTAACGTTAAATGTACTTTCTTCTAGTTTGTTATTAAATTGTTTCTGCAATTTAATTCCGTTATCTATCTTTTCCTTGAAGCTTTAAGTCAACTTAATTGTGTGATCTTTTATATAGCCTGCTTGACTATCAGCAGTCTATAGTGCGTGCACCCTGTAACCGAGTCATAGGATACCTTGTTGTCCAGGCAGGACTCTTGACGGTTTAGGGTGGTTTGTTGCCTGGGTTTATAGATAAGGGTTGGATCTAGCGTTTTCCGTTGTTGCTTGTTGCCGCATACCTAGTCCAATAGAAAGAGCCCAGTGTTTATATATCCCAGGACGTAACAAATGGCGACCTTGCATAGGATTTACTGAACAGAGGAATATAGTGGTCATTTGTTTTGAGATTCCTTATGATTAGAGGAATACAGTGGACATAGTTTTTTTTTTGGAGCAACCAATATAACACATTAAAGACTTTAAATAACATTAGTATATACATACTTGCATATGAGATAAGGCACATTCTATAACCGTGATAATTACTGCAGTACACAAACATGTCTAATACATCAGAACACAGTGATGGGTCAGGTCACGATACGGGCTCAGAGGGAGAAAGACCTGTGGAGTGGCTAGTCGATAGCGAGGAGGGTGCTAGAAGATTTTTAGAGGTGCCCCTTACCGCTGCCAGGGTGTTGAAGCTGAATAAGTATGGCTTAAAGTGTGTGGCAGGTCTTCAGGGTCACCAGGGTTTAAGTGGCATGAGGAAAGATCAGCTGAGGACTTTGATATTGGGTTTAGAAGGGAGAGACCTGGGTGGAGAGGCGACTGGGGGCCCCGGTCCCCAGCCCCCCCTCCACTCTACCCCCGTATCAAACGTCAGGGTGCCTGAATTTTGTACATACCCCCAAGTTGATGGTCAATGGCAGCGTGGAATTCAATCACGGGGACCCTCTCCATTAAATGCACCTTCCCCTCCTCAAGGGTTGACTCCAGATTTGTTGTTTCGGCTAGAGATGGCCAAGGTTGAGGCTACCGAAAGACAGGCTAGAGCTCAGGTTGAGGCTACCGAAAGACAGGCTAGAGCTCAGGTTGAGGCTGCCGAGAGACAGGCTAGTGTGCAGGCTGAGGTTGCTAGAGCTCAGGCTGAGGCCGCAGAGAGAACAGCTATACGAGAGGCTGAACTGCAGGCAGAGTCTACTAGGTATCGGGCTGACAGGGAGCTGGAGAGATCTCGAGTGGAGGTAACAGGGCGAAATATTGGGGGAGGTAACAGACATCGGGACCAATCATTGTCGCACCTGCTTAAACTAGTTCCTGTGTTCGATGAATCATGTGTGACTGAGTTTTTTATGCGATTTGAGAAGAAGTGTCAGGAACACCAGTGGCCTCAGGAAAAGTGGGCAGCATTAGTTTCATCAAGACTCCTAGGGAAGGGGCTAAAAGCGTATGATGCACTACCTTTAGAGTCCTGTGTAGTTTATGATGAGCTAAAGAAGGCTGTGCTACGGGCCTATGAGTTACAACCAGAAACTTACCGCTTGAAGTTTCGGGGTGTTACTAAGGGCAAGGATAGTACCTTCCTAGAACACGCCCGGGACTTGTCTGATGCACTACGACATTGGCTGCGTTCTGAGAGGGCAGCTACTTTTGAGGAGTTGAGTGAGCTGGTTCTCTTGGAGCAGTTCTTTAAGTGTACAGGCGGGGACTTAACATTAAATATGAAGGAAAAAAATCCTAGAACTCTCCAGGAGGCAGCAGAAATGGCTGACCTCTGACTGTCATTAATTCGAGGGTGCGGAGCAGCAGCTAGGAGTGAGTCGGGTGCAAAGGATCGTACCCCTCCCCCTCCCAAGAATTTTGATACACACAAATACACAAAACCATCTAGCACTGACAATAAAACTGAACATAAACCAAATACCGTCCCGTATAAGAAGTCTAATGGTACCTCCCATTCCCAAGGGAAACCAAAGAGTAAAGAGCGCTTTGCATGTCACAAGGAGGGTCACTTTGCAAATGCTTGTCCGAACAAGCCACCAAACAAGGTTGTGTCATTGGCCCGCAGCATAGGGGTGTCGCCTATATCTTCTGAGTTTGCCAAGGGTAGTTCGTCAGAGGTTGGGACACAGCCTGTGTTCAAGAGTCCGGAAGGCTCGAACCCTGTCCGCGACGTCTATGGGGGTCATAGAGGGCATGGTTTTGTGAGGTGGGCTGGCGAAAGGCGAGGAGTTAAGCTATTGCGTGATACGGGGGCTTCTCAGACCTTGTTAAAGAACTTTACTGGTAGGCCGATTAACGCTGCTCGGGTGGTGGTAGTTCAGGGGATCAATGCTACGAAGTCCTAGCCGCTGGTGCGGATGGAGCTGGAGGTGGATGGTGTGGCGAAGGAGCTGGATGTCGGAATTGTAGAGAACTTGCCTGTTGGGGGCGTCGACTTCCTCCTCGGCAACGACTTTGCGGTGCCTGCTTCTAAGGTTTCACCCTTGGTCGTTGCCGAGAAGGTGGCCGACGTTAGTAGGGAGGAACAGGAGTGGGTTGAGAAGTGTAGCATACAAACCATGGCGTGTGTTGTGACGCGTTCTCAGACATCCGGAGCCTTGCAGCCACCACCTCCGTCTATCAAACCGCGGAGGAAAGGTCACAAGAAAACGGGAAGTGTTGGTCAATTGGAGAGTTTTGAGCCGGCAGTGTTTCTTGGTGACTCATTATTGGCACCTATGTTAGAGTCTGGAGAGGCCCCGGGGCCTGTCACCGCTAGTGCAGGTGCAGGGCAGTGCGACAGCATCGTTATGCGCAGCGTGAGGAAAGGATGGCTCAGCGGGACATTGGAGGTGGAAATCAATTATTTAAGATGAACTTGGATAATCTCGCACCTGCTGATATATGTTCCTTGTAGCTGGAAGATCCTGAAGTCAGGGCGTGTGGTAATGGTGCTGTCGAACTGGAGAGCGATGGGGATGCGCAGCCTGATGATTTTTTCTTGTCCGAGGGGATCTTGTATCGGAGACATCAGGATCCCAAGAAAAAGTGGGATGGCGGGTCAGGATTAGTGGACCAGTTAGTAGTACCGAGGGTGTGCCGTGAGAGCTTATTGAGATTAGCTCATGATGTGCCTTTGGCAGGGCACCTGGGGGCACGTAAGACGGAGGCAGCTCTGAGCAAGCTTTTCTGGTGGCCTGGGTTAAAGGCGAGTGTCGTGTCATGGGTGACACAGTGTCACACTTGTCAAGTTGTTGGGAAACCCAATCAGGTCATCCCGAGAGCCCCGTTACAACCAATCCCTGTCATTGGGCCGCCCTTCAGCAAAGTAGTTATCGATATGGTTGGCCCATTGCCCCCCACTAGTGCTGGCAATAAATTTTTACTAACTGTAATGGATGTAGCAACACGGTATCCAGATGCTTACCCCATGCGCAACGGGATGGCTAAGACTGTTGTCAAAAACCTACTTGTCTATTTCTCTCGTTATGGCTACCCTCAGGAGATCCAGTCTGATCAGGGATCCAATTTTACTTCTGCTCTGTTTAAGCAGACCATGCAGCAACATGGGATAGTGTCTGTGGTGTCATCTGCCTACCATCCCGAGAGTCAGGGAGTTTTGGAAAGGTGGCACTCGACTCTCAAGAGTATGTTGCGGTGTTATTGCATGGAAAATGGGAAGGACTGGGATCTAGGTCTCCCATACGTTTTATTTGCTGCGAGAGAAGTACCTGGGGAGAGCTTGGGATTTAGCCCGAACGAGTTGGTTTTTGGACACAGGGTCAGGGGGCCCCTCCACATAGTCAAGGAGATCTGGGAGGGAGTCACAAAGCCATGCTCGCTTCTAAAGTATGTAGTTGAAAGCCGTGAGAGAATGCTAAAGAGCTTGGAGGTAGCAGGTCGGAACCTTAAGAGTTCACAAGCTCAGATGAAGGACAGATACGACCAGAAGGTGAAGCTGAGGGAGTTTGAAGTAGATCAGGAGGTACTGATACTACTGCCTCTGGTGGGACACCCCTTGTCTGCCAAGTATTCTGGTCCGTATCGGGTTGTAAGGAAGGTTTCTGATCTCGACTATTTAGTAGCTACTCCTGATCGTAAGAAAAAGAACCAACTTTGCCATGTAAATCTGATGAAAGAGTATGTGAGGCGCCCCTCCGAGCCTCTCACTGTCCCGGTGTTGATCTGCAGCGATCGTGGTGGAGGAGGAAGGGACAGTCAAGCTGCGGGGGAGGATAATTGGGATTGTCATGTTTCCGCGGATCAATGGGCGGGGAATTCTAGACAAGTGGCTCACGAGTTGATATTGCACCTGCCTGAGGAACAGCGTGTAGCTGTGCACCTGCTTAAACTAGTTCCTGTGTTCGATGAATCATGTGTGACTGAGTTTTTTATGCGATTTGAGAAGAAGTGTCAGGAACACCAGTGGCCTCAGGAAAAGTGGGCAGCATTAGTTTCATCAAGACTCCTAGGGAAGGGGCTAAAAGCGTATGATGCACTACCTTTAGAGTCCTGTGTAGTTTATGATGAGCTAAAGAAGGCTGTGCTACGGGCCTATGAGTTACAACCAGAAACTTACCGCTTGAAGTTTCGGGGTGTTACTAAGGGCAAGGATAGTACCTTCCTAGAACACGCCCGGGACTTGTCTGATGCACTACGACATAGGCTGCATTCTGAGAGGGCAGCTACTTTTGAGGAGTTGAGTGAGCTGGTTCTCTTGGAGCAGTTCTTTAAGTGCACAGGCGGGGACTTAACATTAAATATGAAGGAAAAAAATCCTAGAACTCTCCAGGAGGCAGCAGAAATGGCTGACCTCCGACTCATTAATTCGAGGGTGCGGAGCAGCAGCTAGGAGTGAGTCGGGTGCAAAGGATCGTACCCCTCCCCCTCCCAAGAATTTTGATACACATAAATACACAAAACCATCTAGCACTGACAATAAAACTGAACATAAACCAAATACTGTCCCGTATAAGAAGTCTAATGGTACCTCCCACTCCCAAGGGAAACCAAAGAGTAAAGAGCGCTTTGCATGTCACAAGGAGGGTCACTTTGCAAATGCTTGTCCGAACAAGCCACCAAACAAGGTTGTGTCATTGGCCCGCAGAATAGGGGTGTCGCCTATATCTTCTGAGTTTGCCAAGGGTAGTTCGTCAGAGGTTGGGACACAGCCTGTGTTCAAGAGTCCGGAAGGCTCGAACCCTGCTCTCACTGTCCCGGTGTTGATCTGCAGCGATCGTGGTGGAGGAGGAAGGGACAGTCAAGCTGCGGGGGAGGATAATTGGGATTGTCATGTTTCCGCGGATCAATGGGCGGGGAATTCTAGACAAGTGGCTCACGAGTTGATATTGCACCTGCCTGAGGAACAGCGTGTAGCTGTGCAGCACTTGTTTGATTCAAACCCAGCTGTTTTCGCGGAGCATCCTGGCCTCACTACTCAAGCGGTGCACGATGTCGATGTTGGGGACCACCCGCCCTTTAAATCAGTGCCATACCGTGTTCCCCCTATTAAATTACCAGCACTTAGGGAAGAGTTGGATTATATGCTGAAACGTGGGCTGATTTCTGAGGGTGCAGTAAGGTGGACTTCCCCAGTCACACTGCAGCCCAAACAAGATGGCAATGTGCGGTTTTGTATAGATTTCCGCAGGTTGAATGGTTTAACCCCCACAAATGCCTACCCTCTCCCTCGCGTGGACGACAGTGTGGATAAGATAGGAAAAGCCAAGTTCCTCACTAAGATAGACCTTGTTAAGGGTTCTTGACAAGTGCCCTTGTCTGAGCGAGCGCGAGAGGTGTGTGGGTTTGTGGTGGACGGTGCCACATATCGTTGCCATGTTATGCCATACGGGCTGAAAAATGCCCCTGCAACGTTTCAGAAATTAATGAACGACATTGTAGCCGACATTCCCAACTGTACGGTGTACCTAGATGATGTCATAATATACGACGATGATTTTAACAGTCACTGTGCTCACATCGGACAGCTTTTTAATAAACTGAATGAAGCAGGTTTGGTGGTGAACCTGGGTAAGTGCGATTTTGTCAAGGCCGCGGTTTTGTACCTGGGGTTCGAGGTGGGGATGGGTCAGGTGTGCCCTCCACAGACAAAGATCAAAGCCATCGATCAGTTTCCCCAGCCTACGACTAAGAAACAAATCATGCGGTTTCTAGGTATGATAGGCTATTATCGTCGCTTCATCAAAGGCTATTCGACTGTACTTGCACCTTTAACTGACTTATTATCTAAGGACAAGAAGTTCCGGTGGTCTCCTGAGTGTGCAGAGGCGTTTTCCTTGGTGAAACCCCTGTTATGTACCCACCCCATACTCAGGGCCCCGGGCTTCAGCAGACCTTTTCAGCTGGCGACTGATGCCAGTGGCGTAGGGGCTGGGGCTGTCTTGTTACAGACAGATGATGAAGGTATCGAACATCCAGTGAGTTTTTACAGTAAAAAATTCAATAGTGCACAAAGGAATTACTCTGTAATTGAAAAAGAACTCCTGGCGATAGTGCTGGCGCTCAGGCACTTCGATGTATATGTTCCTGCTTTCGGACCAGTCGTAGTGGTTTATACCGATCATCACCCTCTGAAATTCTTTAATCAGTTTCATAACCGGAATATGAGGCTGACCAGGTGGTCACTCATGCTTCAGGAGTATAATCTGGACATACACCATATTGCCGGTTCTGATAACGTGATAGCGGATTGTCTATCAAGGGTGGATGATGTTGGTTAGACTGCCACAGGATTGAGGGTTGAGTGTGGAGGAAAATAGGCTGTCACTGTAGTTCAGCCGAAAAAAACAAATTAAAAAAGCAAAAACCTTATAAAAACTCTTTATTTTTTATAACGTGTAGAATTTTGTATAAGATGTTGTAGCAGTATCTAAGTTGAATGTTTTCGCTTATTGTAGCTAAGTTAGTTGAACTTGCTCGGTGGAGCGCAACAGTCTTTATTTTTTTTATATATAGTGCCTTGTGTCGCAACAGTGTGTGGTACTATGAGAAGCTTTCTGTTAGATATGAAGAACTTAGTCAAGGGTCTTATATCTTGGGGGAGGTGTGACGCTTCTGCATAGTAGCCACGTGCGGGCATGCGGCTGCCCAGCCGTTTAGAAACCGGCTGGCGGCAGCCGGCCGGCCGGCTTTTCCTTAGTATATATCCTACGACAATGTAACTAATGTCTGGGATATTCTTATGTTGTTTCACAGCTTGTAGCTGCCCTTATTCTTAACCAACGCATCTTAGTATATTTTATTCTCGATAGTTGATTGTTTCATTATAATATATAAGATGTAAGTCTAGTGAGAGTGGGAGGAGACGAGCGGGAGAGAGAGACCGGCTGGGGGACGTTGCTTCGCGCGGAGAGTCTAGCTTGGGACGAGCCTGATGTGCCACATGCATTTGATGGCAACGTTAGGCTTAGTTTCGACTCACGCACGGGGTAGACGATTTTGACCCGGCAACTGTGTTGAGTGTTGCCAAGCCTGGGATGTATTCTGCATGCCTGGGGTGGGGTCCAGACAGATTCGAGACTCAGAGCTCACCTCACTGTCGTACCCTTCGGACCCCCTTGATATCTATCCCTCTCAACCCCACTTAGAAACTTTCTCTCTTACTTTGTATACCTTGCTTCCACTACTTCACCAATCTATTTAATTATCCCATCCCCTTGATAGACCTTATATCTATTATTGTATTAACGACGAGCTCTCAGATAACTAGATAGGATTTTGGGCCTTATGCAGAGACGTAATTGTTAATGAGACCTAGGAAGCTTTTTTGTTGTCTCATATTTGGTGGTTTCATGCTTGCTAGTGTGTTCTTGTGTCAGGTTAGCAGGGGCTAGACCGGAAGGGGGGCTTTTTGCGATCCTTTAAGTAAAGTCTGCTGGTGCGAGTCCTGTGGACCCGCACGAATTTACTAGGATACCCGTGGGAGTCTGGGGGCATTTTCTTGTCTGTGTCCCTGTGTGTCTAGTGTTGTGTTGTGTGAGGGCCCTTGCCTAGTCCACTCAGCACTGCGCTAGCACGTCTTGCTTTTGTTTTAGGGTCGCCAGGAGAGAGTCGGATACTTGCGATCTGAGTCTCTCAAGAGAGCACCCTTTCAATTAGAGTAATTTGGCGCACAGACTTGGGAACGTCCCTAGGCTAGAGCAGGTGGCTCAGCCCGGGTATCCGAAGCCTATATCCTTCCAGCTAGACCTCTGCCACCTGGCAGATTAACAGCTAGGGGTTTATTATTTCTGTATGCTTGTTATTGTGCCACAGTTTACCGTTTTTGTGAGCATTGTGAGTCCGGGTGTGGCTTAGAGACTCTGTCCGAGCAGGCTTGCCTGACTAAGAGTGAGAAGCACACCTGTATGTGGTTATGTTGCGAGTTGCTGCCTTTATTTAATTATACCTATGCCATTATACACTGTAGGTCCTATCACTAGTATTTATTCCTGCTTATGAGTTGAGAGTTCTCTAAATCCGTAACGTACTTTCTTTGCTAAGCATCAGATCCTACAGTAGCCGCATGCAGTTTAGAAACCCGCATCTTGTCTATCGGTACGATGTTTTGAGGACTGTTTGCTTTCACCTTCTTTCACGCAAGGGTGATTAGTTGTATTAATTAACGTAACGTTAAATGTACTTTCTTCTAGTTTGTTATTAAATTGTTTCTGCAATTTAATTCCGTTATCTATCTTTTCCTTGAAGCTTTAAGTCAACTTAATTGTGTGATCTTTTATATAGCCTGCTTGACTATCAGCAGTCTATAGTGCGTGCACCCTGTAATCGAGTCATAGGATACCTTGTTGTCCAGGCAGGACTCTTGACGGTTTAGGGTGGTTTGTTGCCTGGGTTTATAGATAAGGGTTGGATCTAGCGTTTTCCGTTGTTGCTTGTTGCCGCATACCTAGTCCAATAGAAAGAGCCCAGTGTTTATATATCCCAGGACGTAACACCTGTCTTCATTCAAAGCTTGCCAGGTCATTTTTGGGGGGATTGTCTTTCAGGGTGTGTGGCAGGCGGAGTAGTAAGCGAATTGTGCCGAAAAATTAATAATTTCGAATATTTTCTATTCTGATAACTAATTAAGAGAATGTCAAGTTTCATCTGAATCCGTTCTTCAGTTCTTGAGAAATCCTGATTATAGACAATCAGACAGATAAAATAGGCAGAGGGAAGCACAGAAAAGGCTTGGATTTTCTACTCCCCGAACGTTTTAGGAAATACAAAAACCTGTCTCTCTGAAGACGGGTGTTGTGTACCCCGAAATGTTATGTTAGACAGTTAGAGGAAGAAAAGATATCAAGCTTTTTCTTGTGTTGCCTTCTCCCCTAATTTATTGATCATCTTTATGCTATTTCTTCTGTCCCCGTCTTTGCTTCTAGACCTCATGCCATCAAAGTTTGTATTGTTTATCTTCCTTTTTTACAAGTGTATTGTGTACTTATTGATTAATTTATTGACATGTCGATAATATTTCACGAGGCCTACTTCTGAGTTACGGTTTATTTGGAAGTTCAAGTTCTGCCTGGATATTTAACACTAGCTGGTCCGACGTCTTGTGGATTATTATGCTATTTTATTTTATTATTATTGATAAATTCGCTTGTTTTTGCCATTTTCGACCAATATAATTTTTGTTTCCCTAGGCTAAAAATAGCACCTTCCCAGACTTCCTTCAGAATTAATGGGCACACCCAGAATCCCTTCAAGCTAAACTTGTACAATTTTTGATAGAAAAATGTCCCAGCCGAAGGCCGCTTTTGTTCAAGTTACAGGGTCGCTAAAACTCGCCCAGAAATATCTACACCTGAATGGGGTGAAACTTTTTATTATCGCCAAACTAATGGGCTGACACATTTGATAATTTCTAAACTAATGGAACGAATTAATGATAAACCTAATCAAACCTGGCACCACATAGTGTTTACACCAATCACACCATCTAACTAGGATCTCGTGCACAAGGGAAACGTGTGGTCAATAATACAATAGGTTTGTTAATTAATTTTGGTCTCAGGAATTTTGATGTACCCTGCTATTTTATATATATATATATATTATGTAATTATTATGTTCTATCCAACAACCAACTCTACTCCTAAAATCGATTAATGAAATATTACAAACACATGTGGCAGTCCGTGGATTCGAAGCCAGGACACTCACACCGAATATCAACACCTTATACATTACACCACGAAGGCAGCAAATATTACTGCTATAATACATATTTTACAGGACACTCTGAGTTCAAAGTTATCTACAGCCATCAAGTTAATTGCAGTCATTCCTACACTGCATAATCAGGGGAATAACAAGGATATGAAAAAGGTCTTTAAGATCATTGGGTATATTGATAGTGATTTACTTTGTTACCCTTGTATTAGATGGGTTTATTACCACTATTATACCTTTAAATGGGTAGATTATTATGTATATATTTCACACACTTTATATACCCATAATATATGACAGTGAATACTCGATTATTATTGTTTAACATTGCGGAAATGTTTACTGCCGTAGCAGTTGATGTATTGACAATTATTAATAGACAAGTAAACGATTACTATGCCTTTGCGTCTTATCCATGTTAATTCTTCACAGTTAACACCACATAAAAAACTTGATAGTTGCTGAGTAATAAAGTTGGGGATAATGTAATATCTCGCTAGCTTATAAAAATAGGTACAGTTTACTACACTTACCAGTACTGCGTTCCTTAGTATCTCAGTATAATCGTCATTTTGGCAGCGCCGCCCCCCTCCCTCATTCCACCTTCTGGAAGGTAGGAGGTGGAGTGAGGGAGGGTTTGGGAGATGAGGGCGGCTTTGCCAAAATTACGATTATACTGAGATACTGAGGAAGGCCATATGTGTGGTCAACTGCACTGTACACCCTGGGGGTCTGTTGTTTGAGCCTTTGAACAGGATACAGTTGTTGTACTTTATATATGTATATACTTTTGCACGTGAACATATTTTATGCGTTTACACATATTTCATTACCGGTATCTCTTTAATGCGCATCATTACACATTCGTATTTAACCTGTCAAATCTTTGTTATTTATAGCCTCCATGTAGGAAAAAGTTGCGTCTATTAACCCTTAACTGTCGGCGAGCAACATAAGTCGAGTTAAATAAAGCTGGACTATGTGGCGGCGCTCGACATAGGTCGTGTGGCAATTTCAGCACGTAATGTTGCTGAGAGAGAGAGACAAGTGGTGGCAGGAGAGTAGCGAGCGTATGACTGCTCCAGACCACCGCGGCGAACCTACTGACACGAATCCCACCTCCTCCCTCCCTCTCTCACTCGCTATATACGGAATTGTATGGGGAAAGTGCCGAATTACATGCTTTTTTCACTTGCGTTGCACGGTTATTGCAAGAAAACTAGCCATCATAAAAGGATCGTTATGGTGTCATTCGAAAGCTCTGTTTATGCCCTTTCAGGGATAGATACTTGTTTTACGTTCTGGGTCTTATTTAGGCATGAAAATGATCACGTAAACAGCCCTATTTTGGCTAAAAACACCCCGCTGGGCGGTACATATAAATAAACCGCATAGGCCGCTCGTAAGGTGTTAAACTGTAAAATGTTATACTAAACTTGAATTATTGGTGTAATAAATTTGTGTCCATGTCTCATTTAGCTACCTTTGCTGACACTAATCGATGAGCCCAAACATGCAGATCTTATGTTTTAATGTTGTGATAAGTGGCTTAAAATTTGGCACATATACTTGTTGACATCTTTCAAACGCTTACATTTCTTCAATGATGTCATCCAAAATATACAGAGAAACTGTAAGGATTTTAGATTATATTCATGGGCACTGGCAAGATTTTAAAATGTCCGCTATGGTCCATACCTTCCACTCAATCAAACAAATCGGGGAAAAAAAATGCAGACAAGTAGTACGTGTGAGCCCACCCATTGAGGCATTTTGAAGGTTATCCGGTAAGCTGTCTGGACCTTTGTACAGGGTTAAGTTTGTCTTGTTATGTTTGTATAGTATAATATTAAACACATCGAATTAACTTAGCGCTATCCTTTCCTCTGTTGGGCACCATTTGGGGTACCATGTAGGTTAAAAGGGGAGTGGATATTATTTGGTATATATACTTATTTATTTATTTATATTTTTTCCTGGCTAGACCTCCATCAAGCCTAAATATACACCCCTTAGATTCCCCCCCCCCCCTCCTCTCTCTCTCTCTCTCTCTCTCTCTTGTGTATCAGCTTTTCTTAGTGCCTTCAGTGTCTCCGAACCAAAGAAGATGCTGCCAAAAATTACTCTGGTAGGCATTGCTAATGACACTGAGGATAATGAGATTATTCATCCTAAAGTCCCTGGTGACGATGGGCTATTCACAGAAGAGTGATGCACACACTGGGACGTCTACCAGCGTTGGCAGAATCGCCTCTCGTTAGCCACTAGCGCTCGCCAGGGCAGTGAAATGGGCTACAGTTATCAGAGAATATTGTTCTTTCTTTCATAGTACTTGCATTGTTACAGACAGTCCAGTGGTGGTCTTTATTTTTGTCTGTGACAACGGGAAGTATTTTATATCATTAGTAGAATATAAGATGCGTTGTAGTGTGAAGTTGAGAGAGAGAGAGAGAGCGGGCAGCGAGGGGGTAGTGAGTGTTGCCTCCCTCCTCCCGGAGGAGTTTTCCCGCCCTCGCGCGGGCTTTCCCATGCCTTTGATTGACTGGCGGACCCTGACGCAGCCAGGACGCCTGCTGCCTTGTGACGTCTCGGCCCGTGATTGGCCGACCATCGCGCCCTTGCGAGCTCCTGTGTAACTAACCTCCTGCGTGAGGGTCCCGAGGAGCTACCCTCCTCAGAGCAGGCTAGGGGCGCACACGACTAACATCCTTTTTATAACTGTCCCCCATATCTCCACCATTCTGATACTGTCTCTCTCTCTCAACTTCCTTTCTTTCATTCCTCTAATCTTTTAACGTCACAGCACTCCCTTTGGGTTCTGTACACGATTTCATATCGGCCCATCGTATTGTGTGCGTCGCTCTCATATATATTTACATGTATTAGAATAGGCTATAAGGGTTCTTAGTCTATGGAGGTTTGATGACTGTGTGTGTCTCCCTCAGTGTCCTTAGTCTATGGAGGTTTGATGACTCTTTGTGTGTATCTCACTCATTATCATTAGTGCTCTGCTCGGTTATTTAATGCTAGACTGGGATAAGGCTTCTGTTGTCGTTGTCACCGATGTGTGTACGGTTTGCTTATACCTACACGACTTCGACGGTTTCTGTTGTAGCCTAGGTTGTCCTTTTGGTTGTGTCTTTTGCGAGTGCAGCATCGTGTTGTAAGAGGGCATTAGCCTACTACCTTATAACACAGTGCTGCCTCTTTGCTTGACTTTAGTGGGATCGCCAGGATAGAACCAGGTACTTGAGATCTGGATCTACCAAGAGAGCATCCCCGTCATTAACGTAACTTTAATCATACCGCCTTAAGGACAACGCTAGGCTATGAGCCTGTCTTGCCCAGCCACAGTTTCCTAACCTTGATATCCCAGCTAGACTTTATTCGCCGAGCAGACACTAGTTAGGACATAAGCTCTTTTGTTATGTATGCATTATTATTCACAGCATTTATTAGTCTAGGTTGTTGCTGAGCCGCACAACCATAGCAGACTGTTTCGTTGATGAGGAAGTACTTCTTTTAGTGTCGAGCATTACTACCGTTGCGCATTTATAGTATTCTCGTGTCAGTTAACATTATATGTCCTATCTTTTAGTGTATTCAGTCTACACGTGTGGTGTCCTGCCTCCTGCCTTTATATAATTTAAGATATGAGCATGAGACTTTCTTCAGAAGTTTCCAGGTCTATGCTGTAGGACTATACTTCACTTTCTTTCAGATAGGAGTGAAGAGTTTATTGTTGTTTAGAGTAACTGTATTGAAGCATCTTTTTATTGTATTAAATCTTGCAGTGATTTAATTGATCTTTCCATAGCTTCCCTTTTATGCATTTTAACGTAACTTGCATCTTGTTTGTTATCAGGCTATACCAATGTGAGTTAGCCAGAAGTAGAGTACATTTATGCCCAGTTAAGGATACCCCATTATCGCAGATTAACTCTGGAGGGTATAGGTGTTTTTGTTCGCCGGCATATAAGTTCGAGGGTTTGGATCTAGCGTACCGTTGTTGCATAGTGCCCTATTACTAGTCCAATCATTAAGTGCCCTTGTTTTATTCGTAGCCCCGGTCGTAACAAATGGCGACCTTGCCTAGTATCTTATTTTAGTAGAAACCAGGATCCATTTGTTGTTATTGCAGTAATAACAAATAGTGCCCTTGCCTAGTATCTAAGAAAGAATTGCAGGATTGTTGGACATTTGTTTTTTGAGGAATATTTTGGACACGTTGATTTTTTTTTTGGCAACGTAGTATAGCACTTGAGTTGTCTTCGAGCATTTTTTTTGAGTGAATAGTGCTACATGAGAGTTTAGGTACTCCCTTTTTTTATAAACGTTGAGAATTTTCGGTGGACACTATGTCGAACGACGGATCTATGTACGGTGAGGACACAGTACGGGAAGCAGACTCTGAGGTGCAGCAGCGGGGTTTGTTAGAAGGCATTAGAGTAATAACTAATGAGGAGGATGCAAGGGAGTTTCTGGAGATGCCTATTACTGTTGACCGGGTGTCGGGGATTGATCGGTATGGTCTCCAGTGTTTGGCCACGGTCATGGGGCATGTGGGCACTAGCAGCATGACGAGAGGTGACCTGGTGGCCTGTGTGCTCGGTGGGGTGCGTGGGGCTTCGGGTTGAGCGGGAGCTGGGGCACCTTCGGCCCAGCCCCCATTCCACTCGACTCCTACCATGGCGCCCCCTCGGGCTCTGGAGCTGGGTACGTTCCCGCAGGCCGATAGTCAATGGCATCTTTGTTTGTCACTGGGTGGGTCTCCAATTGTTGCATCTCCTCCTCCTCAAGGTTTAACTGCAGATATGCTCTTCCAGCTTGAGATGGCTAAAATGCAGGCTGAGCATCGAAGGCGCATGAGGCTGAGCTTGAGCAACGAAGGCATGAGGCTGAGCTTGAGCAACAAAGGCATGAGGCTAAGGCTGAGTAACGAAAGCATGAATCTGAGATTGAGATGGCCAGGATTCATGCTGAGGAGAGAAAGATCATGTACTGTGCAGACAGAGATCTTGAGAAGTCTAGGGTGGAGTCGACAGGGCAGCGTCTCGGTTCTGGGAATCGAGGTCTTGATCAGTCTTTATCGCACCTTCTTAAGTTAGTCCCTGCATTTGACGAGTCGGGTGTCACCGAATTTTTCCTGCGTTTTGAGAAGAAGTGCCGGGAGCACCAATGGCCCGAGGTTAAGTGGGCAGCCCTTGTTTCCTCTAGGTTGGTTGGCAAAGGACTCCAAGCATATGATGCGTTGCCCTTGGAGTCTTGCATCGATTATGAGGTACTGAAGGAAGCTGTTCTGCGGGCGTACGAGTTACAACCAGAGACATATAGGTTGAAGTTCCGGGGTGTTACGAAGGGTCATGAGTGCACTTTTCTATAACATGCCCGGGAACTGTCTGATGCATTGAGAAATTGGCTGAGGTCAGAGAAGGTGACAACGTTCGAGGAGATTGAGCAGTTATTCCTTCTAGAGCAATTTTTCAAGTGCACAGGCGGCGACCTGACTTTGAACCTCAAAGAGAAACAGCCTAAAACTCTACAAAAGGCAGCCGAGTTGGCTGACCTGAGAATGTCACTGATTCGTGGGTGCGGGTCTGCACAACGGACCGATGCAGTTAACAAGGGGCGCAACACTCCACCCCCCCGAGTCAGTGATGCAACATGTAATAACGAGAGTAAGAGCAATGATACCAATTTTGATCACAAACCTAAAACTGTCCCGTTTAAGAAAGGTCAGGGCCCTTCCCGACCTCAGGGGAAGTCCAAGGGTGAAGTAGAGTGTTTTAAGTGTCATAACAAGGGGCACTTCGCACGTTCCTGCCCTAGTAACCAACCTACAGCAGTCGTGTCTTTGGCTAGCAACATTGGGGTGTCTCTGAGGTCTTCTGCATTTATCCGGGGTGATATGTCAGATGCGGGGGCACAGCCAGTGAAGAAGTGTCCGGAAGGCTCGAAACCTGTCCCCGATGCTTTTTGCGACCATAGAGGGCGTGGCTGCGTGAGTTGGGCTGGTTGCAAGCATGGGTTGGAGTTGTTGCGTGATACAGGTGCATCCCAGACTCTGATGAAAAACTTTACAGGCAAACCTATAAACGCGGCACGGGTGGTTGTGGTGCAGGGTATTAATGCTACAAAGTCATACCCGTTGGTTCGAGTAGAGCTGGAGGTTGAAGGTGTGACACGAGAGTTGGATGTCGGAATCGTGGAGAAACTGCCAGTTGAGGGCGTCGACCTTCTTCTCGGCAATGACTTTGCGGTGCCTACTTCTGAGGTCCCACCCTTAGTCGTTGCCGAGAGGGCGGCCGACGTGAGTAGGGAGGGGCAGGAGTTGGTCAAGAGGTGTCAACCACAGCAGAGGGCGTGTGTTGTCACCTGATCTCGTGCATCTAAAGTGTCACAGCCTATTCCTCAGTCTCTAGACCAGCGGAGGAACGGTCAGAAGGAGAAAGCTAAAGTTGGGAGTTTTGTGAGTTTTGCTCCAGCGGTTCTTCTTAGTGACTTAGTACTTGACCCAGAGGTGAGCTCCGGAGTGGCCCCAGAACCTGTCACCCCTAGTGAAATGGTTGGGCGTGATGGCACTCTGTGACTAGTAGTTCCCATGTGGAGGAGAGTTGTGGGAACGGGGCTATTGAACACGAGGACGGGGAAACATGTCATGTGAACCTGTTGGAGGAGTTTGTGAGGCAACCACCTGAGCAGCCTACTGTCCCTGCGTTGGTCTGCAGCGGCCAAGGTGGAGAAGGAGAGGGGGGCAGTAGGGCACAGGTGGAGGAGAGTTGGGATTGTCATGCCTCGGCGGAGCAGTGGGCGGGGGACACGAGTCTGGTGGCTGTGGAAGCGCTAGAGGACCTGCCTGAGCAGCATTGTGCAGCGCTCCAGCACCAGCTCGGTTCATACCCCACTGGTCGTGCCGAGCACCCAAGCCTCACAACTCAGGCGGTGCAAGATGTTCCGCGGGCAGGTCACATGAATGTTTGCAGACCGTTAGCCTCGTTGTTTCGGTGGTTCAAGGTGGGCGACGAGGCTTTGGCATGGTTGTCAGGTCAGGGTCGACCCATGGCTGCCAAGGGTGGTGGTCAGAAGGAGGACATTGAGCAGATTGGTGAGGTTGGCTGTGGAGTGGATGTGCCCAGTCGTCGCATAGCCTCCCAATGCTGCTCTAGTCGAATGCAACAGCCCTACCATAGACCGACTGTATCTGGCCATGTCGCTGAAGGCGGTGATGCTGCGCAGGCAGATGTAGTCGCAAGGAATGCGGGGGTGCGCATGTACGGTATCGGCGGGGAAGCCTTAGCAATTATGAACTATGGGAGTGACTGCACAGGTGATACTGATTGTCCCTCTCATGACCAGGCTGTTCTAGGGACGAAGGTGGAGAAGGAGGGAGATTATAGTTTAGAAGCTGCGGTCTCGGCTGGGTTGTGGGAGGGCACTAGGCATGTTGTTCTTCGAGATAAGTTGCAACCTCTTGTTCCTGAGCGCCAAGAGATGTTGTTTACTAGGCTGTGGCAGTACATCCGCATGTTTGTTGCTTCTCCAGGCCTGATGTGCGGGGTAGAATCCGACATGGAGGCTGGAGACAGTGCAAGGCTCAAGTTAGTTCCCTACCATATAAATCCTGCTCAACAGCCTGTCGTGAAAACAGAGCTAGACGACATGCGGAAAAAGGGTCTGAGGGATAAAGGATATCGTGGGTGGTCGTTGCCAGTGAGTTTGCAGCCTGAGTTGAGTGGCAAGATCCGTTTGTATGGTGATTGCAAGAGTGTGGAAGCATTATCCCTGACAGACACCTATCCATTACCTAGAGTTGACGACACCATAGACCGCCTCGGGGCTGCCTCGCTCATCACGAAGGTAGAACTAGTGAAAGGTTATTGGCAGGCCCCGTTGCCGGAGAGAGCGAAGAGAAGTGCCAGTCTTGTGATGAACTGGGCAGTTTATCAGTGTCAGGTGTTGTTTTGCTGCCGGAACACAAGTTGGATGAGTGGCATGTTAAGGGCACTGATAATGTTTTGGCTGATTGTTTGTCACAGGAGGGTTTGTTTGCAGGAGAACCCTCGCCGTTCAGTCAATGTGTGTTGAGAGTGGAGAAAAATCAGGCTTGCCCCTGTAGAGCAGCCATCAAAAACAACATTAAAATTAAATAAAAAAAATCACATAAAAACTCTTTCTTTTTTATAGTTAATTGTAAGTTGCCAATGTTATAGCTAAAGTCCTAAGTTGAACCTGTCTTTCACTTAGTAGGCTGGGCTCTGTGAAGCTCGCTCTGGGAGCATAGCAGGCTAAAATTATACTATTATGTTTGGGAGGGGTTATAAGATTTTCTTTATGCTAAAATGTTGTTTTATTTATGATTGAGCTTTGCATTTCATTTCTGGTGAAGTGGCTGGTTGTGGCGGATCTTGTCGGCATTCTGCCTTGTCAGATATGGTGCTCGCCGAATGTTGAGCGTCCCATATCTTGGGCGGGGTGTGACGTCTACCAGCGTTGGCAGAATTGCCTCTCGTTAGCCACTAGCGCTCGCCAGGGCAGTGAAATGGGCTACAGTTATCAGAGAATGTTGTTCTTTCTTTCATAGTACTTGCATTGTTACAGACAGTCCAGTGGTGGTCTTTATTTTCGTCTGTGACAACGGGAAGTATTTTATATCATTAGTAGAATATAAGATGCATTGTAGTGTGAAGTTGAGAGAGAGAGAGAGAGCGGTCAGCGAGGGGGTAGTGAGTGTTGCCTCCCTCCTCCTTCCTCCTCCCGGAGGAGTTTTCCCGCCCTCGCGCGGGCTTTCCCACGCCTTTGATTGGCTGGCGGACCCTGACGCGGCCAGGACGCCTGCTGCCTTGTGACGTCTCGGCCCGTGATTGGCCGACCTTGCGAGCTCCTGTCTAACTAACCTCCTGCGTGAGGGTCCCGAGGAGCTACCCTCCTCAGAGCAGGCTAGGGGCGCACACGACTAACATCTTTTTTATAACTGTCCCCCATATTCTCCACCATTCTGATACTGTCTCTCTCACTCAACTTCCTTTCTTTCATTCCTCTAATCTTTTAACGTCACAGCACTCCCTTTGGGTTCTGTACACGATTTCATATCGGCCCATCGTATTATGTGCGTCGCTCTCATATATATTTACATGTATTAGAATAAGCTATAAGGGTTCTTAGTCTATGGAGGTTTGATGACTCTGTGTGTGTCTTCCTCAGTGTCCTTAGTCTATGGAGGTTTGATGACTCTTTGTGTGTGTCTCCCTCATTATCATTAGTGCTCTGCTCGGTTATTTAATGCTAGACTGGGATAAGGCTTCTGTTGTCGTTGTCACCGATGTGTGTACGGTTTGCTTATACCTACACGACTTCGACGGTTTCTGTGGTAGCTTAGGTTGTTCTTTTGGTTGTGTCTTTTGCGAGTGCAGCATCGTGTTGTAGGAGGGCATTAGCCTACTACCTTATAACACAGTGCTGCCTCTTTGCTTGACTTTAGTGGGATCGCCAGGGTAGAACCAGGTACTTGAGATCTGGATCTACCAAGAGAGCATCCCCGTCATTAACGTAACTTTAATCATACCGCCTTAAGGACAACGCTAGGCTATGAGCCTGTCTTGCCCAGCCACAGTTTCCTAACCTTGATATCCCAGCTAGACTTTATTCGCCGAGCAGACACTAGTTAGGACATAAGCTCTTTTGTTATGTATGCATTATTATTCACAGCATTTATTAGTCTAGGTTGTTGCTGAGCCGCACAACCATAGCAGACTGTTTCGTTGATGAGGAAGTACTTCTTTTAGTGTCGAGCATTACTACCGTTGCGCATTTATAGTATTCTCGTGTCAGTTAACATTATATGTCCTATCTTTTAGTGTATTCAGTCTACACGTGTGGTGTCCTGCCTCCTGCCTTTATATAATTTAAGATACGAGCATCTTATGAGCATCCGACTTTCTTCAGAAGTTTCCAGGTCTATGCTGTAGGACTATACTTCACTTTCTTTCAGATAGGAGTGAAGAGTTTATTGCTGTTTAGAGTAACTGTATTGAAGCATCTTTTTATTGTATTAAATCTTGCAGTGATTTAATTGATCTTTCCATAGCTTCCTTTTTATGCATTTTAACGTAACTTGCATCTTGTTTGTTATCAGGCTATACCAGTGTGGGTTAGCCTGAAGTAGAGTACATTTATGCCCAGTCAAGGACACCCCGTTATCGCAGATTAACTCTGGAGGGTATAGGTGTTTTTGTTCGCCGGCATATAAGTTCGAGGGTTTGGATCTAGCGTACCGTTGTTGCATAGTGCCCTATTACTAGTCCAATCATTAAGTGCCCTTGTTTTATTCGTAGCCCCGGTCGTAACAACACAAAGACTGTGGTAGTAAAAATGTCACCTGAAATACGCTCTTCCATTGTGGATGATGGCAATTCTGTGTATGTTGGACTTGTGAGATGTCGTGCATACGATCGCTTCTGGGTAACAGAATGGGCTTTGGCCATACCAGTGACAGGTGTTATCGGAAAAATGAAGATCCGTAATGCAACTTCTGTGCCGGTACTCATAACTCAAAAGACTGCACTAACAAGACCTCCCCCAAATGTATAAATTGTATGAGCTCCACATCAGTTACGGAGCCGCCAAATCATTTCGCCTCAAGTAGAAATTGTTCTCTAATGACAGCTCAGAGAAATAAAGTTATTGAAAACACCAATTCTGTTGGTTCAAAAAACTTAAAAATGCACACAGGAGCCGGTTGAAACTGGGTCTGTTGAATGTTTGTTCCTTGCGTAACAAAATGGATCATATTTGCGAGATCTTGGATGAACGTAACCTTGATGTATTATGTCTCACTGAGACCTGGTTGTTCGAGTCAGATCTGAATATTATCCAGGCGGCATTGCCTAAAACCCATTCTATAATAAATGTTCCTAGGCCTAGGGGAGATCATCCGGGTGGTGGAGTGGCAGTTGTCTACTCCACATCTCTGGTGAATATCTTGCAGATAAGCCATAACCCAGCCCCTCTTTATTATGAACTGTTGGAAGTGGAAATAAAACTCCATCAACAAATTCTAAGAATGGCAGTTGTCTATAGGCCTGGCCATCGTGGCACAGATAGGGGTTTTATGGAAGAGTTTGGGCAGTTTCTCGAGGAATTTTCTGCTAATACCGGAAGACTTTTGATATGTGGAGATTTTAATTACTGGGTTGACAGCCCTCATCTGAAGCCATTCTCTCCTGAGTTCCTTGAGTTGACTGATCAGAACAATTTTGTAAACCATGTGTCCCACCCAACTCATATCTTGGGACACACCCTTGACTTGGTTCTCTCTCCTGTGGGTTGTGGTGGTGTTCTGGATGTTGATGATGAGAATGCTGACCCTAATACCTCTGATCATGCTTTGATTACTTTCAGCTTTGATTTCCCTAAGCCACTCACACATGAAAAAGTAATCAGATTTAGAAATTATAAAAATACAGACCAAAATGTAGCTAGCAGTGAAGTAAAACAGTACTTGGGAAGTATTGATACTTCCAACCTTATTTCAGATGAGCTGGTGGAGGTACATAGAAATCCACTTAAATTAGTGTTCGATCATCACTGTCCAGAAGTAGAGAAGAAAATCATAGTACGAGATGATTCACCCTGGTATAGCACTCGAGTTAAATTTCTTAGAAGAGCGCGTAGAAGAGCTGAACGTGAATGGCGGAAAAATAAAACAGACTCTACATGGTTGCAATATCTGTCAGCCAGAAGAGCCGTGGTCCAAACAATCAAAGATGAAAAGAAAGTGTATTATCAGGGAAAAGTTGACTCATGTGGTAACGACCAGAGGAGGTTGGCTTCAATTGTAAACAGTTTACTTGGAAAAACAAGAGTCAGCTTAAGACCTTCTCCTTCTGTACCCGATGCCGAGTTGGCTGCCAACTTTGTGTCATTTTTTGCTGGCAAGATAACTCGCATAAGACAGGAACTGGATGATGCTTCTGTTGGTGGAGAACTTTCAGTTGTACTCCAACCCCGACACATTCCTAATAATGTCCTCTCATCCTTGCACTCAATAGAGGTGGACATGATCTCGTCCTACATAAGAAACCTCAATAAAACATTTTGCCCGTTGGATCCCATAAATGTTTCCAAGCTACCAAGAGTCTATGATCACACAGTTGAGTTTATTTCCAAAATAATTAATAAGTGCTTCTCTGAAGGTAACTTCCCACATTCTGAAAAGCATGCACTACTTCGACCTAGTCTAAAGAAACCTGGACTTGATGTTGAGAACATGTTGAACTATCGTCCTGTCTCCAACCTGTCCATATCAAAGATATTAGAGCGTGCAATACTTGACCAATTACAACCACTACTTCAGCAGAATGAAACTATCCCAATTTTTCAGTCTGCTTACCGACAGCATCATTCAACTGAAGCAGCATTGATTAGAGTACATAATAATCTAGTTGGGAACATTTGTAATGGTGTGGCCTCACTATTGGTCTTGCTTGATCTCTCTGCGGCCTTTGACACAGTGGATCACGAGTTGTTATTGACTGATCTTTATGATTGTGGTGTGCATGACTCCGCTCTCTTGCTTCTTGGGTCGTACTTGTTAGGTAGATCCCAGAGTGTGATGGTAAATCAAATGGTCTCGGACTCGACACCCCTGCAGTATGGTGTTCCGCAGGGATCAGTTTTAGGTCCTATCCTATTTATAATTTATATCAGCAGTTTGTCTCTTCTGCTTCGTGCACATAATGTCACCTTTCACTTTTATGCAGATGACACCCAGATTTATGTGAGAATCACAAATCTAGTTGATATACGGAGTAAGATGGAATTGTTGATGTCTGATATAAAGAAGTGGATGAGAGCGAGAAAATTTAAACTAAATGATGGTAAAACTGATATTCTCATCATCCGAGGAAATAGAAGAGCTGATGATATAGTAGGTGCCCTCTCCATCAATGTGGGTGGATCTCAGCTGCGACCGGCCAACTCTGTTCGAAATCTGGGTGTATATGTGAACTCCCAATTAGATTTCAAAGAGCATGTAAACCAGATCGTTAAAAGTTGTTACTTGCACATCAGAAATCTCTATTTGGTGAAGCCGTTTATAACCAGACGTTGCCTCCTGACGTTGGTTCACTCATTGGTTTTCTCTCGTGTTGATTATTGCAATGCCCTGTTGGTGGGTCTTCCAAATTATATTTTAAAGAAAGTTCAGTCTGTTCTTAACAGGGCCGCAAGACTCATTTTTGGTGTTCCACCTAGAACTCCTACT
Organism: Paralithodes platypus; assembly: GCA_032716605.1. Lineage (NCBI taxonomy): Eukaryota > Metazoa > Arthropoda > Malacostraca > Decapoda > Lithodidae > Paralithodes > Paralithodes platypus. The sequence continues at coordinate 19,443,107 of CM064491.1, read as the reverse complement.
ACATCTCTTCACATAGAACTGCACTGGCTGCCAGTAAGAGCAAGAATAGAATTTAAGTTGTGTTTAGTGACTTTTAAAGTTCTCAAATTTGGTGAGCCTAGAGATACCTTGCGGAGCTGCTCGGGCGCCCACCGGCACACCATGGTGTAGTTGTGCGTCAGGACAATGACCCTTTTCGTCTTGATGAACCAAGGGCTTTCCAGCAGTCTTCTTTCTTTGAGAGATCATTCTCCTACATGGCTCGAGGTGTTATAACAGGTTGCCGCTGTCCATGAGACAACTGAGTTTTGTTGAATGCTTCAAGAGACAACTTAAGACTTTTCTCTTTGAGAGAAGCTATGATCTTGAGAGAGGTGTCATGACAGATGGCTATAGAGTTTAGGCTATTTTGCCACTGCTAGTGATTGTTAAATGTGTGTTGTATATAACCTTTCTTTTGATGCTTGATTTTGTTCTTTTTTTTTTCTTTCCGAGCGCTAGTGAATTCTTCGGAAAAATTGGCGCTTATGAGAAATAAGTAACATGCTTATTATTGTTGTTATTATTATATATTTCCCACCCACCAGTGCATCTGCTTATGTACTATGGTGGGAAATCGGCACCTCACGGTCACCAAAGGTCGCATCATCGCATGTGACCTCATAGTTATGGTAATATAAGCATTGAACTTTACCTAAGTTAAGAAAAACTCTGTAGATTTTCAGCCTCACGGCTGCAAGTGAACAATAAACCGACAATTAATAAAAATTATTATTAATATTATCACACACTCATCGGTGGCAGTGTAGTCATCAGCCGGTCGTTCTGTTGAGTTGTCTGTTAAGAGAGGATTCAGGTTAAATTAACACTGTGTGATGTCAATATTTGGTTCCAAGTCAACTCATCCTGTGATAAATAGTATTCTTTTAGTAATCTTCATAACAAGATCTGTGTTGCTTTCACAATTCCACATACATGAAAATATACTGCCGTGGTCATGAATGCTTTAACACTTTCTAAGGACAAAACACCAGTAAGTACAATCTACACAAATACATAACATGAGCCTTAACTAATGAATCCCAGCAAACTTAGGTTTGTGGCCCAAGCGGTTTATCAATATAGTTCATCAGTGTATCATAATTGGTCTTAAAAATGTACTCCGAACGCTACTTTATCACAAGCAAAGTATATGTACAAATTGAAAAAGGAACAATTATGGTCAATGCTCAGAGTCTTGTTATTTTCATTACAAGATGTTCAAGTAATTCTGACTACTGTGCATATGGAAAAGAGGAAATATTACAAATTTCGGATCTCTAATCAATATTATGGAAACTGACTCCTTGTTGAAAATTCTAGGATGATCTAGGGGAGCACGTCTGTCAAAATTCAATAAGATACTACACACACACATACACACACGCGCCTGCGCGCACACACGCACACATTTTTTTTTTTCTATGTGATTGAGGGAGGCAAAAGGCAGAACTGCCTATAGCGAGTGCCTCCCCCATAGTTGAAAGAGTGACAGGGCCAAAATCAAGGGACGTTCGAGCCAAAATGCCTGGACACACTGACTTTGAAGCAATTTAAGTCATAGGAAGAGGGAAAGACTGATTCTGGGAGAGAGTTCCAGAGCTCAGCTGTTGAGTAGAAGAAAGTTTGAGAGTAACGTTTCACTCTTGGGTTGGAGAGTTGCACAGAGTAGGGGTGGGATTGAGTTGCAAGACGGATACCACGTGCCCTACGTAAAGGAGGTGGTATACACTGGGAAAGCTCTGAGGAACACTGATTATAATAGTAGTGATAGAATAGCGAGAGATGCAAAATTGCGGCGGAGAGAGAGAGATTGCAGAGAGTTGGTGAGTGGACGGGAGTTAATGATACGAAAGGCCTTCCTTTCAACTTTGTCTAGGAGAGCGGTGTGTGAGGAACCTCCCCACACATGTGAACAATACTCAATACAAGGACGCACTATGGCCCTGTACAGAGCAAGAAGCTGTGCAGGGGAAAAGAACCCCCTAAGGCGGTTGAGCACACCCAGCTTCTGGGAGGCTGCCTTAGCAAGACTGGTAATATGGTCCTTCCAACTGAGAGCAGAAGAAAAGGAGACACCAAGAATATTGAGAGAAGATGAAGGATTGATTTTTGTATTGTTGAAGAATAAGGGATAGTCTGCTGGGAGTTCCTTACGGGTAGATAGATGGAGAAATTGGGTTTTTGGAAGCATTAAAGGTAACAAGGTTTTCTCTGCCCCAATTGGAGATAGTATTTAGATCATAATTTAAGAGTTCTATGGCTTCATTACGTTTGTCGTTGAGGGATTGCTGACTGGGGCGTTCTGAAAAACTAATGGAGTAGTGTAAGGTTAAGTCGTCTGCGTATGAATGGATGGGAATTGAGGTACAGTTGAGGAGATCATTTATAAAAATTAGAAAAAGAATAGGAGATAGGACATAGTAGCGTATATATTGTGACGTTAACCACTCCGTTAGAACCGCATGGCTTGTCCTACAGTGACTCGCTAGGATCGCCAGGGCAGTGGATGTGGCTACAGTTGATGTATTATTGTGTGCTTTATTTCATATGAAAGCTTGTGTCATGGGCAGTCCAGAAAGGCCCTTTGTTTTCGCCCTGTCAAGGCTTTATATATTTAATTGCAAAGTATATGTTTTATCATTAAGTAGTAATGATAGGATTTGAGAGAGAGAGAGAGAGAGTAGAACAGAGTGTGGGGAGGCGCGCAGTGTTTTTTGCCATGCTCGATGACGTCACGGCTGGCTGGCCTCTTGGGGGATTGGTTGGAGGAGTTTTTTACCATGCTTGGTGACGTCATGGTTGGCTGGCCTCTTTTGGATTGGCTGGAGGACTTGTTACCGCTTTGCTTACGCGGTGCGAGCTAGTGCTAGTATATATACAGCTCTCTTGCCACTCTCTCCCTCAGATCTGGTTTCTAAAACGCATCCCTCTTATCCCTTTGATATCTGTCCCACTCTCTGCACCTGAGAACCTTTTCCTCTGCCTATCTCTCTCATTTTCCATATCTTTCACCACCTTTTATTAATATTATACCCCCTCTGGTTAACTCTGCAAAATCAGCTTTATGCTGGCCAGTTGTATTGTGCGTTAAGGTCTTATATAACCCATGTATGTTTAGTTGTTAAGATAAGTTGATCACGAAGCATTGGTTGGCATTCATATTGTTCAGTACCGCTTCCTATAATTATTAGTGTTCTGCTAGACTAGATAATTCTAGACTAGGAGTCTGATACTATAAGGTATTGTTTCCGATGGGTGCTGGCTTTAGTTAAAAGCTGCACAACATACCTGAGAACTGGAGTTGATTGGGTAAATTCTAGTCTTGTGCTATTGAGAGTAGAGCATGCACGAATGAGGGCTTTTTGCCTATACCATTCTGCACTGTTCTAAGCTCGGTTGTTTGTCTTTGAGGTACGCCAGGAGAACTCTTGATACTTCGGTATTAAGGTTTCTCAAGAGAGCTACCCTTCATTATATCGTAATATTTGACGCACAGACTTGAGATTTGCACTAGGCTATGCGGCATGCCATGCGCACCAGTATCTCGTATCATTGACTCTAGCTAGACTTTATCAGTCATAGTAGACATTAAGTATATTAAACCAATTACTCTTATTATGCATACCCGTTTATGATTACACAAGCATTTCGCAGCCTAGTTTGATGTATTGAGACACAAACGACTTAGGCTCTTTTTGTTGATAGGAATACTGCATTGTCGTGGCGATTATTATTGTTGTAGCGTTTAGGATATTCTTGGCTCCGACTGCATTATATATCCTGCCTTTGTGTGTGCATAGCCTGCACGAGAATTGTTCCGCTGCCTGCCTTTTTGGGTTCCATTTCCGATTCGAGCATCTTGATAGCATCTAACATTTAAAGAAGATTCCTTGTTGGTGTTGAAGGACTTTAGTGCACTTTCTTTCATGCAGGAGTGCCTGACATTTATTGATTACAGTAACGTAAGCTGTAACTTCTCTTACCACCTTACTTTGCATACCATAACCAAGCACCTTCGGTTATAGGTAGTAATAGGCTGTTTTCACATAACATTAAGCCTAGAGTAGACGCACATTTATTGAGAGTTTGATAACCTATTATTGCATATAGAACTCTGGAGAGTATTTGTGTTCTTTGTTCACTGGGAATATACATCAGAGGTTGGATCTAGCGCTTTCCGTTGTAGCATTTATGCCATTACTAGTCCAATGAATAAGAGCCCTGATATATTTAAACCTCAGTCGTAACAAATGGCGACCTTACCTAGGATTTGGTGAACCTACATTTATTAGCAGGGAACATTTGTTGTTTTGGGGAATATTTTGCGAGGATCAGCAAGAATATTTTTTTTTGCAACATAGTACTGTATAGCCCTTGAGTATTTCCGAGAATTTGAGTGTGTATATTGAGGTATAAAAGTTTGGGGTGCTTCTTTTCTGAATATTGAGGTGGGAAATTTTTGTGAGCATCATGTCTTATACCGGATCAGAGGAGAATGGAGACACAGTACGTAATGTCGAAACTGAGGAACAGCAGTATGATGAAATGGTTAATCAGGTGAACTGTGAGGAGTATGCTAGGATATTTTTGCAATGGCCTGTTACTGCCGAGCGGTTGGAGGGTATGGATCGGTACGGTCTTCAATGCCTGGCCACAGCTATCGGTCATGCGGGTACTAGCAGCATGACCAGGGATAACTTGATAACGTGTGTACTGGGCAGGGTGACTGGTGAGCGAGATGGGTCGAGTGCTCAGAGCCCTTCGGCCATGCTTCCCCTACACTCGACTCCCAGCCATCCCAGTAGTTTGCTGACCCCGAGTACGCGTCCACAGTTGGGTGGTGACTGGCAGGGTGGGTTGCCCCTGGGGGGACCACCGGTAATTTCAAACATTGTAGCACCTTCACCTCCTCAAGGGTTAACTCCAGAATTATTGCTTCAGCTCGAATTAGCTAAGATCCAGCAGCAAATAGAATCAGCTAAGATCGAAGAGAGAAAGGCTATCAGGGTATCTGAGCAGCAAATAGAATTAGCCAAGATAGAAGAGAGAGCCAAGATAGAAGAGAGAAAAACTATCAGTCCGCAGCACATATAGCTAGCAAAAATTCAACCTGATTTAGAGTCGACTAGGTACTGTGCCGACATGGACGTAGAGAAGTCGCGAGTAGAGACAACGGGACAGCGACTTGGGGCTGGTAACCGTGTTCATGATCAATCTCTCTCGCACTTATTGAAACTGGTTCCGGTGTTTGATGAGAGTGGTGTAACAGAATTTTTCGCACGCTGTGAGAAGAAGTGCCAGGAACACCAGTGGCCAGAGAATAAATGGGCAGCACTTGTATCCTCTAGATTAATAGGCAAGGGTCTTAAAGCCTACGATGCATTACCTTTGGAGTCATGTATTGTGTATGAGGATCTCAAGGAGGCTGTCCTGAGGGCTTACGAACTGCAACCAGAAACGTACCGTTTGAAGTTCCGGGGTGTAACCAAGGGAAGAGATAGCACCTTTTTGGAACACGCCCGGGACTTGTCCGATGCTATGGGGAACTGGTTCCGATCTGAGAAGGTAACAACATTTGATGGAATTAAGCAGTTAATGATGTTGGAGCAGTTCTTTAAGAGCACGGGCGGTGATCTAACTTTGAACTTAAAGGAGAAAAACCCAAGAACTCTAGTCGAAGCAGCAGAAATGGCTGATCGACGGCTGTCGTTGATTCGGGGTTGCGGGTCCTCACAGAAGTACGATGTAAGTGCTAAGGACCGTTATCCTACCCCTCCACGTAGCAATGACACATTTAAACAAAAGTGCCATGAAACTAAAACTGAATCCAAACCTGACACCACGCCGTATAAGACAAGTCAGGGGCCTTTTACATCACAGTATAAGCCGAAGCCGAAATTTATGTGTTTTAAGTGCCACCAGGAGGGTCATAAGGCAAATGAGTGCCCTAGTCGATCTCCTCCGGCAGCCGTGTCTTTTGCTCACGGCATTGGAGTGTTCAAGAGGACATCGGAGTTTGTTAGAGGCAATTCTTCCGAGGTAAATACACTGCCAGTGCAGAAGGATCCGGAAGGCTTATTCCCTGTCCGTGATGCCTTTAGTGACCACAGGGGACTCGGTTGTGTGGAGAGGGGGGTAGAAGACATGAGGTGAGAATTTTGTGTGACACTGGGGCATCGCAAACATTGAGGAATTTCACTGGTAAACCTGTAAATACGGCGCGGGTGGTTGTGGTTCAGGGAGTTAATGCAACAAGGTCAAACCCGCTTGTAAGAATGAAGATGGAAGTTGATGGTGTGACTCGTGACCTGGATGTAGGAATTGTGGAGAAGTTACCTGTTGGGGGCGTCGACCTCCTTCTCGGCAACGACTTTGCGAGGCCTACTTCTGAGGCTCCACCCTTGGTCGTTGCCGAGAAGCCGGCCGACGTGAGTAGGGAGGAGCAGGAGTGGGTTGAGAAGTGTCCGGTGCAACCTATGGCGTGTGTTGTCACCAGATCTCTTGCATCCAGGGAGTCACATTCTGGTCAACAGTCTTTAGACAAGCGGAGGAAAGGTACCGAGAAGGGGTTGAAAGTTGATGCGGTTGAGAGTTTAGTATCAACGGACATTCTCTGGGACTCATTATTAGGACCGATTTTCGAGTCTGGAGAAGACCCATTAACTGTTACTAAGAAGGCAGAGGATGGGCTTAAAAAGACGAAGAGACAGCAACGATACACAGAGAGAGAGCAACGGGAGGCTAAATTCAATGTAGGAGGGGGGCATGAGTTGTTTCGCAAACACTTAGATAAGCTTGCTCCTTCGGACATTCGTAAATTGCAATTAGAAGACCCGGAGGTTCTTGAATGTGGTACCGGTGCTGTCGAGTTGGAGGAGGACAGTGATGCACAGTCGGGAGATGTATCAACAAGGTATCCTGACGCGTACCCTATGAGAAATGGGTCAGCGAAGACGGTGGTCCAAAACTTGCTAGTGTATTTTTCCCGGTATGGTTATCCGCAGGAGATTCAGTCAGACCAAGGATCCAACTTCACTTCTAACCTCTTTGTTCAAACAATGCAGCAGCATGGGATTGTTACGGTTGTGTCATCTGCGTATCATCCGGAGAGCCAGGGTGTGTTGGAGCGATGGCACTCAGCCTTGGAATCTGTGTTTCGTTGTTGTTGCTTTGAGAGTGGGAAAGGTTGGGATCTTGGCCTGCCATATGTTTTGTTTGCTGCACGGGAGGTACCTGGGGAAAGTTTGGGATTCAGCCCTAATGAGCTCGTCTTTGGACACCGTGTCAGAGGGCCTCTCCATATGGTTAAAGAAATATGGGAGGGCGCAGAAAAACCTTGTTCTATGCTCAAGTATGTCCTCGACAGTCGAGAACGGATGTTGCGCAGTCTGGAGTTGGCTGGCCTTAATTTGACTAGCTCTCAGGCCCTCATGAAGGACAGGTACGACCTCAAGGTTAAACTCGGGGAGTTTCTCGTGGGTCAGGAGGTGTTGATTCTACTGCCCCTTGTAGGTCATCCCTTATCCGCGAAGTACACTGGTCCTTATAGGGTGGTTGAGAGGCTATCGGACCTGGATTGCTTGGTGGCCGCTCCAGACAGACGGAAGCGCAATCAGTTATGTCACGTTAATCTCATGAAGGAGTATGTGAGACACCCTCCTAAGCCTCTCACTGTGCCTGTGATGACGTTTAGCAGTCAAGGTGGAGAAGGAGAATGGGACAGTCAAGCTCAGGTGGAGGATGAGAAATTCGAGTGGGCGCCTGAGTGTGAGAGGGCGTTTGGAGTGGTGAAGCACCTGTTGTGCACTCGCCCGATCCTCAGGGCCCCTGACTTTGGCCTGCCTTTCAAGCTGGCAGCGGGTGCTAGTGGTGTGGGGGCTGGTGCCGTCCTTGTGAAAAAGGACGATGATGGGCAGGAGCATCCTGTTAGTTTCTGCTCGGAGAAGTTCAATTCGGCCCAGGGGAGCTGCTCTGTTGTCGAGGAGAAGCTGCTGGCGGTTGTGCTTGCGCTGGGGCATTTCGAGGTCTATGTTCCAGCCTATGGTCTGGTCGTTGTAGTTTACACAGATCATCACCCTCTCAAGTTCTTGGACCAGTTTCACAATCGGAATATGAGGCTGACCAGGTGGTCACTAAGGTTATTGGTATATAACCTGGACATACGCCATATTGCCGGTTGTGACAACGTGGTTGCAGATTGTCTTTCAAGGGTATATGATCCTGGGTAGATTGACACACGGGTAGCCTCTTGCTTTAGTTTGAATAGTATTTTGCGCTTGGTGCTTGTTGGCTCGCGGTTGTAGCCCAGCATATTGGGTCGTAAAGCAGGAGTTGAGCGTTTGGTATAGAAGAAAAAACTAGGTTTGCCCCTATAGTGCAGCCGAAATAAACAAATTAAAAACATAAAAATCAAATAAAAACTCTTTCTTCGATAGTTGAATTTTTTCAGTATGTTATAGCAGTAATTCTGAGTTGCACTCCTCTCAGAATGCTAGGCTAGAGAAGCTCGCTCTTGAGGAGCATAACTACATATGATTTAACCTATTGTGTTGGGGAGGGTTATAATTTTGTAAAATGTTTTGTTGAGAACTGTGCCAGATATTTTACTGCCACTGGGTGATGGGAAGTAGAGATGTAGCATGGGTTCTAACCATCAGATTTGTTTTGAGCTTTGGGCCTCTGAGAAAAATCTTGGGGGGGGGTGTGACGTTAACCACTCCGTTAGAACCGCATGGCTTGTCCTACAGTGACTCGAGAGAATCGCCAGGGCAGTGGATGTGGCTACAGTTGATGTATTATTGTGTGCTTTATTTCATATGAAAGCTCGTGTCATGGGCAGTCCAGAAAGGCTCTTTGTTTTCGCCCATGTCAAGGCTTTATATATTTAATTGCAAAGTATATGTTTTATCATTAAGTAGTAATGATAGGATTTGAGAGAGAGAGAGAGAGAGAGAGAGTAGAACAGAGTGTGGGGAGGCGCGCAGTGTTTTTTGCCATGCTCGATGATGTCACGGCTGGCTCGCCTCTTGGGGATTGGTTGGAGGAGTTTTTTACCATGCTTGGTGACGTCATGGTTGGCTGGCCTCTTTAGGATTGGCTGGAGGACTTGTTACCGCTTTGCTTATGCGGTGCGAGCTAGTGCTAGTATATATACAGCTCTCTTGCCACTCTCTCCATCAGATCTGGTTTCTAAAATGCATCCCTCTTATCCCTTTGATATCTGTCTCCCTCTCTGCACCTGAGAACCTTTTCCTCTGCCTATCTCTCTCATTTTCCATATCTTTTCACCACCTTTTATTAATATTATACCCCCTCTGGTTAACTCTGCAAAATCAGCTTAATGCTGGCCAGTTGTATTGTGCGTTAAGGTCTTATATAACCCATGTATGTTTAGTTGTTAAGATAAGTTGATCACGAAGCATTGGTTGGCATTCATATTGTTCAGTACCGCTTCCTATAATTATTAGTGTTCTGCTAGATTAGATAATGCTAGACTAGGAGTCTGATACTATAAGGTATTGTTTCCGATGGGTGCTGGCTTTAGTTAAAAGCTGCACAACATACCTGAGAACTGGAGTTGATTGGGTAAATTCTAGTCTTGTGCTATTGAGAGTAGAGCATGCACGAATGAGGGCTTTTTGCCTATACCATTCTGCACTGTTCTAAGCTCGGTTGTTTGTCTTTGAGGTACGCCAGGAGAACTCTTGATACTTCGGTATTAAGGTTTCTCAAGAGAGCTACCCTTCATTATAACGTAATATTTGATGCACAGACTTGAGATTTGCACTAGGCTATGCGGCATGCCATGCGCACCAGTATCTCGTATCATTGACTCTAGCTAGACTTTATCAGTCATAGTAGACATTAAGTATATTAAACCAATTACTCTTATTATGCATACCCGTTTATGATTACACAAACATTTCGCAGCCTAGTTTGATGTATTGAGACACAAACGACTTAGGCTCTTTTTGTTGATAGGAATACTGCATTGTCGTGGCGATTATTATTGTTGTAGCGTTTAGGATATTCTTGGCTCCGACTGCATTATATATCCTGCCTTTGTGTGTGCATAGCCTGCACGAGAATTGTTCCGCTACCTGCCTTTTTGGGTTCCATTTCCGATTCGAGCATCTTGATAGCATCTAACATTTAAAGAAGATTCCTTGTTGGTGTTGAAGGACTTTAGTGCACTTTCTTTCATGCAGGAGTGCCTGACATTTATTGATTAAAGTAACGTAAGCTGTAACTTCTCTTACCACCTTACTTTGCATACCATAACCAAGCACCTTCGGTTATAGGTAGTAATAGGCTGTTTTCACATAACATTAAGCCTAGAGTAGACGCACATTTATTGAGAGTTTGATAACCTATTATTGCATATAGAACTCTGGAGAGTATTTGTGTTCTTTGTTCACTGGGAATATACATCAGAGGTTGGATCTAGCGCTTTCCGTTGTAGCATTTATGCCATTACTAGTCCAATGAATAAGAGCCCTGATATATTTAAACCTCAGTCATAATAAATGGCGACCTTACCTAGGATTTGGTGAACCTACATTTATTAGCAGGGAACATTTGTTGTTTTGGGGAATATTTTGCGAGGATCAGCAAGAATATTTTTGTTTTGCAACATAGTACTGTATAGCCCTTGAGTAGTTCCGAGAATTTGAGTGTGTATATTGAGGTATAAGAGTTTGGGGTGCTTCTTTTCTGAATATTGAGGTGGGAAATTTTGTGAGCATCATGTCTTATACCGGATCAGAGGAGAATGGAGACACAGTACGTAATGTCGAAACTGAGGAACAGCAGTATGATGAAATGGTTAATCAGGTGAACTGTGAGGAGTATGCTAGGATATTTTTGCAATGGCCTGTTACTGCCGAGCGGTTGGAGGGTATGGATCGGTACGGTCTTCAATGCCTGGCCACAGCTATCGGTCATGCGGGTACTAGCAGCATGACCAGGGATAACTTGATAACGTGTGTACTGGGCAGGGTGACTGGTGAGCGAGATGGGTTGAGTGCTCAGAGCCCTTCGGCCATGCTTCCCCTACACTCGACTCCCAGCCATCCCAGTAGTTTGCTGACCCCGAGTACGCGTCCACAGTTGGGTGGTGACTGGCAGGGTGGGTTGCCCCTGGGGGGACCACGGTAATTTCAAACATTGTAGCACCTTCACCTCCTCAAGGGTTAACTCCAGAATTATTGCTTCAGCTCGAATTAGCTAAGATCCAGCAGCAAATAGAATCAGCTAAGATCGAAGAGAGAAAGGCTATCAGGGTATCTGAGCAGCAAATAGAATTAGCCAAGATAGAAGAGAGAGCCAAGATAGAAGAGAGAAAAACTATCAGTCAGCAGCACATATAGCTAGCAAAAATTCAACCTGATTTAGAGTCGACTAGGTACTGTGCCGACATGGACGTAGAGAAGTCGCGAGTAGAGACAACGGGACAGCGACTTGGGGCTGGTAACCGTGTTCATGATCAATCTCTCTCGCACTTATTGAAACTGGTTCCGGTGTTTGATGAGAGTGGTGTAACAGAATTTTTCGCACGCTGTGAGAAGAAGTGCCAGGAACACCAGTGGCCAGAGAATAAATGGGCAGCACTTGTATCCTCTAGATTAATAGGCAAGGGTCTTAAAGCCTACGATGCGTTACCTTTGGAGTCATGTATTGTGTATGAGGATCTCAAGGAGGCTGTCCTGAGGGCTTACGAACTGCAACCAGAAACGTACCGTTTGAAGTTCCGGGGTGTAACCAAGGGAAGAGATAGCACCTTTTTGGAACACGCCCGGGACTTGTCCGATGCTATGGGGAACTGGCTCCGATCTGAGAAGGTAACAACATTTGATGGAATTAAGCAGTTAATGATGTTGGAGCAGTTCTTTAAGAGCACGGGCGGTGATCTAACTTTGAACTTAAAGGAGAAAAACCCAAGAACTCTAGTCGAAGCAGCAGAAATGGCTGATCGACGGCTGTCGTTGATTCGGGGTTGCGGGTCCTCACAGAAGTACGATGTAAGTGCTAAGGACCGTTATCCTACCCCTCCCCGTAGCAATGACACATTTAAACAAAAGTGCCATGAAACTAAAACTGAATCCAAACCCGACACCACGCCGTATAAGACAAGTCAGGGGCCTTTTACATCACAGTATAAGCCGAAGCCGAAATTTATGTGTTTTAAGTGCCACCAGGAGGGTCATAAGGCAAATGAGTGCCCTAGTCGATCTCCTCCGGCAGCCGTGTCTTTTGCTCACGGCATTGGAGTGTTCAAGAGGACATCGGAGTTTGTTAGAGGCAATTCTTCCGAGGTAAATACACTGCCAGTGCAGAAGGATCCGGAAGGCTTATTCCCTGTCCGTGATGCCTTTAGTGACCACAGGGGACTCGGTTGTGTGGAGTGGGGGGGTAGAAGACATGAGGTGAGAATTTTGTGTGACACTGGGGCATCGCAAACATTGTTGAGGAATTTCACTGGTAAACCTGTAAATACGGCGCGGGTGGTTGTGGTTCAGGGAGTTAATGCAACAAGGTCATACCCGCTTGTAAGAATGAAGATGGAAGTTGATGGTGTGACTCGTGACCTGGATGTAGGAATTGTGGAGAAGTTACCTGTTGGGGGCGTCGACCTCCTTCTCGGCAACGACTTTGCGAGGCCTACTTCTGAGGCTCCACCCTTGGTCGTTGCCGAGAAGCCGGCCGACGTGAGTTTTGAGCTTTGGGCCTCTGAGAAAAATCTTGGGGGGGGTGTGACGTTAACCACTCCGTTAGAACCGCATGGCTTGTCCTACAGTGACTCGCTAGAATCGCCAGGGCAGTGGATGTGGCTACAGTTGATGTATTATTGTGTGCTTTATTTCATATGAAAGCTCATGTCATGGGCAGTCCAGAAAGGCTCTTTGTTTTGGCCCATGTCAAGGCTTTATATATTTAATTGCAAAGTATATGTTTTATCATTAAGTAGTAATGATAGGATTTGAGAGAGAGAGAGAGAGAGAGAGTAGAACAGAGTGTGGGGAGGCGCACAGTGTTTTTTGCCATGCTCGATGATGTCACAGCTGGCTCGCCTCTTGGGGATTGGTTGGAGGAGTTTTTTACCATGCTTGGTGACGTCATGGTTGGCTGGCCTCTTTAGGATTGGCTGGAGGACTTGTTACCGCTTTGCTTATGCGGTGCGAGCTAGTGCTAGTATATATACAGCTCTCTTGCCACTCTCTCCATCAGATCTGGTTTCTAAAATGCATCCCTCTTATCCCTTTGATATCTGTCTCCTCTCTGCACCTGAGAACCTTTTCTCTTGCCTATCTCTCTCATTTTCCATATCTTTTCACCACCTTTTATTAATATTATACCCCCTCTGGTTAACTCTGCAAAATCAGCTTCATGCTGGCCAGTTGTATTGTGCGTTAAGGTCTTATATAACCCATGTATGTTTAGTTGTTAAGATAAGTTGATCACGAAGCATTGGTTGGCATTCATATTGTTCAGTACCGCTTCCTATAATTATTAGTGTTCTGCTAGATTAGATAATGCTAGACTAGGAGTCTGATACTATAAGGTATTGTTTCCGATGGGTGCTGGCTTTAGTTAAAAGCTGCACAACATACCTGAGAACTGGAGTTGATTGAGTAAATTCTAGTCTGTGTGCCATTGAGAGTAGAGCATGCACGAATGAGGGCTTTTTGCCTATACCATTCTGCACTGTTCTAAGCTCGGTTGTTTGTCTTTGAGGTACGCCAGGAGAACGCTTGATACTTCGGTATTAAGGTTTCTCAAGAGAGCTACCCTTCATTATAACGTAATATTTGACGCACAGACTTGAGATTTGCACTAGGCTATGCGGCATGCCATGCGCAACAGCATCTCGTATCATTGACTCTAGCTAGACTTTATCAGTCATAGTAGACATTAAGTATATTAAACCAATTACTCTTATTATGCATACCCGTTTATGATTACACAAGCATTTCGCAGCCTAGTTTGATGTATTGAGACACAAACGACTTAGGCTCTTTTTGTTGATAGGAATACTGTATTGTCGTGGCGATTATTATTGTTGTAGCGTTTAGGATATTCTTGGCTCCGACTGCATTATATATCCTGCCTTTTTGTGTGCATAACCTGCACGAGCATTGTTCCGCTGCCTGCCTTTTTGGGTTCCATTTCCGATTCGAGCATCTTGATAGCATCTAACATTTAAAGAAGATTCCTTGTTGGTGTTGAAGGACTTTAGTGCACTTTCTTTCATGCAGGAGTGCCTGACATTTATTGATTAAAGTAACGTAAGCTGTAACTTCTCTTACCACCTTACTTTGCATACCATAACCAAGCACCTTCGGTTATAGGTAGTAATAGGCTGTTTTCAAATAGCATTAAGCCTAGAGTAGACGCACATTTATTGAGAGTTTGATAACCTATTATGGCATATAGAACTCTGGAGAGTATTTGTGTTCTTTGTTCACTGGGAATATACATCAGAGGTTGGATCTAGCGCTTTCCGTTGTAGCATTTATGCCATTACTAGTCCAATGAATAAGAGCCCTGATATATTTAAACCTCAGTCGTAACAATATGTTTTCGGCAAATTATTGGGAACGGTATTTAGATAATGTATTATAAACCTTCGTATTATGAGAGGGAGCGGTAGCAATGATTTATCTTACCTATTTCCGTATTATAATGTCTTTATTTCATTCTGGCTATAATATTGAACGATTTTATTCAGCATAGGAAAAACCTGTAAGTGTCTAATGGTTATTTGAGATCATTATTTTTGTACGAGTCTGTTTCATTTTAGGGCATTTTAAATTTGAATTGCATATTGTTAGGAATACTAAAGTGAAAGTCTCGCCATCATATTAAACTACCAGAAGTTATTACTAAGCTGTATAACAGTCCTTTAGGGCTACAGATAATACAAGGAATACTATTAAACTATACTTAGGACATATAGATCCATTGTCTTCATATATCATAAACCCACACATTATTGCATTTCTTCTAATTATCGATGTGGACAGATTTGACTAATTTTTAGCCCAAAACTCGCCAAGGGCCAATTGTTGGTCGCTCCTTGTGTTTTTACCTTGATCTGAGTAGCACCTTGGGGCGTCCTGAAGATATTTGATCCCACAGCAATTTCACTATTTCTTTGTGTCATATTCGGTGCTATATGGTCTACAGCACCTCCCTGTCCGCCAATACCGGCCAGATGGTTTCCCTGCAGGAAGCGCTTTATCTGCCGCTGTGAGAGGGGAAAGGGTCGCTGCTCGTAGGTGTAGGTAGCGAGGAACATAGTGAAGTATATGGCCAGTAGGAAGATCACCGTCACGTACACCAGCAACACCAACAACCACCATGTGACTGTGGAGGCCAGGGATATGGTCAATTAAGGGATATGGTGAGGTAGTAAGAGGGATATGGTGAAGTATATGGCCAGTAGGAAGGTTACCATCACGTACACCAGCAACACCAACAACCGCCATATGACTGTGGAGGCCAGGGATATGGTCAGTTAAGGGATATGGTGAGGTAGTAAGAGGGATATAGTGAGGTAGTAAGAGGGATATGGTGAGGTAGTAAGAGGGATATATTGAGGTAGTAAAAGGGATATGGTGAGGTAGTAAGAGGGATATGGTGAGGTAGTAAGAGGGATATGGTGAGGTAGTAACATGGTGAGGTAGTAGAGGGATATGGTGAGGTAGTAAGAGGGATATGGTGAGGTAGTAAGAGGGATATGGTGAGGTAGTAAGAGGAATATGGTGAGGTAGTAAGAGGGATATGGTGAGGTAGTAAGAGGGATATGGTGAGGTAGTAAGAGGGATATGGTGAGGTAGTAAGAGGGATATAGTGAGGTAGTAAGAGGGATATGGTGAGGTAGTAACATGGTGAGGTAGTAAGAGGGATATGGTGAGGTAGTAACATGGTGAGGTAGTAAGAGGGATATGGTGAGGTAGTAACATGGTGAGGTAGTAAGAGGGATATGGTGAGGTAGTAACATGGTGAGGTACAGTGGCGTCACCAGGGGTAAAATTTTGGAGGGGCTGTAGCCCTGGCATAGATAGGTGGGTGGGTGGCGAGCGAAGCGAGCCTGAGCAGCTGGGGGGTCCGATTTTTTTTGAAATTTGAGCAGTTTCTGGGGCCTTTTTGAGGCCTAAAAATGTGTATAAGTAAGAAACATATGAGTTATGACACATAAATATTGATGAGCCTGATACCAGGCATCAGTCAGTAAGTTACAAGGCCAATGGTAATTGTAGGGTATAAAGCCTATGTGCAGAGAATAGTTTTTTCTTCATATACTATCATACTATAGTCCATTCATTATAGGTAGGCCAGAAATTGTGACCCCTAACCTTTGTAATTCGCTAAATGGCTAGAGCAAATGGGTTGTAAATGTCCATACTTATTGCCTGGCTGACCCTTCCCAAAGGTAGAAATATTAGCTTGATTACTCCAGTCTTTCCTTAGGTATAGAGGTAAGGGGTCTAGATGTTTCGCCTACTTATAATGAATATACTATAGTTTGTAACGATTTCTTAGCATATTAAATTGGATAATTTGAAGAACTTTTATTATTGTACCATTTAATTGGCAAGATTTTTCTTCCATTACTGTGATAGAAAAACAAAACAGTTCACTTAAAACAAAAAAGTATAATTTATTAACTCCAAATCATAAAGCAATTACTTTAGATAAGCCTATTGATAAAATACAAGATTACAAACAATTGTTATTCTATAAAACTGATATCCTTTCAAAGTTTCATATAGTGACATGGCCTAATGGTATGTGGATATGTGTCTTTTATTTCACAATTTCACTTTTCAATCAATGTAAACGTTTTATGATTATGATTAGTTCATTATAACTGTTGATGGTTTTATGATTATGATTAGTTCATTATAACTGTTGATGGTTTTATGATTATGATTAGTTCATTATAACTGTTGATGGTTTTGCATTTTACTTAGTTTTATTGCTTTCCACCGTTTACATTTTTTGGTTGTTTATTTAGTTTTTCCTTTTGATAAAGAAGTGACAAATTATTAATTATATACTTGCAATATCAGAGTTCAAGGTATTTCAAATTTTCAATTATCAAACAGAAAAAAAATATAGTAAATGAGATAAATTAACTAAATTGCTTTTCATTCCATGACCAATCACCATGCCCCATGTTAAGTAAGGGACAAACGCCTTTTGGTGGATTCACCTGACCCTGACTGTGACGGTATTGGAAGAGATGCAAATTTGTCAACTACCAAATCAAGATCAAGTGAATTCACCACAGCCTTTTCAATAGAAATTGTACCTAGACTGGTCAGCCGTTCCTGTCCCATTGTTGCCCTGAGGTATGTTTTGATCAGTTTTAAGACAGAAAAGGATCTCTCACATTTGGCATTACTGACAGGGAAAGTGAGGGCCAAATGTATCAAAGTCCAGAGTGTGGTGAAACCATGCTTCAGTGGCTTCAGTTTATCCAGAGCACCGGAAATGGATTTCACATCCTGTAAAGTTTTCTGAGCAATAAGGAGTTCTGCATGGAGGCTCTCCCTTTCAACTGAAGACTGGTCAGCAAGGTAATTCAAATCAGTTTCATTAAGGAAATTTGGAGATAATGGATGGCAAGCAGAGACACCAAGTAGAATACTCTTCGGTTCATCAAATCTGAGTCTAAACTCACTGAGGACCTTGTCTAGAATAGGATAATACAGAAACCTTTTACAGTGGGATTTTGGGTCCTCAACCCTTTCAGAGGTGTCTCGTTGGCCTATGGTTTCAGTTACAACGGATTCTAACAACCGCGAAGATGGCTTCCTTTGCCTTCTTGACCTTGAAGGTTGTTGGAGAGCTGAAGTTATGTTCCTTGCTGCAGCAAATTCAACTGCGTTTTCCCAAATGGTGTTGAAACCTATTATACCTATATGGATCAATTAATAAAAAGTAGATGGGGGGGGGGGGATGCAGGGCTGGTGAATGTGGTGAACTGGTTATGCATTATTTATTATTTCATTTTTATTTATTTATTTTAATTACTTTTGGCAGTTTTGGGGTTTGCATTTTTTTTTTTGGGGGGGCTGAGTCCTTGATTTGGGGGGGGGGCTAAGCCCCCCCAAGCCCCCCCTGGTGACGCCACTGGTGAGGTAGTAAGAGGGATATGGTGAGGTAGTAAGAGGGATATGGTGAGGTAGTAACATGGTGAGGTAGTAAGAGGGATATGGTGAGGTAGTAACATGGTGAGGTAGTAAGAGGGATATGGTGAGGTAGTAACATGGTGAGGTAGTAAGAGGGATATGGTGAGGTAGTAACATGGTGAGGTAGTAAGAGGGATATGGTGAGGTAGTAAGAGGGATATGGTGAGGTAGTAAGAGGGATATGGTGAGGTAGTAACATGGTGAGGTAGTAAGAGGGATATATTGAGGTAGTAAGAGGGATATGGTGAGGTTTATCACCATTAATATACTTTTAAAAGGGTAGATTATTATGGACACTATAATTACCTGTTTCATACATATATATTATATATGTCAGTGTACCTCTGCCCCTGGGTAAATAAGCTGAAAGTATCTGTATAGTACAGTAGCTGAACAAAATATTGAAAATGTATAATAGAATGTTTGATGTATATTATATTATATAAATATAATACATAGGCCTACAGTAATACATAATACATAAAATGGGGAAATAATAAAATTGATTTTTTTTTGCAAAGTAAAGAATTGAAAAAGAAGATAATATTCAGAAAATTAAACATAAATTAAATGGTTAATAACAATAGATAAGGGAAAAAATTAAGCTATTATTATATTATAATATTATTACTAATTAAGCTGAAAATGGAAACAATAAATTAGAATAAGATAACTAATACAATAAATATATATTAACACAATATATAGAACAGATAAGGAAACAAAGAAAGTGAACACTATAGTTTATTCGCTGTAAGTAGGCGAAACATCATGACCTCTATCCTCTGTAACTCAAAATGGGCTAGTGCAAATTGGTTGTAAATTTTCACATCTATTCCTTGACTGACTCTTCCCAACTGGTAGAAATGTTAGCTCGATTACTCTAGTCGTTTTTTATTTACAGAGGATAGAGGTCATGATTACTCGCCTACTTACAGCGAATAGACTATATAGCATATATAGCATATAGCATAGAACAGAGGTACCGATAATATAATTTGACTCACCAGTTCCCTTGCCTTTGCTCAGACAAGTGTAGTAGTGTTTCAGGTGTGTGAGAGGAGGGTACATCATCTAGTGGTGGGGGTTTTGTTTATGGTGGTGTGTTGGTGGCAGTGTTTTTGTTGTTGGTGGTGGTGTTTTTGTTGTTGGTGGTGTTTTTGTTGTTGGTGTTTTTGTTGTTGGTGGTGGAGATAGTGGTGTTCTTGGTGTTTTTGTTGTTGATGGATAATGTTGTGTTATTGGTGGTGGAGATAGTGGAGTTGTTGGTGTTTTTGTTGTTGATAGAGGCTGTTGAGTTGTTGGTGTTTTTGTTGTTGATGGAGGTTGTTGTGTTGTTGGTGTTTTTGTTGTTGCTGGAGGCGGTTGTGTTGGTGTTTTTGTTGTTGGTGGTGGTAGTGGTTTTGTTGGTGTTTTTGTTGTTGATGGAGGCTGTTGTGTTGTTGGTGTTTTTGTTGTTGATGGAGGCTGTTGTGTTCCTGGTGTTTTTTTTGTTGGTGGAGGCTGTTGTGTTGCTGGTGGTGGTAGTGGTGTTGTTGGTGTTTTTGTTGGTGGTGGAGATAGTGGTGTTGGTGGAGGTAGTTGTGTTGTTGATGGTGGTGTTTTTGTTGTTGGTGTTTAGTTAGTCGTGGTGTTTTTGTTGTTGTTGTTGGTGGAGGTTGTTGTTTTTGCTTATGATGGCGGTAACGTTGCTGTCTTGTTCCTGTTGCTGTTGTTGTTGTTATCGGTCGTCCTCTTGGTGACTACCCACTATCTGTATGATCAAACCATTTATTTATTTATTTATTTTTTGGTATGCAAAGACGCGTTCATCTATTTATTCTGGCTATCAATAGACAATTTTATTCAGTTTAGGATGTAATTTTGGAAGTAAGAGGGTTAGTTGAGATAGGTATTACCTCTTCGATTCATAAAGGGCCTTCCAAAACCGAATAAAATCGTCTGATGTTAGCCAAACTAAAGTGAGGAGAGCGTCGTCTTCATGTACTCAAAGGGTTAAACGATTGTATGCAACTTAGGAAAGGCCTCTAGGAAACAAAGCGCTATAAACTCATATTAATTAACACTTTGATCCCCACAGTTTCTTCCGAAGCTGAAACTTAAAGCAAGGTTGATACAGAGAAGGTTGACATACCTCTATCAGATTCCGCTTATTAACTCTGAATGTACTAAATCTCTAACTCTATACAAAATTATATCTCTCTCTCACACACACACACACACACGCACAGTATGAACACGCACACACACGCACAGTAAAAAACACACACACACCTACAACTTACACAGACACACATGCACGAACGCGAACACAAGCACAGTTTACACACACGCACACTCTCTTTCTATCACACACACACATACAAACCTTTGTGCTACACACCTGATAGCACCACACCTGCCCCCCAAATAACCCCCCCACCCCCCACGCACCTTTACCATATGAATCCCCCTTCCGCCGCCCACACAAACTTCATTAACCCTTCTATACCGTAACGTCTTTTTTACTTTATTCTGGCTTCTATTAGACGATTTTATTCAGTTTTAAAAGGGCCTCCAGCAACTAACAGGCTTCAAACTATCTTTGTGGTGCAATGCATACGTGTGTTGATTTTCGGTGTGAGCGTCCTGGGTTCGAATCCCCGGACTGCCACATGTGTTTGTTAATTTCATTAATTGAGTTTAGGAGTAAAGTTGGTTGGTGGAGAGAGCATAATAATTAACCACTTCCACTGCCATAATTCCATTTAAACTGCATAAATCGTCTAAATATAGGTAGAATAAAATTTAAAAGACGTTGCCGGTACAGAAGGGGTTAACCCCTTCAACAGCGGGGACATCCTTTTTGTATCCTATCGTGTCAATAATTAGACGATTGTATTCAGCTTAGGAAGGACGTCTAACCATTAAAAGTCTACAGACTATCTCAATGCATACTTTTCGCTTCATGAAATCATCTAAGTATAACTAGAATACAATAAATAAAGACTTGGCCGAACACTTTATTAATAGTGCGTTAGTAAGTATCGATTATCTTCTTTTGTAACTCTCTCAATACCTCGTCAACAATTGTCGTAAGGGGAGGTTTCCTTTTTCTGGACCCCCTTCTCCTTCCTGTTTAGCTCCATTAGTTGGCGATTATAAGATATTTTGTGCCATTTAGGTGTCGATATTTTCCTGGCGAGCGACAGCAAGCCTGTAACTTAGGAGGAATCGGCCTTCGGCCCGAATTTTTGTATACCCAAAAAGGTACAAATTTATCTCGAAGAGGGGTCATGGGGGTATTTTTTAAAGCTTGATGAAGGTCTTCGGAGAAAACTAAAAATAATAAATATATAAATAAATAAATGAACAAATATATACTAATTAATACATAATTATATCTCCTTAATAGTTCGTCAATTGCTTCCTTGATAACTTCTTCATACATTAATACATATATCTCCTTAATAGTTCGTCAATTGCTTCCTTGATAACTTCTTCATACATTCCTCCATAACTTCGCCAATACGATCTTCAAGAACTTGGCCGATTGACTACTTGCGAGTTTTATTCTACAAAGGAGTACAAAGGAAATCAAGCAACAACATATCTGGTGACCCTTCTAGGCTGCTTGTCCTCCAAAACACTGAGGATCAATTGTCCAAACAGTGGTTTAGAGTGGGTAAGGGAACATTGGAAAGGGAACTACTGCCCTGGAACTAATGTCCGTGGCAGGATTAGGAAGTTAGTAGGGGACAGATGGGTAGTAACTGAGGGGGGAATAAAATAAAGTTATTCATTTACAAACGCAGTCAGTCGCGGGCTTGATGCAAGATATTTGTCTAGGCGAAGTTTAAATGAATCAACAGTGCTGCAGTCTATAACGCCGCCTCGGGGAAGCCCATTCCACAAGTTGACAACTCGATTGAAGAAGAAATTCTTAGATTCGTGCTAGTTAAAAGATTTACCGATAATTTTGCAACCGTTTCCCCGCGTGTAATTAAATTGGTCGATAGTGAAATACTTACTACAGTTCATATTGTCGATGCCTTTGATGATTTTGAACACTTGAATTAAGTTGCCTCTTAATCTGCGCTGGGTTAAAGGAAATAGATTTAATTCTCTAAGACGCTCCTCGTATGGTTTGTTCTTTGGGCTAGGTATCATTTTGGTAACTCTACGTTGAACTCGTACTAGCTTGTCTATATATTTTTGGTAATAAGGGCACCAGGATTGAACGCAGTATTCCAGAAGAGGGCGGACTAACGAATTTTAAAGGGTTAGGATAACTTCTTTGGATTTATGCTCAAATGACCTGCCTATAAAGCCAATTATTTTGTTTGCTTTCTTAACAACTTCTGAATATTGTTGACTCGGTTTTAGGTTACTCGATATTGTTACTCCCAGATCGGTTTCTCTGTTTACATTCTTAAGCTGAGTACCATTCATTGAATAGTTTGCTTTCTCATTTGGTAGGCCTATCCGATATGTAGTACTTTACATTTATCCGCATTGAAACTCATTTGCCAAATTTGGGCCCAACGTGACAACTTATCTAGATTGTATTGCATATTGTCAACTCGTTCTTTTGAGAGTACGCTATATGCAATTTTTGTATCGTCAGCAAATTTTAAGATTGTACAGGTGAGACCCTCATCTTATGTCGTTGATGTAAATTAGAAAGAGAATTGGTCCTAGTACCGATCCCTGGGGTACCCCGCTACTTACATTGGTCCATTTAGATGCCTTGCCGTTTATGACTACTCTTTGCTTTCTGTCGCGGAGCCAATTTTCTATCCATTTCAACACACTGTCTTGTATTCCATGCGCTTTTAGTTTTAGCAGTAAACGTTTGTGGGGAACTTTGTCAAAGGCCTTTTGAAAATCAAGGTATATAATATCTACAGCTTTACTCTCATCATAGAGGTTGAGGATATCGTGGAAGAAGTCTAAGAGGTTTGTTAAACAGGAACGTTTGCTACGAAAGCCATGTTTAGTATCTTTAAGTATGTTATTTTCCTCTAAGTGATTTACGAGTCTGTCTCTTATGAGCGTTTCTAGCATTTTATATACAACTGAGGTTAAGCTAATTGGACGATAGTTACTGGGTAGGGATTTGCTGCATTTTTTTAAAAATCGGTGTTACGTTAGCTAGCTTCCACTGATCAGGCATAGTTCCGGACTGCAAGGATTTATTGAATAGTAATGTCAATGGTTTGGAGAGCTCATCCTTAGCTTCCTTTAGAACTCTAGGTGAGATTGTATCAGGTCCGGGCGTTTTATTTACCTTGAGTTTATCTAAACATTTCAATACTTCTCTCTCTGTAATGGTGATATTGCTTAGAACATCAGAATTATCTATCTGAATCGGCGATGCTGTAGGGATAGCAATGAGGTCTTCTGTTGTAAAAACTGATGCAAAGAAGGTATTGAGGGCATTACTCATTTGTACTTCGTCTTTGGTATATTCTCCATTTTCATCGACTAACGGTCCTACAGTTGAAGTAACGACTCTCTTCTTTCTGATAAGGCTTACCATAGCGCGGTTGGGAATATGAACATGATTAGATTAATATCCAGTATTCGAGAATGGATAATAAGTCGTAGGCGTGTGCATAAACCTTTAACCGTCCTGGTGGTGTAATGGTTAAGGTGGCAAATATCTGTGTGTGATAACCCGGGTTCGAATCCCGGTGGATCACATAAATACTTTAATTGATTTCATTGGGGGTGTTTGGTGTTGTGGTGAAATTAATAAAATTAGATTATCAGTAGGTTCAGGGATATTTCGTAGCGTGGCCGGTCTATATGATTTCCACATATATTCCTTGACTGACTCTTCCCAAATGGTAGACATATTAGGTCGATTACTCCAGTCGTTTTTGAGTTACAGAGGTTAGAGGTCATGATTTATCTCCTACTTACAGAGAATAGACTATAGATGTCATTACGTTTGGCTTTCGCTGTGCTATATTTATGTCTGTCAGATGTTGAATAGGGTGGGTAAGTGTAGAAACATATTTGTATATTTCACTTAATATGAAGAAATGAAGCTTAGATATTGATGATACCAATTATTGATCAAAAGATACTTGGTGCCGAGACACCACTTATTAGCGTGACTGTACCCGATCAAACTCGTGTGCACTGGTAAAATCAAAGCTATACAAAAAGAGTATGAAAAATATATATAACATCATTGGGTATATTGATAGTGACTTAAGGGGGCCCACCTCGCTTTTTTTCTCTTTCTCTCCCTCTCTCTTTGGCTTGTATCCATTTGGCCCCATTCAGCCAACTGTTTTAAGACGTTTACCCCAATCCAGGTGTCAATGTTTTCCTGGCGAGTGGTAGCGAGCCAGCATATATAATTTTTTGTTTTGACAGCAAGCTAAATTTGTAAATTTTTCGATAGAAAAATGTCTCTGGCGAAGCCGGATTTCTCCATACAATGCTGGCTCGCTATCGCTCGCCAGGAAGAAATCGACACCTGGATGGGGATAAACGTCTTAAAACAGTTGGCTGAATGGGGCCACATGGATATAAGCCAGAGAAAGAGAGAAAATGAGAGAAAGGGAAAAACAAGCAGGTGACCCCCCTTAAATTGCTATGCTATATTTACCCCTTTCAGTACCGGTGACTTCCTTTTAGCTTGACTCTGGTTATTTGTCGACGATTTTATTCAGTTTAAGAAGGGCCTCCAGTCATTTATAAGCTTCTCTCTTTCTCCCTCTCCTTCTGGGTTGTACTCATTCGGCCCCATTCAGCCTACTGTTTTAAGACGTTTATCCCCATCCAGGTGTCGATTTTTTCGTGGCGAGCGGTAGCAACCCAGCATATTTTTAAAAATTATTTTGACAGAAGGCTAAATTTGCATATTTTTCAATAGAAAAATGCCTCCGGTGAAGCCGGATTTCTCCATACAATGCTGGCTTGCTATCGCTCGCCAGGAAGAAATCGACACCTGGATGGGGATAAACATCTTAAAACAGTAGGCTGAATGGATACAAGCCAGAGAAAGAGAGAACAGGAGAGAAAAACATAAGGCGACCCCCCTTAACTGGGTTCGCTACCACTGCTTTTACAAGTAGCCTCGTATGGGTCAATATATCTGTGGTTCCTTGCTATTCCTTTGTGTACACCTTTATAACGGTAGATTCTTACGAATTATTTAACCCCTTTATACTCTGGTTACCATTAGACGATTGTCTTTAGCTTACGATCTACCACTAGGAGGGAAGGGAAGGTTTTTTGTTTGTTCCCTAGACCTCCATCAAGCTTAACATTACACCCCCTAGACCCACTTTCAAGATAAATTTGTACATTTTTTGGATAGAAAAATGGCCCGACCGACCGAAGGCTGATTGCTCTTAAATTTCAGGCTCGCTTTCGCTCGCCAGGAAAACGTTGACACCTAAATTGCATGCAAACTCTTAATATTGGCAAAGGATGGGGTGAAAGATCATAAATTCGCCAAATTAATGGGGTAAACGTCTTAAAATCTCAAAACTAATGTGGTGAAACATGAGGGAGAAGGGGGGCCAAAAAACAAACGACCATCCCCCCTTAAACTGCATAAAATCGTAACACTCTCAAACAAGATGGGTATGAAAGGGGTATTTAAGGTGTCCATAATAATCTACCCACCTCGCTTTTTTCTCTTTCTCTTCCTCTCTCTTTGGCTTGTATTCATTCGGCCCCATTCAGCCTACTGTTTTAAGACGTTTACCCCCATCCAGGCGTCAATATCAGCATATATATATTTTTGTTTTATAGCAAGCAAAATTTTAAATTTTTCAATAGAAAAATTTCTCCGGCGAAGCCGGATTTCTCCTTACAATGCTGGCTCGCTATCGCTCGCCAGGAAGAAATCGACACCCGGATGGGAATAAACGTCTTAAAAAAACAGTTGGTTGAATGGGGCCAAAAGGATACAAGCCAAAGAGAGAGGGAAAAGGAGAGAAAGAAAAGCAGGTGACCCCCCCTTAAATTGTCCATAATATTCTACCCCCTTAAAGGTATATTGGGGGTAATAAACTCATCTTATACCAGTTAAGGGGGGTCACCTGTTATTTTTCTCTCCTTTTCTCCCTCTCTCTCTCTCGGTTGTATCCATTCGGCCCCATTCAGCCTACTGTTTTAAGACATTTATCCCCTTCCAAGTGCCAGCATTGTATGAAGAAATCCGGCTTCGCTGGAGACATTTTCTATCGAAAAATTTAAAAATTTAGCCTGCTGTCAAAAACATATTTAAAAATATGCTGGCTCGCTACCGCTTGCCAGGAAAAACATCGACACCTGGATGGGGATAAACGTCTTAAAACAGTAGGCTGAATGGAACCGAATGGATACAAGCCAGAGAGAGAGAGAGAGAAAAGGAGATAAAAAAAAGCAGATGACCCCCCCCCCCCCCCTTAGGCAGGTAAATCACTATCAATATACCCAATGATCTTATATACCTTTATAATACCCTTTTTTAATTTGTGTTATATTTTTCACCAACCAACTTCACTTCTAAACTCAATTAATGAAATCAACACATGCATGTGGCTCTCCAAGGACTCGAACCTAGGACACTCGCACCGAAATTCCGCGCACTTTTGCATTACGCTATTAAGACAGTTATAGCATAGAGATAATTATATACGTTTATTTATGTATAATTGCTTAGGGGGACGTGTTTTTATTTTACTCTCTCTCTCTCTCTCTCTCTCTCTCTCTCTCTCTCTCTCTCTCTCTCTCTCTCTCTCTCTCTCTCTCTCTCTCATACACACACACATATCTATCTATCTTTTTGTCTATATCTATCTATCTATCTATCTCTATCAATCTATCTATTATATTTGTCCTAGCATTAGATTATTTTACTCGATAATTTTTATCTTTAATGAAAAGGGTTAGCCTATCCACATAAAATAGTTAGAAATATGAAATGAGACGATTTATACAAAACAAAAAATAATGGAATGATAGAGCTATAGGTGAAGAGTCTCTCTCTCTCTCTATCTAGCTATCTATCTATCTATCTATCTTCTCTCTCTTTCCATCTATCTATCTCTATATCTATATAGCTTCTCTCTCTCTCTCTTTCCATCTATCTATCTCTATATCTATCTATCTATCTATCTATCTTCTCTCTCTCTCTCTCTCTCTCTCTCTCTCTCTCTCTCTCTCTCTCTCTCTCTCTCTCTCTCTCTCGGCAAAGTCCAAATTATATATATCTCATGATAGATTAGATTTATAAGTTAATGACCAATATAATCTCTCTCTATTAAGGATTTACTGAGAATCGATTTAATGTTATCAATATTTGATTTTGATCTAGAATATTGGCTAGGGCAATTAATTAGTAAACTTGCACATGTTCAACCTCTCTCTCACTCACTCTAACTATTTCTAACTCACTCACTCTCACTCTCTCTCTCTCTTTCTCTTTCTCACTCACTCACTCACTCATTCACTCTCACTCACTCACTCTCTCTCTCTCTCTCTCTGCGTATTTATTTGTTCATTTATTTATCATTTTATTATTGTTTATTAGTGTCCCCCCTAGACCTCCATCACTCACTCACTCATTCACTCTCACTCACTCTCTCACTCACTCACTCACTCTCTCTCTCTGCGTATTTATTTGTTCATTTATTTATCATTTTATTATTGTTTATTAGTGTCCCCCCTAGACCTCCATCACTCACTCACTCATTCACTCTCACTCACTCACTCACTCTCTCTCTCTCTCTGCGTATTTATTTGCTCATTTATTTATAATTGTATTATTGTTTATTAGTGTCCCCCCTAGACCTCCATCACTCACTCACTCATTCACTCTCACTCTCTCACTCACTCACTCTCTCTCTCTCTCTCTGCGTATTTATTTATCATTTTATTATTGTTTATTAGTGTCCCCCCTAGACCTCCATCAAGCGTAAAGAAACACCCACCAAAACCCTCTTTCAAGATAAATTTGTACGTTTTTCGATAGAAAAATGTCCCGGCCGGAGGTCGGTTTCTCATAAAAAATACAGGCTTGCTATCGCTCGCCAGGAATAAATCGACTAAATGAAACTAAAAGTCTTAATATGGACAAACAAATGGGTCAAAATGTCTTAAAATCGCCAAAGTAATGGGCCGAACGTCATAAAATCTCAAAACAAAAGGGGCTAAACATGAGGAAGAAGGGGGACCACAGAAAAACGACCCAACTCCCCTTAATTAAAAGGACGTCACCGGTACAGAAAGGGTTAAGTGCCAAGGAGATTACATATTGGGGGCATTAAGGGGGGTCACCTGCTTTATTTTCTTGCTTTCCTTTTATCCCTTTCTCTGGCTTGTATCCATTCGGCCCCATTCAGCCAACTGTTTTAAGACGTGTATCTCCATCCAGGTGTCGATATCTTCCAGGCGAGCGATAGCGAGCCAGCATTGTATGGAGAAATCCGGCTTCGCCGGAGAAATTTTTCTATCGAAAAATGTACAAATTTAGCTTGCTCTCAAAACAAAAAAATATATATGCTGGCTCGCTACCGCTCGACAAGGAAACTATTGGCACCTGGATGGAGGTAAACGTCTTAAACAGTAGGCGGAATGGGGCCGAATGGATACAAGCCAAAGAGAGAGGGAGAGACAGAGAAAAAAGGCGTCATGGTGCTGAAGAGGTTAACATTGTCCACATCTGTGACCTAAATTCTAAATATTATGGAATTATATATATTTTGTGTTCATTTATTTACTTATTCATTATTTATTATTCTTTATTATTTATTATTGTTTATTATTATTTACTTATTCATTATTTATTATTTATTATTAATTAATATATATTATTTATTATTTATTATTAATTTTTATTATTTATTATTAATTAATATATATTATTTATTATTTATTATTAATTAATATATATTATTTATTATTTATTATTATTATCTATTATTTATTTATTATTTATTATTATTATAATTATTATTTATTTTATTTATTATTCATTAATTATTTTATTCATTATTTATTATTAATTATATTATTTTATTCATTATTTATTATTAATTTATTATTATTTATTAATTTATTATTTTTATTATTTATTAATTTATTATTTTTATTATTTATTAATTTATTATTTTTATTACTTATTATTATTTAATTATTATTTTATTATTATTTATTATTCATTATTTATTTATTATTATTCATATTATTTTATTTATTATTTATTATTAATTATATT
Organism: Paralithodes platypus; assembly: GCA_032716605.1. Lineage (NCBI taxonomy): Eukaryota > Metazoa > Arthropoda > Malacostraca > Decapoda > Lithodidae > Paralithodes > Paralithodes platypus. The sequence goes on along the minus strand of CM064491.1, from coordinate 19,413,677 downwards.
ATTTTATTTATTATTTATTATTAATTATATTATTTTATTTATTATTGTTTATTATTATTTACTTATTCTATCTATCTATCTATCTATATGCTCAGGCCCACTCCCCATTTTGGGGGTAGCCGACTCAAGACAGAGCAAGAACAGGGAAAACACAAAAACAACATAAAACAAAAAATAAACACAGATAAAAAACACAAACTCACACATCCAGGTCACCCAGGAGAAGACCCAGAGACCAGGGTTACCAAGGTCGCTCCAGCACTCCCCCGGCCCCTGACCACCAGGATTTACTTATTCATTATTTATTATTATTTATTATTTATTATTTATTATTGTTTATTATTATTTGTGTTGTTATTTATTTATTATTTATTATTAATTATTATTTATTATTTATTATTTATTATTTATTTACTTTTTCATTTACTTACAGGTATTTTTTTATTTATTATTTATTATTTATTATTATTTATTGTAATTAATAATTTTTATATATTATTTATCATTTATTATGTATATATTGATTTATTTATTTACTTATTCATAATTATCTTTAGCTTCCTCCCAAGGGGAGTTTTGGAGTTTTTTTTTTCTAAGTTTGTTAGAGGTCTATGGAAAAAACCTAATACAACGTAAAACAATATATACAACAGAAATAAAAAAAACAACAAATGGAACTAATATTTTTCCAAGCTGCCAGACTACAATTGCCCGTAAATATTGCCGTTAAATTGCTCGTGTGACACCGCCTTATTATAGCATGAAAGTCGCAAATGGTTAGTTGGTCCTATTATTTAACTTCTGGTCCGGAAAATGCGCTTTTAAGGGGGAAGGGTTTATTTTTTAGTCGGTTGTTTCATATATATATTTATTTATTTTTATTTTTTTCTCCCTAGACATCCATCAAACTTAAAAAAAAACATCGATTTTCCTCCCTAGACCTCTATCAAGCTTAAAAAAATAAAAAAATAAAACATCCATTAGATCCCCCTTCTAAGTTAATTTGTATTTTTTTTTTCCGGGAGAAAAAAATTCCGGCCGTAAACCGGTTCTTCGAATATTACAGGCTCACTTTCGTTCGCCTGGAGAAAAATCGACACCTAAATAGCACGAAAGGTCCTAAAATTGACAACGAAATGGGTTGAAAGGTCTTGGAATCGCCAAACTAATAGGGCAAACATCCTTAAATTTGAAAACTAATGGGGCTAAACAGCAAGAAGGGGGATCTAGAAATAAGACCCATCTCCCCTTATTTTGTTCCATCAAGCTAATTTTCCTAACCCCTATACCAAATTATATGGAGTGTGTTGAAATGCTTGAATACCGTTGCCCACATAAGGGAGGGGGGAGGTAGTCGCTTTTGCGGGACCCCCTTCTCCCTCGACAATATGAACTGTAGTAAGTACTTCACTATCGACTAATCTAATTACACGCGGGGAAACGGGTGCAAAATTATTGGTAAATCTTTTAACTCACACGAAGCTAAAAATGTCTTCTTCAATCGAGTTGTCAACTTATGGAATGGGCTTCCCCGAGATGTTATAGAGTGCAGCACCGTTGATTCATTTAAACTTCGCCTAGACAAATATCTCGCATCAAACCCGCGACTGACTGCGTTTGTAAATGAATAACTTTATTTTATCCTCCCCATCAGTTACTAACCCTTCTGTCCCCTACTAACTTCCTAATCCTGCCACGGACATTAGTTCCAGGGCAGTAGTTCCCTTTCCAATGTTCCCTTACCCACTCTAAACCACTGTTTGGACACTTGATCCTCAGTGTTTTGGAGGACAAGCAGCCTAGAGGGGTCACTATATCTGTTGTTGCTTGATTTCCTTTGTACTCTTTTGTACTCATGTTTAGCCTATTTGTTTTGAGACGTTTGTTCTATTAGTTTGTCGATTTCAAGACCTTTTGCCCCATTTTTGTGTCAATATCAAGACCTTTCAAGCCATTTAGGAGTCGATTTTTTTCCTGGCGAGCGATAGCGAGCATGTAATTTTAGAGGGAAACGGCCTTCGGCCGAGACATTTTTCTACCGAAAAATTTACAAATTCATCTTGAAGGGGGGGGGGGGGGTCTAGGTGGTGCTATTTATAACTTGATGGAGGATCTAGCAAGGAAACTAAAAAAAAATATATATATTATAATAATAATAATAATAATGAATACATAAACAACAACACAATATAATAATAATAATAAATACATAGACAAAACAAAAACCATAATAATAATAATAATAGTAATAGCATTGATAATAATAATAATAATAATAATAATTAAAGTTACAAGCAACGTTGTGCGGGGTTCGAGCGGGGTTGCACGCAGGGTATTGTGTTGGATACAAGGGCTGTGCCACATATATCAAAATATCATGTATCAAGTACAGAAGGAATATAGTGTAGCCATTTTGACTATGGCCACTTAGACCATTAAGGAGTGTGACCATTTTGGTTAAAGCTATTAATCCTGTACGAGTTGTTGTTGTTGTTGTTCCCTAAGCTGCCTGGCCGAACAGCCCCGAGTCCCTGAGGAAGGCCATGGCCACGATCGGGCTTTCACACAGAGCTCTCATTGAGTGTAGATTGTGTTGTTGGCGTAAGTGGTTGTGTGAAATGCAGTCTTCTATGATGTGTTTAATGGTATGGGGTGCTGTGTTACATCCCGGGCAGGCGTCGACAACGGAGTCATCCAGTCTCTTCTGATAGCTCAGGAGAGCTGGATGGTGTCCGCATCTCAGCCTGGCCAGGTGGACTCTGTCCTCGCGAGGAAGGGAGGATTCGGAAGGATGGATTTCGGGAGGTCGTGCTTGCAGCTGCGTGTTGTCTGTGAGTGAGTGGATGGATCGGCGAGAGATATGAGTATGGATGTGCTTCTGGAAGTTGGTTCGGGGTGGGCAGGGAGGGAGAGAGGACAGTAATTGTGTGTGATACCGTGTGCTGGGTGTTGTTTTGATATTTCTTGGTGTCTGTGGGTGTGTTGCCATGTAGTTTAGTGGGTGGTCTTGGTTTGTGGAGGCTGCTGCCAGGAATTGAGTGCCTCTCATGTCCAGATGGTCTTTGACTTTGAGGATTTTGGTTTCTTGATGTAGGTGATCTGTGGGTGCAGTAGCTGTGCAGCCTGTAATGATCTTCAGGGCTTTGTTTTGAATAGTCTGTAAGGTCTTATGATGTGTTTCAGCTAGGTTAGAAGCCCAGGCTGGGCTTGCGTATTCCATCACTGATCTTATGTATTGTTTATATACTGTGGTGGTAGTTTCTTTGTTGTGTCCAAATTTTGTGTGAGCAAGTGACCTGAGGGCGTTAAGTCTGGGTGTCAGTTTCTTTTTAATGTTTGTGGTGTGCTGTTTGAATGTCATATGAGTATCATATGTTACTCCTAGGATTTTGGGTGTGTGTGTATGTGTTAGGGGTGTGTTGTTTATGGTGAGTTGAGGGATGTATTCGTGTTCTGTCCAGCTTGTGAGCAGGGTTGCGGTGGATTTGGCTGGGGCTAGATTAAGTCTGTTTGTAGTGCACCAGCCATGTAGTGTGTTGAGATAGGGTTGAAGGAGATCTGTTGCTCTTTTTGGGTCATGGTGTGTGCATGTGAGTGTTATGTCATCTGCATAGGAGGCTAAGTTTATTTGGGAGGTATTGGGTGTAATTATATCGTGCATGTACAGATTGAAGAGTGCGGGCGATTGGACGGATCCTTGTGGGACTCCATTTGGAAAGTTTCTGATTTTAGATGACTGACCGGCAAAAGATACGTGTGCACATCTGCCTGCTAGGAAGTTGGCCAGCCACCTTTTTGTGTTGTTGTGCATGTTTGTGTTGTAAATTTTGTTTGTTAGGTTGTGGCGGGGGATGGCATCGAAGGCTTTACTAATGTCGAGTGTGGCTAATAGTGATCTGTGTGGTGGTCTAGCTGAGTTGATGCCGTCAAAAGCTCTTTGTGTAAGGTCTGTGAGAAGAGTGTTTGTGGAGTGCAGTGGCCTAAAGCCATGTTGTGTTGGAGCTAGGGGTAGGTCGGGTGTAATTAGTTGTAATACTAGGCGTTCCATGACTTTGGAGGGGGAGCAAAGGAGTGTGATGGGGCAGTGCGAGGAGGGTAGCGTGGGGTCTTTGTTGGGTTTGGGGAATGTGGTGATGAGACCATGCTTCCAAATATCTGGTATTGTGTTGTGTGAATAACTGTAGTTTGATATGTTAGTGAGTGCTTGTATGCCTTGTGGTCCCAGGTGTCTGAGGTGTATGTTGCTTATGTTGTCTAGGTCACAAGCGGGTGAGTGCTTGAGATTGTTGATGATATGCTTTGTCTGGTGATTGGTGAAGGGTGTATAGTCAGGGTCTGTGGGGAATTGTCTCTTACGTCGGAGGACACGTCGGTCGTCTTTGTGAGGTTTTAGGTGGCTGACATGTGAGAAGTGATTGATGAGAGTGTTTGCTTGTTGTTTACATGAAGGAGTAGAGTCTGTTGTTGTGATTGCAGCATGTGATTGTGTTGTGTTGCTGTTGGAAAGTGTGATGCTGTTTAGTGTTTTGTAGAGTTTTTTGGGGTTTGTTTTGTGATCAAGTGTTTGTAGGAAGTTATTCCAATTTAGTTTTTGTTGTTCTTGTATTTTGTTGTTAGTTTGGGTGTTGAGTGCTTGGATTTGTTGTGTGATGTCTTGTGTGTGGGATGCTGGGGAGTGTTTCAGTATGTCGCGTTGTCTGATGAGGTTTTGAATTTCTGGTGTGAAGTTGGGGTTGTGTCTTTTGCTGTTACCTCTTGGAATGTGTTTCTTGTCAGCGTTTTGGATAGTTTTATTGAGTATGTGTACAGCATTGTTGATGTTAGTGATGGGTGTACTGTTTAGAGTTGTGAAGTGTTGTTCTGTCTCATTTGTGAATGCTTCCCAGTTAGGTCTTTTATAATTGGTGTATGTGTGTTTGTGGCTAGCTGGGGTGAGTCTGGTTTTGGTGGTGATAATGATCGGGAGGTGGTCAGAGCCTAAGGTTCTGACCACCCTCCAGGATGTTGTGGGGGCGAGTTCTGGGGAGCAAAAGGTGAATGTCTGGAGATGATGGGTTATAGAGGGCTTGATGAGGAATATGGGTATGTTGATGGATATCGTTAAGGATGATGAGGTTATCAGTTTGGTTTTGTAGTACCAGCCCTCTGTTGGGGAGCAGGAGATGGGGGTTGGAATGGATTAGGATGGGGTGTGGTGTGGTGTGTTGAGTTGAGGATGTGGATGGTATGGGAAGGTTAGGTGGGTTAGGGAGGAGAGGTGGACGGGTTTTAGGGGGGGGGAGTGGATGATATGGGAAGGTTAGGAGGGTTGGGGAGGAGAGGTGGACGGGTTTTAGGCGACGGATTTGACTGGGAGAGGGAGGGGCATGAGGAACAGGTCCAGGTGTTCGTGTAGTGTTTCTTGGAGGCAAGTGTTGTGCAGGTGAAGTGGGTCCAGTTCCTGCATGAATTGCAGAGAACTGAACCCTTAGTGTGGCGACTCGAAGTGATGGGTTTTGAGCAAGTTGGACATATGTATGTGTAGGTGGGTCCTGGGTTGCTCTCAATGTCTCCGGCTAGAAGAAGTCTTCGAGAAATGACAGCCGGAGAGTCATTTCTCGGTGTAGGAAAAACTGTGTGATGTGTGTGTGTGGTGTGAGAGGTGTGGAAATTCCCGGCGCGACCGAAGCCGCTCCAAGGACTCTTGTACGAGTAGGCATAATTGCCCGAAATTGCCTTCATTCCCTGCTCATTTTCATGCATAAGCAAAAGCCAGAGCGTAATACAATTATGTATTCGTGAAAGTACGGTAATAGCTTTCAAATTACTCCTGAATCATCCCTGTACGACGTCTGGTTTTCTTGTAAGTATCTTGCAAATGAAGGGCAAAATTGCTAAAAATTACCAAATCCGATAGGCGAAATCGCTAAAAATTACCAATTATTTTCTGTTTTCGCTATGTGTGATGCTGCACATAAGTGAGCTCTCTCTCACACAAACCTCAGTGTCGTGGCGGGGCCTGTAGGCTCCGGCTGACGTCCATCCGTGCTACTTGCAAAAGCTGGCCTGGCTCACAGGCTACAAAATAGCCGGAAAATCGTCTCCGTCATATGAGGGGCCCCGCGGGAATTGGGTTAAGAAGTGTGGTTGTTTTGATTATTTGATAGGGTCACCATAAGGGTAATGGTGTGGCATTTTTTCTGTACAGAAGCTTGGCCTTATTGGTTGGGGCTTCTTAGGAATGTGACCTTTTTCGTTAGCCATGGAGAAACTGCAGAGGTACAAATTATTATAAGCAACCTCATGTTAAAAATATCTTATATATTTTTGTTTAGCTTTACTTGGCATTCCTCTTCCTCTATGTATCTAGCAATTTAACCCCCTCAAACTCCTTATGACGCGATGGTGTGGTAATTACCCCAGGCCAAAAAGTTCTAAAAGACGATCGAGTGATAACTCAAGCGAGCTTGAAATACGCAGGCGTTTCGTTCATGGTCACCCCTTCGGCGATCAAGGTGTCCGGCAATATATACCGGTAGGCTATAGATAAATTATTTTTTGGGCTATTTCTTCCATTTTATTTATCCTGTAAAAGTGCTTGATTGATTTTTGTGCTAATGTAGTTAGTATTTGGTGTAATTTTACATATTTCAGCTAAATCTGAAGAGCACATGCAATTTATTTGTGCATGTTCAGTAAGTATTGCTGGGGAAAGGGTTAACGTATTCATCTTTTGGTGTATTTATTCTATGTTTTTATCCTGTTTCTGTGATTGATTGAGTTTTGTGCTAATGTAGTTGGTATTTGGTATAATTTTACATATTTTAGATAAATCAGAAGGGCACATGCAATACACTGAAGTTGTTCTGAGGACCCAGGCTTGGAGGGCCCACGGTATTCGGTATTCAGTGTGGGACCCCCAGTAGTAATACCGAGGTCCCCAGTTACAGCATCGCCCAGCCATCTTCAGAGCTCCTCCACCAGCCTCAGCCTCTCCATGCTCCTGTAGATGAGACCCTCGATCTTGGTGAGGGCCTGCAGGAGTGGTGGTGGTGGAGAGATTTGATGTTCCGGTGGGCATTTGGGCATTTTGGGCATTGGGCATTTGGGCATTTTCAGTCAGTATTGCTGGGGAAACGGTTAACATACAGTATTCATCATAGGAAGGGAAGAGGATGTGTAGCTCAGATCTTTGCCCTGAAATATGTTGTGGAGAAATATCTTGAGAAGGGACAAAAGTTGTATGCTGCCTTCATGGACTTGGAGAAGGCCTATGACAGAGTTGATAGAGAAGGTACCGGTATGTAGAAAGTACTTGGAATATACGGAGCAGATAGCAAGTTGCTGAAAGCAGTGAAAAGCATGTATGAGGGTGCAAAGGTGTCAGTATGTGTTGAGAATGAACAGAGCGAGTTCTTTTATCTGAATTTTGGGTTAAAGAAAGGGTGTGTGATGTCCCCGTGGTTGTTCAATATATACTGAATATATATATATATATATATTGGTGGAGTCATAAAAGAAATGCAAGGATGAGCAGTGGATGTTGGTGTACCACTAATAAGGGAATTCAACGAGTGGAATGGCAGAGTTGATAGAGAAGGTATGTGGAAAGTACTGAGAATATATGGAGTAGATGGCAAGTTGCTAAAAGCAGTGAAGAGTATGTATGAGAGTGCAAAGGTATCAGTACGTGTGAAGAATGAACAGAGGGAGTTCTTTGATCTGAATGTTTGGTAAAGCAAGGGTGTGTGTTGTCCCGATGGTTGTTCTATATATACAGTATATGGATGGAGTCATAAAAGAAATACAAGGAAGAGCAGTGGATGTTTGTGTACTGCTGTTTGCTGACGATATGAATGGGAGTTGCAGGGTCTGGTAAATATGTTTGGAACAGTGTGCAAAAAATGGAATCTGAAGGTAAATGCAGAGAAGAGCAAGGTTATGGTCTTCGAAAGGGGTGAAACCACAAAGTGTGAGGTGAAGTTGAACGGTCAGGCTATGGAGATTGTCAGCTCATTTAAGTATCTTGGCAGTGTACAGAGTAAAGATGGGAGTATGGATGAAGAAGTGTGGGAGAGGGTGCAATAGGGGAAGATGGTTGTAGGAATGCTGAAAGCAGTAACACGAAATAGGGTGGTCAGCATGGAACTGAAGAAGTCATTGCATGACAGTGTGGTAATCCCGACACTGACTTACGGAAGCGAAGCATGGACGTTGTTGGAGAGAATCAAACCAAGAGTGAAAGGGATGGAAATGAGTTACTTGAGAAGTGTGTGCAGAGTTACATGGAGGGATAGACAGACGAATGAGGAAGTACGAGAGAGGTGTGGTGTGAATGTACTGGAAAGTGCGAAAAAGAACACCTTGAGATGGTTCGGCCATGTGGAACGTATGGCAAGCGAGAGAATGACTAAGAGCGTGTACGAGGGAGGTGGAAGGACAGAGGGAGGAATAAACCGAGAGAGAGGTGGAAGGATGGAGTTAAGAAGTATATGCGTGAAAGCGGTGCTGGATGGGAGGAGGGGCGTCGACTGACTGGGGACAGAGGTGCATAGGGGTGTTTCGTTCGTGGCCAATCCTTCGGGGATCAAGGCGTCCGTCAATAGATAGATAGATAAATTCATCTTTAGGGCTATTTCTTCTATCTATTGCCTGACGCCGTGACATTTTCTTTATCCTGTTAGTGTACTTCATTAAATTTTTTGGTAATGTAGTTGGTAATTGGTGTAATTTTACATATTTCAGATAAAGGATGTCAACAGAATAACAAATGATGAGCTGAAGAGACGTTTAGGTATAAAGAGTATTAGCGAGGAGATGCGTACAAGTAAACTGGGATGGTATGGACATGTGGAGAGAATGGATGAACAAAATTGGGTGAAAAGATGCAGGTCTGCGATTCTGGAGGGAGCTGCACCAAGGGGTGGACCGAGTAAGACCTGGGATCGGACTATACGTGCCGATCTCAAATCCAAAAACTTGACAAGTAAAGCATCCCTTAACAGGGTTGCCTGGAACGCCGCCATTAGGAAAAGAGACTGAAACTGCACATCTGTGTGGAGCACTCAGTCTTAAAATGTTATGTACGTATGTATGTATAAATCTGAAGAGCACATGCAATCTATTTAGGCATTTTCAGTCAGCATTGCTGGGTAAAGGGTTAACATAATTAATCTTTTGGAGTATTTTTTCCAGTTATTTATCCTGTTAGTGAGTTTTATTGATTTCAGTGCTACTGTAGTGGTATTTGGTGTAATTTTACATATTTTAGATAAATCTGAAGAGGACATGCAATATACTTGGGCATTTTCAGTCAGTATTGCTGGGGAAACGGTTAGCATACTGTAGTCATCTTAGGAAGGGAAGAGGATGTGTAGCTCAGATTTTTGCCCGGAAATGTGTTGTGGAGAAATATCTGGAGAAGCGACAAAAGTTGCACTTATGGAGTTGGAGAAGGCCTATGACAGAATTGATAGAGAAGGTATGTGGAAAGTACCGGTACTGAGAATATACGGAGTAGATGGCAAGTTGCTGAAAACAATGAAGAGCATGTATGAGGGTGCAAAGGTGTCAGTATGTGTGGATAATTAACAGAGCGAGTTCTTTAATCTGAATGTTGGGTTAAAGCAAGGGTGTGTGTGATGTACCCATGGTTTGTTCAATATATACAAGTACAGTATATGGATGGAGTCATGAAAGAAATACAAGGAAGAGCAGCGGATGTTGGTGTACCGCTGATAAGGGAAGGAAACAAGTGGAAGTTGCCTCAACAGTACAGTACCGGTACTACTGTTGCTGACAACACAGTTCTGATGAGCGATAGTGAATGAGAGTTGCAGGATCAGGTAAATATGTTTGGAACAGTGTGTGAAAAACGGAATCTGGAGGTAAATGCTAGGAAGAGCAATATTATGGTCATTGAAAGGGGTGCAACCATAGAGTGTGAAGTGAGGTTGAACGGCTATGAAGAATGTCAGCTCATTTAAGTATTTGGGCAGTGTGTTGAGTAAAGATGTGAGTAGGCCTATGGATGAAGAAGTGTGGGAGAAAGTGTAACAGGGGAAGAGCGTTGTAGGAACTCTGAAAGCAGTAAGAAGAAATAGGGTGGTAAGCATGGAAGTAAAGAAGTCCTTGCATGACAGTGTGGTAATCCCGACATTAACTTATGGGAGGGAAGCATGGACGTTTCTGACTGGGATTGATCATTGATAATCATCGGTTATGCTAGTTGGAAAAATAGTGGGGTAGAAAGTAGAGTTCTGGTGTACCGCCAGCCTTGTTACACTACGCGGAGCGGCGGCGGATGCTGGCCATCATGTTCCCGTCTATTTGACTGCTTTTGGATACAATAATAGGTTGAGGGGGGTCACCCCCCCATGACATATTGTCATCATCATATATATTGCCAGCAGGAGGCAAATAACCGAAAAAGACGCCTTCAAAATAGACGCGAACTAAAGGCTGGTTCACACATAGCCGAGTCAGTGCGCGAGTCCAACACGAGTGATGAAATTTTGCTATTCAGCAATGACTCGTCGATACTCCTCAAACCTCAACACTCGTATAGACTCGTGCTACGCTCGTGTATACTTTTTGTTTACTCGACACACTCGTGGGTACTCGCCACGGGGTCCAAAAATGTCATGCATATATGAAATTTTTGGGTCCCGTGGCGAGTTCCCACGAGTGTGGCCTAAATACGTGTAGACTCGTGTACATACGTGTTAACTCGTGTTTGACTCTGAATAACTCTTCGTTATTCGTGTTAACTCGTGTTGACTCATGTAAACCCGTGTAACACTCTTTGGTGACTCGTCGCTTTTCGTCATCATTTCGACGTTGACGAAGCAACACGTGTCTACACGCAACAACGCGTATGTAACACACATGCAACACGTATCAACAAGAGTAGAAAGCACGAATGTGAGTGCCAAAATTTGGTGCCCCCATGATGCCAGAGTTTACACGATTCAAACACGAGTTAAAACACGAGTAAACAAGAGTAAACACGATCCACTGAGAAAAAAACACGAGTGTAACACGAAAAAGCAAGTGTCATTTGAAATACCATTATTTCAAAAATGTAGGATGAATCAACGAGAGTTTACACGAGTTTACACGGATGTAACACGAGTCAACACGTGTGCAACAGAGATCCAACGAGAGTCAACGCGTTGTCTTTCATGTTGATCCATATAACAATCGTTTTGATCCGTGTAACAATCGCGTTGACTCGTGTTAGACTCGTCCATACTCTTTTTTTACGGGCCCTGGAATGTGGCCATTATTTTTCAAATTTTTGACACTCGTTTTGACTCTCAGTTACTCGTACAGACTCTTGCATGAACACGTGTTGACTCGTATTGACTCGAGTTAACTCGTGTTACACTCTCCTTGACTCGGGAGCAATTGCTACTCGCGGCCGACTCAGCTTCCAGCGACGGCGATAATCGACGAGTGTGACTCGTGTTGGACTCGCGCACCGACTCGGCTATGTGTGAACCAGGCTTTAACCCGGGAACTGCCGGAAGACTCTTAAGAGTTCCCCCGGCAGACTGCGGGAAGACTCTTAAGAGTCAGAGAAAAAAAAAACCCATTTTAAACATCGAAAAAAAAAAAAAAAAAATTTGCCCTTGGGCCATGCAAAATATCAGTCCTCTACCTCCCCTCCTTTCCTCCCCTCCTTCAGTTATCACCTATTTTCCCTGTTATTCCCTTATTCTGAGGTATATTTTCGTGCTAACATTAGCGAGTTGCAAGCAGAGCATTGTTATCACTGTTAGCAAGCGAGTGCAAGAGAGAGAGAGAGTATCGATCGACAGTGTCTCTCCAGCCTTGGGGGAAATTGGCGGGAAAGGAGGTTGCCTCACCCATACATTATGCAACTCCCGCCCTGTATCGACGATTTTGACCATCCAAACGCTGTTTTCACTTGTTTTATTGTTGTAACAGGTTAATACCTTTATAATCAACCTATAATAGGCGCATATGGATAAGTATTAACCCGTGGAGCCCCGGATAGTTTTGTATTGTTTGTTCACCAGAACCTGGCCGTTTTTCAAAAAATGGTTTTATTCCAGACACAATAGCGAATGGGTTAGGAATGAAGGAAAAACCACGAAAAACCGCTCAAAAAGCTTAAAGAATGGTCCTACAGAGCCCCCGAAAACGTATTTTACAAGATTAAAAAATTGAAGGCAATTACCCAAAAAAAAACAGGTTATTGCGCGCTCACGCGCACGCACGTGGACTTTGAGAGTTTTCAACCATCGGCACGGTTGCGTGGGATACGTACACAGTTCCCATTCAAATCGGAGCCCTCTCGAGTGGCAACACCTGAGGTTACGGTCGGAGCAATTAGGGTGACTCGTCAGACGCGTCGCTGGGGCTGTGCGTTACATACATCGCCGACGCGCCAGACGTGTCGCTGGTGCTGGACGGGTTAATGCTATTTATGGTAAAATTAATATTTTAGTGATGGAAACAGATCAAATACATGCGCACAGGCAGAGGTGTCTAATTACCCCCATGCGCACGTAAGAGGTTAACCACGGTGATCGACATATCATATGTAAACATGACGGCGGCGGTTTCGGCGTCGGACACTTGCGATAATGTTCCCGTCTATTTTGAATGCCATTGGATACAATAATATGTTGAGGGGGGGCTTTGCCCCCATGACGTGTTGTCATCATCATATATATTGCCAGTAGGGGGCAAACAACCAAAAAAATTGCCGCAAAGCCCTCCCCTCAACATATTATTGTATTCAATGGCAGTCAAAATAGACGGGAACATGATCGCAAGCGTCCACCGCCGCCGCCGCCGTCATGTTTACATGGTCGATCGCCGCAGTTACTGTAAGTTCGCGTTTATTTTGAGTTTTTGACGACGATATTTGTTGGTTAGGCCTATTTGCCCCCTGCTGGCAAATTATATGATGATGACAATATGTCATGGGGGGTGTTTGCCCCCCTCAACATATTATCATATCCAACGGCATTCAAAATGGACGGGAACATGATGGCAAGCTTCCGTCGCCGCTCTGCGCAGTGTAAACAATGGTGGCGGTACGCCCGAACTCTACATTCTACCCGGCTAGGCCTATATTATAGGCTACAATAAATAAGTAGGCTCGGTTATTTTATCTATAGGCTATACCTAGTCTAATATTACAATTTAAGGTAGCATTCAAGTTGACTACAGCAGGACTTACCCTTGACCAGGTATAGGCTATCCTAGTGTTTACTAGGCCTATACCCCTTTGAAAGGACATTAGCCTAGCCTAACCTAACAACCTAACCTAACCTATTATAGTAGGCTATTATGGGTGGGGGCTGCCGCCCCCACACCCCGATTTTTGGTGTATTTGTCTACTTTGTCTGTGAAGTGGGAATTTTTTCAATTTGTCGATAACGAAAATCCTCCATGCGGACTACAGCCTATGGAGAAAAATATGGCGAATCTATTGTTGCCTATTATCTCTAATAAATTGTTTCTCATAATGCTGCAGTAGTGTCGTTTAAAATACCAACCATTTAATTGTGTGCCTTTAAAAATGACCTAAATTAGGCTATAGGCTACTTGAAGATTAGAAGAATCTTTAAGAAAGACTAGGTTAGGGTTATTGTCGTGTCAAAGCTAGATTATAGCCTAAATATAAAAGGAAGTGAATAAAATTAAATATGCCGAAAAAAATCGCCGTCAAAATAGACGCGAAGTTAACCGCGGCGATCGCCCTATGTAAACATGACGACCGTATACCCGGTAACTACATCCATCACATTAAAAGTTACTGTGGGACACAAAATATGTTGAGGGGGTCTCTGCGGCTCTGCCCCCCCACGTCGGCCCATCACGTATTATGATGTACGGTAAGTCATCATCATCTGTGCTAATTCATAGGATCCCCAATTAAGGACAAAGTCAATCAACAGACGAAATAAACTCGTAAAATTACAATAACATAGCGGCCCGCCGTTTATGGGCGACTTTTTACACGTCATTTTAAATGTTACTTTCCTGCCTGGTCTAGGCCTAATAGAATTTTCCAAAGAATCAAACTTAAATTAAAAGGAAGTAGCCTAGCCTACAGTTTATAGGAAGGCTATTCCAACATGCATTCCAGAACTTAGGCTAGCCTAGGCCTAGGCTATATGAAAATTTGTGGGTGGTCTACCAAAAAAGAATCACTAGGCCTATTAGGCTATGGGTAGGCTAGTATGGGGTGCATTTTGCAAATCTTCTGAACTCTTAGGCCTAGGCTAGGCTAAATTAAAACTCACAAAATCTGAGTAAAACCAGCACTAGAATTTTGTCTTGTCTTGTCTTGGGGATTAAGGGCAACCTCAGGCGAATACTCGCCCGCTCCGGCCCTACCGTAGTCGCGGAGATCCTATGTCACAATTAAATTAGTTTATAGTTAAGGTTAAAATTCACCACCGTGTCACTTTCACTCTAGGTCATTCGTAGAACCGTAACACTGTAAAGGCAACAACCCAATAGCAGGTCTTCAGGTGGCGAACCAGAGATCTACAAACCGCGGTACGGTACTAGGGCCAGAGCAATGTCTTGAAGCGAGGTGCCCTTATCAACCAACCCCAGACAATCCAGTAGGAGCTGTCGGAAGGAATCCATCTTTGAAGCCAGAAAGGGACGCCCATCCACATGCTCAGTGACGGGACGAGGCGAGGCTTAGGAGGCATATGTAGGACGACCAGATGTAGGATGTGGAGGGGAAGAGGTACCGTACGACGATACATGGGATGCGGAGACTGTGGAGGGAAGAGCTCGTCAAAGTCATACGGTTCCTCAGGACCTCAACAATAACCGGGGGACGGCCGGTGCGGGCAATGGTCGATCGCCGTAGTTAATATAAGTTCGCGTCTATTTTGACGACGATTTTTGTTGTAGTTAGGCAAGGCCTAGGCTATTTGCCCCCTGCTGGCAATATATATGATGATGACAATATGTCATGGGGGCTGATTGATCCCCTCAACATATTATTGTATCCAACGATCTCTAACCTCTGTATCTCAAAAAGGGCTAGAGCAAATTGGCTGTAAATTTCCACATCTAGGCTATTCCTTGACAGATTTGCTCCCTCCAATTAATATTTATTAGCATAAATTCAGCCTAGTTTAGCCTATAAAACAAAAACTAACATTTGTTTAGCCTAGGCCTACATATAAAAAGAAAAAACTCACTCGTACTGCAATTATAAGCATAAATAAAATGCCCCAGAACGAGAAGCCCACCACGGAAGCCACGAGCGAACACCACCAGGAAACGGGAATAGAAGCACCCGAAGGAAAGGCCCACAGAACGAAAGGACCAGGTGACCAAGCCAACCAGTTAAGACAGGCCGAAGCCCGCAGGGCTAAGCAGCTCCAAACCACACCTGCCTATCCCTTCTAACCACTGACCTTTCCCCCACCTCGCGTATACACTACCCCTCGTGTCCTACACCTCTACCTACATGAGGATGAACATGAATACACCTTAATTTAATACACCCATGCCCTGTCCCTAGGTTGAGCCAATGCCAACCAGTTCAGACAGACCTAAATTTATGTATGTTTTTTCCATCCAAGAAGTAATATATTAGTCTTGCCAGACTAAGTTTCTGAAGACCAACCGCCCCCATAAATCTATGTATGTTTTTTTCCATCCGAGAAGTAGTATGTTAAAACCCCATGTCCTAATTGACAAGAAACGATGATACCCACGGGTACACCAGTGTATATATATAACCATCGTTCCTGTAAGACCTAGACAGAAATGACTGAAGATGTTAGCCACCATACAGTAACTCTAATTCTTACCCCAACCAGAGATTGTATATACAACCCTCTTTTACCATTGTCTCGACGCATTTTCACCATGAAACAATACCGAAGCTACCCCTACGAACTGCCGCTTTCTTTGGTGTATATGTCATAGAAAACGCAGTTCCCAGGAACAACTAGGTCAGCAAGAAATAGTGTCAGATTAACAGTGTCCATAACCCTCGTATTGACGAGTAATAATACACCATGTTTTTCTCTACTTTTATCCACAGTCAAGCACACACCTACAGTTAACCTCCTCTTCCCCACAGCCCCACAGTCCACATGATTCTATCCCTTCCAGACTCATATACCACCCCATATTGCTCATCCCACGGTAGCGTTTGGCTAACATACTTTCCCTGTCATTAACCCCCAAGCTACGATACCAACTGTAGTCTAATGCCACCCCTACACCCAGAGACCTTAGGGTCAAACTTCCACGTAGCCCCCCTTAACCCTCTCCCTCTCGTTAACCCCCCACGCTCCTCAACTCCTTTCCGACCTAGCCTCTCCACCATAACTCCTGAATATCCTTAATTTTCCCGTTGCTAACATTCTCAAACCTTTTGTATATATACTCCTATCCAGCCTACCTTCCCCCAGTAGGAAGGAACACCATTAGAACTTTACTAACCCTTTGCATGCCATCTATTCCCTCACAACCCATTCACAACCCTGTACCAAATGATCGTCAGTGCGAGGCTAGCTGCCTCGCCAGTGACTAACTTCTATTGCCATACTTCCAGATAAATGTGGCAGAGTTAGCAACCCAGTCTCCACCACATCCAACAAACCATGCAATTAACAACCCAACCGATTAAACCAGCTAGTTAAGGCACCTTCGGTTTTGGTATTACGAACACCCACATCTGTCTCATAAACAGAGGGTTATTACAAACACTTGTGATATGGCAAGCCCCTAGCCACAGCCGCCGGACGACCATCACAGAGAGAGGGCGCGCACCTACCCCTTTTTACCCACCCGAGGAGGGAGACCCCCACCCCTGCGGAGGTATACCTGATCCCTGTTTTGACTTCCGGGTCATTGCCAGGTAGCACAGGAATTCTTCCTATCAATGAACTAACCATGCATGACTAACATCTTTACTAACCTCTATTAACCATCAATAACCCATTAACCTTTCTTGCATACTCTGATAACCAAATTAGCACCTCAGCTATACCATAGAACGAAGACTGAACAATCGAAGAGAGACGCTCCTATCACAGCTGTCCCAGTCCTCCTCGCAAAGTAGATCCAGTCTCTCTCCCCTAAATACTTCCAGTATAGCCAAAATAGTACCTCTTACTAAGGCTCAGTTATATCACATTATGAAGGCTCCATATAGCCATGTGCCACAACAGTAATCACCACCTTACCTAGTTCCCGTATCCATTGAGAGCTTAAATAAATCCATAAGAACTCGAGATCCCTATGGCCTGCAGGGTCCAAAACCGAGCCTATAAACCAAGCTCCAGCCCCCAGTAAAATCAGTTGAAAGATCGACACTAACCAGTGGCTGGCCCCCTTAAGTTGACCTCTAGCTCTGCCCTTGTGTTGTTCCTGAGAATTGAGTTCCAGAGCCGGCAGACTCCGTGGCAGATTGAGATAGAAGCATCTGTCCACGTACAAGAAATCTACGTGCACCTTATAACCTTCACAAACCAGTGGGTATATAAGCGTGTAGCCAGCAACGATCGCCAAGAGATCCGTCTTGAGAACTTCCTATATATGGACCCCCTGGACGGCCGCGGAACCAGTCGTTAGCCCCCAACACCACGGACGCAAGATAACCAGGACCAGACCAATCAAATACTACCCAAGATTCACTCTATCAATACTACAGTGTTACAGTACTATTTAAAGACTCACTTATTCATATTTCTACGAAGTGGCTATATCTTTGCCCCAGTATAATTCATATATAACCATTCCATTAGGAAGTGCTAAGCGTATCAGTGTTTATTAATTAACAGGCGATATTAACTCTAGTAATTACCCATATATCTAGATATTGTTACATAGAAGTAAAACCCTAGTGATATCTAATGTTCGCCCACTGATTTGCATTCTACGTGTTTCTGCTATAAGAATATAAAACTTAGATCAGTACCCCCTGAGGTTACTAGAATTCCCATGCTCTAAAATACGCGTGTCTAATCTAGTCTGTGAACTACTACTTGTGCACCAGAGCTACCAGTAATCAATCTAAATAGTGAAATTGAATCTATAAGTAACATTGATGGACTCCAGTATAAACTTGCGAACAAAGCCAGTGATCAGAAGATAAATACCTGAACGTTGGAAGTGGGAGACTAGGCTCCATCCAGATCCACTTAATGCTAGTTGTTCAATTCTATCATTTGTCTTGTACGAGTGTTCATACCTTCTTATGCTTCCTATTAACCATCATCAATAAACGTGATCGTGTGTCTTGTTACCGTGTGTTTAACTTGTGAACTCTATTCCTCATACCTTGTTTTGTGCATGCAGCCTTATATACCCAGTCAGTTAGAACTCACATTACCCAAGTTAATCCTGTAGAAAAACAGGGCATAACATTGGCGGCAGCGGTGGTTCTTGAGTCGGATAAAAGGTTGCATTACATTGCAAGTTTGGAACAGCCAGAACACGATAACATCATGGCGCACCGTTCTCACATCCCCATTCCACATTATGATGGGGAAACTTACGAGATCGAAACGTTCATGGACATAGTGAAACCCGTACTTGACCTAGTTTATACCACGGAACCAGAAAAGATAGCCGTGACATTAACACACCTGGGAAAAGCCGTTTCCCTGGTTGCCTACCAAGTGCACCCTGCTCTCACATCGGACGAATTTCGCCCAATAGTGATAGAAGCCATTAAGACTTCATTGGGCGTTTTCGTGGCCCACACCCGTATCCAAGACACTAAATTCGAAGGTGATCTAGATGCCACAGTGAATAAGATCGCCCAACATATAAAAGTGTCTTTCCCCACCTTGACCAGAATCCAGCATGAGCAGCAGATTCTGGTCAACCTTGTATCAATATTGCCCTCACCAGTAAAAGATAATTTCCGTGTGCACGATTTCGTCGGATATCAAAAAGATCTCATCACGATCCGACATATTTTGGCCGTGCGCACAGAAGCACCCACCCAAATCGCTGTAATAAAGAGGTTTCCCACGCACCCGCAGCACCTCGACCACCAAAACTCCAAGGCCCAAACCTTCAACTCCAAGAATGCGTACCCATCCTCATCCTTCCACAACAGACCGACCAACCCTTCCGGCAAGCCCCAACCCAGTAGGCCCCGGTTCCAACCTACCCAGCCACGCAGAATCTTCAACCGGAACAAAACCTACAACACCTACCAAAGTAAAAACCCTACATTAGTAATTATCAACCCCTATGATTTCCCTGCCTGTAGTGCTCAGTGTGCCCTCCATCAAATTTGTGACTCTGCCAAACCTCGCCCCTTTACTCCTCGCATTTCTGTAAATGAAGAGAAGTTGGGACAAGAGGAAGAAATGGAGGAAATGCACACCGGAGAAATAGCCCCTATCATGTCCTCAGACGATACCGAGGAAACCCTGGAGGAGGTAGATACTGACTCCCAGGATTTTTAAAGTACACCCCGCCCACGATGGCCTCGGCGGGGGATGCCATAACTGACCGCACTGCCCCCATTTATTACATGGCCAAAATCAAGGACATTCCTGTCCGCTTGTTAATCGACACGGGAGCTGCCAAGTCATGTTTGTTCAAGTCTTATTATGATCAACACCACCGACTATTTGGCCCCTTGTTACCTACCAAATCAGAACTAATCTCAGCTGCTGATACCTACTTAAATCTCCTAGGAGACACTTTGTCCCTGTCAGTAACTACTCCTGCCCCCCATGCTCATTGCTATTATCCGTTCACCGTATTTTCCTCCCACTGTAAACATTACGATGGTTTCCTTGGACTTGACCTCCTTCAAAAACTCCAGGCCCAGGTTGACTGCGGCCAGAGGCTGATCTCATTCAAAAAAAAAATCCAACCCAAAGCCTCTGACAAACCAATCACGCAGAAAGGAAAAACACCTCCCCCCTCAACAAACTCTGAGTCAGGGTTACCAAGTTGCAGCTAGCACTAAGGTAACTACTAACCCCTCCCCTTACCCCGAGTTATCTCAAAATATCACTCATTTCGTTGAAAAAATACCTCAACAAGCGAAAGAAGACAAGTCCAAGCAACTCCCTCTCGGTAATCCCCCCAATTCTCCTAACTCTGTCCAGGATCAATCCTCCCATGTTTCCAGGACAGACTCTGATGTATGTAAAAACCATTCTATCAAATATATATGTACACGTGTTTCCAGGGAAAATGCCGACCTATGTACCCAACAATGTTTCCCCCATGCCCCCAGAAATGTTCAGCTATCCCACAACCAACAAAATTCCCCTTGTGACAGTTTTCAGTCAGTAGCTCCCTTCCACCCCCACACAATTCACACCCCTAGAAAACTTCAAAACCCCACACTTGACTCGCCCTCTCATGACAGACAAACCCACCAATCCCATATAAACTCTAAACAAACCGTCACTGCCACCGACAACACTCCCCAAATTCGTCCTTCTAACAACCACCAATCAGTACATCAGTTCTCCACCAATAACCCATGTTCTATACCTCACTCTTCCCCCACCAACCCTCCGCAGTCCCACCAACAAATTCCGTTTTCTAAATCACTCACACCTCACCACGCTGATCCTCCCACACGCGCCGTTAATCCCCCCCTCACGTGTGACCCCCACCAAAGTGATCTTCCCCCCCTTATGCGTACCGAGCACCTGCTCACCAGTCGATCCCCCACCATCATTAGCCCAGCTGTAGTTCAAGATAAATGTCAAATTCCCCCCCGCCATCAAAATGGGTTAACCTTCGACCCATACCCCAAATTCACATGATATTTTCCCCCACTACCACGTCCACCAACCCCAATCGTTGCCTCTTACAACCCGCTATCATTTCCGCTCGCATCAACCACATTCTCGTGGCAAATATCTCTGAAGAATCCCTGACATTACCAAAAGGCCTCATCATAGGAGACCTCGAAACTTTTGATGACCTCCCCATAGATTCCAATGACACCCCTACCAGCCTCAAATTGCCCCCTCTCCCGGACACATTATCCGACCACCAAAAACACAGCATGTACGAACTATTGCTAGAGTTCAGTGACGTGTTTGCCCAACAACCCACTGAAATAGGACAGACCGATGTGGAACAACACATCATTAACACCACAGGCCCCCCCACAAGACAACCATCCCGTAGAAAAAATCCCATACAACGTCAGGAAGAGGAACGCCAAGTTCAAGAGATGTTAGAGGCCGGAATTGCCACCCCGTCCATTAGCCCCTGGTCTTCCCCTGTTGTCCTAGTAAAAAAGAAAGATGGGTCAACCCGTTTTTGCGTCGATTACAGGAGATTGAATGACGTAACCATTAAGGACGTTACGCCATTACCCAATTAGACGATTCCCTGGACTCCCTATACGGATCCGGATGGTTCACTACCCTCGACTTGCATGCAGGGTATTGGCAAGTGCCTATCAAGGCAGAGGACCAAGAAAAAACAGCATTTTCCACTAGTGGTGGCCACCACTATGAATTTAACGTCCTACCTTTTGGCCTCTGTAACGGACCCGCCACTTTCTCCCGTTTGATGGAAGCGGTATTACATGGTCTGACTGGGAAACCTGCCTAGCATATCTAGACGATATTATTGTGTACTCCCAAACCTGGGAAGAACACCTCCTCAGGTTGAGACAAGTTCTTCAAAGAATCCGAGCCGCCGGGTTGAAATTAAAACCCTCAAAGTGCGAGATTGCACGAAATAAGGTAGATTTCCTCGGCCACGTAATATCTGAACATGGTATTGCACCAGACCCAAAGAAACTTCAAGCCATACAAAACCAACCCCCACCCACCACCGTTAAAGGAGTACGTTCTTTTCTAGGTTTAGCCACATACTACAGACGTTTCGTCCCACACTTTGCCACAATAGCCAGACCCCTTCACCAACTCACCCACAAGGACACCACATTCACCTGGACACCTGTATGAAAATACCCTTTTTGTCATCCATGCTGGTTCAAATGACGTCATGCGCACCAGATCCGAAGAGTTGATGGAGAAATATCGCAAGATGATCCAGCACTACAAAAACAAGTCAAGGAATATCATCATCTCAGGCATTCTCCCCAAGATCGACGCACCTGACAAATTCTACGACAAGGCCTTCAGCACAAATAGGCGACTAAAATATTTGTGTCTGAGGGAAGAAGTTGAATTCATCAACCTCTGGGACAACTTCTACAACCAGCCTACTCTGTTCTGCAAGGATGGCACTCATCTAAACCCTGTGGGTTCAGCACGCATGGGTCGTCTCCTACACGAAGCAGTCCGCAGCCATGGATAAAAAACGACATCCGAGAAGAAGCAGCAGTGACATAAATCATCCAACGCCAAAAAAAAAACCAGAGGCAACCGAGGACCACCAGCGATAAGGACCGAAGACAGCGAGGACCGAGGACAGCCATGAACATAAATGTAGATCCGACAAGAACCAAAAATATTATTAAAGAGCGTTCCGTGAGTTCTAAAATAACAAATTTAAAGGTTTCTATGCAAACGCTCGTAGCATACGCAATAAATTTTCAGATTTAGAGGAGCTAGTGTTTACAGAAAATTATGATGTGATTGGCATAACAGAATCTTGGCTCAATACAGAAGATAGAGACTTTTTAGCAGAGTATTCACTTCCCGGTTATGTAATTTGAGAAAAGCCGAATAAATCGAAATGGAGGTGGCGTTTTACTTTATATCAAAGAAAGTCTTAACCCTACCCTCTTGTCAAAACCTCAAATTGTGAACGTCGACGCATCTTTTGTGCTAATAAAGAATAATACAGGTACAAAAATAATACTTGCATTAATATACAGACCTCCAGCTCAATCAGTGCAAACTGACCGAGAAATTTACGAACAAATTGCAGATGTAAGTAACTCACAAGATACCGTAATTTTTGGCGACTTTAATTTACCTGTGACCAAGTGGGGCGATACTCTTACTTCACACTCCGGACATGACTTGTATACGAACTTGCAAGAGAGTTCGCTTTATCAATTTGTTCGAACGCCAACCCGTGGTAATAACGTTCTTGACATTGTACTTGCAACAAAAGAAGAATTAATAGAGAATTTGAATGTTGGTGATGAATTCAGTAACAGCGACCATCGTACGATAACTTTCACTTTAAAGTTTACTAGTAACGAACCAATGGTAGCATCGAAAAGTCCCTAATTTCAAGAAAGCAAACTTCCATAAACTTAGAGCTATGTTTAAAGAAACTGACTGGAGCTTTTATTCACAATAACGACATAAATACATCTTGGAAGTTATTCGAAGCCACTTACCTAAAAGCGTGCAAGACTGCATACCATCGAAAATACGGCGTCCAGGCCATAATAATAAGCCCAAATGGTGGAATAAAGATATTTCAAACTGCCTGCTTGCTAAAAAATTTGCTAATGATAGATTAAAATCCTCACAAAATGACGAAGAACGGCTGAAATTTGTAGAGCTACGACGCAAAGCCAAAAAGTTAATTAAGCAAAGTAAAAAGACCTTAGAGTTACATATTGCGAATCAAAGTAAAACAAACCCGAAAGAATTCTATAGTTATATCAGAAAGAAAAAAGTAGTTACTTCAACTGTTGGACCGTTAGTCGATGAAAATGGAATACACCAAAGACGAAGTACAAATGAGTAATGCCTCAATACCTTCTTTGCATCAGTTTTTACAACAGAAGACCTCAGTGATATCCCTACACCATCGCCGATTCAGATTGATAATTCAGATGTTCTAAGCAATATCCCGTTACAGAGAGAGAAGTATTGAATTGTTTAGATAACTCAAGGTAAATAAAACGCCTGGACCTGATACAATCTCGCCTAGAGTTCTAAAGGAAGCTAAGGATGAGCTCTCCAAACCACTGACATTACTATTCAATAAATCCTTGCAGTCTGGAACTATGCCCGATCAGTGGAAGCTAGCCAACGTAACACCGATATTCAAAAAAGGCAGCAAATCCCTACCCAGTAACTATCGTCCAATTAGCTTAACCTCAGTTGTATGTAAAATGCTAGAAACGGTCATACGAGACAGACTCGTAAATCACTTAGAGGAAAATAACATACTTAAAGATACTCAACATGGCTTTCGTAAAAAACGTTCCTGTTTAACAAACCTCTTAGACTTCTTCCACGATATCCTCAACCTCTACGATGAGAGTAAGCTGTAGATATTATATACCTTGATTTTCAAAAGGCCTTTGACAAAGTTCCCCACAAACGTTTACTGCTAAAACTAAAAGCGCATGGAATACAAGACGTGTGGTGAAAGGATAGAAAATTGGCTCAGCGACAGAAAGCAAAGAGTAGTCATAAACGGTAAGGCATCTAAATGGACCAATGTAAGTAGTGGGGTACCCCAGGGATCGGTACTAGGACCAATTCTCTTTCTAATTTACATCAACAACATAGATGAGGGTCTCACCTGTACAATCTCAAAATTTGCTGACGATACAAAATTGCAAATAGCGTACTCTCAAAAGAACAAGTTGACGATATGCAACACAATCTAGATAAATTGTCATGTTGGGCCCAAATTTGGCAAATGAGTTTCAATGCGGATAAATGTAAAGTACTACATATCGGATACCTAAATGAGAAAGCAAACTATTCGATGAATGGCACACAGCTTAAGAATGTAAACAGAGAAACCGATCTGGGAGTAACAATATCGAGTAACCTAAAACCGAGTCAACAATGTTCAGAAGTTGTTAAGAAGGCAAACAAAATAATTGGCTTTATAGGCAGGTCATTTGAGCATAAATCCAAAGAAGTTATCCTAACCCTTTACAATTCCTTAGTCCGCCCTCTTCTGGAATACTGCGTTCAATCCTGGTGCCCTTATTACCAAAAAGATATAAACAAGCTAGAACGAGTTCAACGTAGAGTTACCAAAATGATACCTAGCCTAAAGAACAAACCATATGAAGAGCTTCTTAGAGAATTAAATCTATTTCCTTTAACCCAGCGCAGATTAACCCGTTGAGCCCCGGCTAGTTATAATATTTTGTTCACCCCAGTCCCAAGCTATTTTCACTTCTTTTTTTTTTTTTTGCTATAATGGAAGACAAGGATGAGAAATGAAAAAAAAAAAAAAAAAATCACCTCGGACATTTTGGGGGGGGGGGGATCCTCAAAAAAATGTGTTGAGCCAAAATGGAAGAGAATGGTGAGAAATGAAGACAAAAATAAAAAAAAACTCATTTCGGTCATTTGGGGGGCGGGGGGTGGGGGGGGTGTTCAATAGTTCGTCTCCCCCGCATGACCACCCGCCCGGGAGCACTAGGGTAAAAACTGAGAATGGCATTGTACGGCATACATCCTAAGGAGTGTCTCACATAAATCTCAAGCCTCTAGCTCCCATACGACCGGAGTAATGAAGGTTCAAAGTGGCGGTGAACTAAGGGTGTAAACTATCCCCACTAAGCCCACCACCACCAGCCGCGCCGCTGTCTCGGCCCGCTCACACCTACTGGCCCGGCTCCCACACACACACTACGGTACCTCCCCCTCCTATTCTCCCGCCATTTCCTACCTTACGAGCCACGTAAGTGTTTTTTATATGTCGGACGCACGTGATGCGTCGCTGGGAGTTGGTGATCAAACACTGCCGACGCAACACGTGCGACGCTGGGTCTCACCGGGTTAAGAGGTGACTTAATTCAAGTGTTCAAAATCATCAACGGCATCGACAATATGAACTGTAGTAAGTACTTCACTATCGACCAATCTAATTACACGCAGGGAAACGGTTGCAAATTATTGGTAAATCTTTTAACTCACACGAATCTAAGAATTTCTTCTTCAATCGAGTTGTCAACTTGTGGAATGGGCTTCCCCGAAACGTCATAGACTGCATCACCGTTCATTCATTTAAACTCCGCTAGACAAATATCTCGCATCAAACCCGCGACTGACTGCGTTTGTAAATGAATAACTTTATTTTATCCCCCCCTCAGTTACTAACCCATCTGTTCCCTACTAACTTCCTAATCCTGCCACGGACATTAGTTCCAGGGCAGTAATTCCCTATCCAATGTTCCCTTACCCACTCTAAACCACTGTTTGGACACTTGATCCTCAGTGTTTTGGAGGACAAGCAACCTAGAAGGGTCACTAGAACTGTTGTTGCTTGATTTCCTTTGTACTCCTTTGTACCTGAAAGAGACCTCGCTTTTAACACTTTGAAACAAAAGCTAATCCAAGCCCCTATTGTCGCTTTCCCTGATTACCATAAACCTTTCCGTCTTTATACCGACGTATCTCTGTACGCCATTGGTGCAGTTTTAGCTCAAGTAAGAGACGGAGAGGAACATGTGATAGCGTATGCCAGCTCCACACTCAACCAAGCACAACAGAATTATGCAGCCACCAAGAGAGAGTGCTTAGGGATCATTTGGGCACTCAGCCACTTCAGGTCATTTGTGTTGGGTGCAAAACTCGATATAATAACCGACCATCAATCTTTTCAATGGTTGCGTAACTGCGAAACCAACTCAGCCATCTTGGTACGTTGGAGGGAGACACTAGAGGACTACGATTTTACAATACAGTATCGTCCAGGTAAACTTCACACCAATGCAGACGCCCTGTCACGTTTGCCAGTACCAAAAGACCCCCCCACCAACCTAGCCGCCTTACAAAACACTGAGCTCTTATCTACCCCCATCCACCAACATAATTCCCCCCCCAGCCCCCTCACTAATTCAATCTTGGGAAACAAGAATCAGACCACCCTGGATACCGTTAAATGTCTTCAGGAAACTGACTCGCTGGGGAGATCAACTTGCCACAGACTCCGTTCACATAGTCCTAGACCCCACCATTGCCCACGACTACATGATTGCCATCCACGAGGGAAACGTCATACACCTTGGACAAAAGATGTTAAAAATCTTCGCAGATCAATACTGGACGCCCAACCCCTCCAAGATTGCACAACGCGTGACAGAATCCTGCAAACCTTGTTTATTGGGGAAGGATAGATCACGCACCCCAGGCCCAGCTGGTACCATTTCGGCCAACAAACCGTTCCAAGTCCTATCCCTCGACATCATGGGCCTGTTTCCTTCTTACGCTGGCAACCGCTATATCGTCACATTTGTTGACGTATATTCAAATTTTTTAATAGCCTGTCCAGTTAAAGACCACACAGCCACCACCGTCGCCACACTGCTTGCCACAGAAGTGTTCCCTATATTCGGCCTTCCCCTTGCTCTTCTATCCAACAATGCCCCCGAATTTAGTGGACACGTTTGGCACCAGTTCACCCAACAATGCGGTATTAAGATCAAACACTCATCCCCGTACTGGCCTCAAGGAAATGCTATATGCGAACGCAGCCATTGCACCATCAACAACCAGTTACGTACCAAAATGATTGCTCTTAACACCTCAGACTGGCCATCACAAATAAAGATGATACAATGGGGCATGAACACCTGTCCCCGAGAAGACGGTATTTCCCCTCATGAACGTGTTTACGGCGTACCCCCCTGTTACTGCCGTTCCACCATCACGCTCACCTCCCCTCCAACACCTCCACAATTGACCCATTGCAACATCTGCAAAACACCCTCCATACCGCCCAAACATGTCAAGACACCAAAACTGATAACCCCGATGATAAAAACCCTTTCGCCATCCATGACACCGTAATGGTAGCCAACCTCCCTGTCACCAACAAATTAGGCCCTCGCTATGTCGGCCCCTACACCATCATACAAGTCCCAAATGCCTATCAAGTCACCATTGATTATCACGGCATGACTCGCACGTTCCGAACTAGATTCGTCCGAGCTTTTAAACCTCTAAAACCACAAGACATTACCCCACCCCACACGTCCGACCCTGAATTCAACACCCCTACTACCCCTCCCACTCAGGCTATGAATATTCCCCTACAAACCCCTAAGGGCCTAAACCCTCCAGCACCGAACCGGCTGATCATTCCTCAACATACCCCCCAAACTAACCTCCACAAACCCCAAGCCCCCACTATCACACCTTCCTCCACCGTAACCCCTTCCTTCACTTCTGAGAGTCAAGTACCTCCCCAACTTATCCAAGTACGAAAACCTCCACCCACAACGGAAACCCTCCCGTCTAGCCCTGACGTACCTCCACCAGGCACCACAGTGAGAAAACCACCACCCCCACCCAAAACCAAGTACACACCCAACCGCACCACACAATCTACCTCAGTAACCTCACGCTACAACTTACGCCCACGACTAAAATCTTTTAAAACCTCCAGAAAACACACCCTGCTAACCAAGTTCTGTAGGGCTGCCAGACCACTATCCTCCTCCTCCTCTTCTTCTTCATTGAATTCTCCTCCACAAAGGGAAAGAAGACGAATAATCAAAAGTAAACACCATAACCCCTCTAACTATATTCCAAAAATAACAACCCCCACCCTTCCACGAAAGAACATACCTTCCCCTTCAACCTCATCCCCTCTCAACCCCCACCTCATCACCCCGAATGACCTGCTAGATCTACCCCCCCACCAAACTCCCACAAAACCGCCTATTTCCACCACCATCAAATCACCGACCCCTCCAAAGAACACACCCAACACATGTTCCTACCCCCAAATCTCCCAATTAAACCTCCACTCCCTACCCACCCGTCTAGCCCCCCCCCCCAACCCCCCCCTTCCCCCCCCCTATCCCTGCGACCCCGCCCACGCATCAACCAACCTCATCATCTCATCAAACCTCCAACCAACCAACCCCTAAAAAGTACACTATGCCAACGACCAGCCCCTCCTCTCACACCACGTCTAACACACAACTAACTCCTAAACAAAGCCCCTCCAAACTGACGTACCCGACCTCCACTTGAATCCCCCCACAAAGTCGCCCCTGATAGAACCCCCATACATACCCCCACCAAATCCTCTCCCATTCCGCCTACCACCCTCACTCGACAAAAACCTCCACACGCATCTACCTCTCAAATAACCCCTTACCTCACCCCCACTAAATGCCCTCCACCTGTAAAGCGTTCTTCCCCTCAATATAAAACATCGTCGAGCGACTCAAGTCCCACTACAAACATCTACCTTCCCACCAGGACCTCCAAAGGTAGAATCATCAACAGACCCATCAGATTTGAAGACAGTTATGTCAAAACAACATCCCGTTCTTACACTAAAGACCCAAGCCACACAACACACACACCCCCTCTTTCTCACACACCTTCATCACGCACCTTACCTAAACCGATATTGCACATTGCCTCCATATATTTTCCCAGCCTGCAACACCACCCAAGAAAACCCAAAAAAAACCCAGACTCATATCCCCCCTTCACCCCCAGCTCCGTTTTCACGCGTTAGTCCCTCCCCTTCAGTTATTAACCCATTCACCACACTGAAGAGGCCTCCTGTCAGTCCCACACACCTCACTCGATACATGACCTCCACCATGAACAAATCCACACCATTCGTCGCCCCTGTCCCTACCCCCACGGGGGAAGACTACACACCGTTCATACGAAAAGTTAAAGTAAAAACGTCCACAGGACGCTAAGCCCGTCTACAGCGCCCACATCAAGCCCGGGCAACCGCCCTCCACAACACCGAGGACACATTCCTACAGGTCTACATAGACCTGCAAAAGAAACCTGACCCTCGCTCTCTTGCTTGGTGGGACCTTCTCAATACACTCAAAATGACCCACCATGACTATGCTTCTTTTTACTTCACCCTTGAGGCTCGAGGACGAGCCTACAATGAAGGAGAGAGAAGTAAAATGCCCCAGAACGAGAAGCCCACCACGGAAGCCACGAGCGAGCACCACCAGGAAACGGGAATAGAAACACCCGAAGGAAAGGCCCACAGAACGAAAGGACCAGGTGACCAAGCCAACCAGTTAAGACAGGCCGAAGCCTGCAGGGCTAAGCAGCTCCAAACCACACCTGCCTATCCCTTTTAACCACTGACCTTTCCCCCACCTCGCGTATACACTACCCCTCGTGTCCTACACCTCTACCTACATGAGGATGAACATGAATACACCTTAATTTAATACACCCATGCCCTGTCCCTAGGTTGAGCCAATGCCAACCAGTTCAGACAGGTCTAAATTAATGTATGTTTTTTCCATCCAAGAAGTAATATGTTAACCCCCTGTCTTGCCAGACTAAGTTTCTGAAGACCAACCGCCCCCATAAATCTATGTATGTTCTTCCCAGGTAAATACACCCATGCCCTGTCCCTAGGTTGAGCCAATGCCAACCAGTTCAGACAGGCCTAAATCTATGTATGTTTTTTCCATCCAAGAAGTAATATGTTAACCCCCTGTCTTGCCAGACTAAGTTTCTGAAGACCAACCGCCCCCATAAATCTATGTATGTTTTTTTCCATCCGAGAAGTAGTATGTTAAAACCCCATGTCCTAATTGATAAGAAACGATGATACCCATGGGTACACTAGTGTATATATATAACCATCGTTCCTGTAAGACCTAGACAGAAATGACTGAAGATGTTAGCCACCATACAGTAACTCTAATTCTTACCCAAACCAGAGATTGTATATACAACCCTCTTTTACCATTGTCTCGACGCATTTTCACCATGAAACAATACCGAAGCTACCCCTACGAACTCCCACTTTCTTTGGTGTATATGTCATAGAAAACGCAGTTCCCAGGAACAACTAGGTCAGCAAGAAATAGTGTCAGATTAACAGTGTCCATAACCATCGTATTGACGAGTAATAATACACCATGTTTTTCTCTACTTTTATCCACAGTCAAGCACACACCTACAGTTAACCTCCTCTTCCCCACAGCCCCACAGTCCACATGATTCTATCCCTTCCAGACTCATATACCACCCCATATTGCTCATCCCCCGGTAGCGTTTGGCTAACATACTTTCCCTGTCATTAACCCCCAAGCTACGATACCAACTGTAGTCTAATGCCACCCCTACGCCCAGAGACCTTAGGGTCAAACTTCCACGTAGCCCCCCTTAACCCTCTCCCTCTCGTTAACCCCCCACGCTCCTCGACTCCTTTCCGACCTAGCCTCTCCACCATACCTCCTGAATATCCTTAATTTTTCGGTTGCTAACATTCTCAAACCTTTTGTATATATACTCCTATCCAGCCTACCTTCCCCCAGTAGGAAGGAACACTATTAGAACTTTACTAACCCTTTGCATGCCATCTATTCCCTCACAACCCATTCACAACCCTGTACCAAATGATCGTCAGTGCGAGGCTAGCCGCCTCGCCAGTGACTAACTTCTATTGCCATACTTCCAGATAAATGTGGCAGAGTTAGCAACCCAGTCTCCACCACATCCAACAAACCATGCAATTAACAACCCAACCGATTAAACCAGCTAGTCAAGGCACCTTCGGTTTTGGTATTACGAACACCCACATCTGTCTCATAAACAGAGGGTTATTACAAACACTTGTGATATGGCAAGCCCCTAGCCACAGCCGCCGGACGACCATCACAGAGAGAGGGCGCGCACCTTTTTACCCACCCGAGGAGGGAGACCCCCCACCCCTGCGGAGGTATACCTGACCCCTGTTTTGACTTCCGGGTCATTGCCAGGTAGCACAGGAATTCTTCCTATCAATGAACTAACCATGCATGACTAACACCTTTACTAACCTCTATTAACCCACAATAACCCATTAACCTTTCTTGCATACTCTGATAACCAAATTAGCACCTCAGCTATACCATAGAACGAAGACTGAACAATCTAAGAGAGACGCTCCTATCACAGCTGTCCCAGTCCTCCTCGCAAAGTAGATCCAGTCTCTCTCCCCTAAATACTTCCAGTATAGCCAAAATAGTACCTCTTACTAAGGCTCAGTTATATCACATTATGAAGGCTCCATATAGCCATGTGCCACAACAGTAATCACCACCTTACCTAGTTCCCGTATCCATTGAGAGCTTAAATATATCCATAAGAACTCGAGATCCCTATGGCCTACAGGGTCCAAAACCGAGCCTACTGTATAAACCAAGCTCCAGCCCCCAGTAAAATCAGTTGAAAGATAGACACCAACCAGTGGCTGGCCCCCTTAAGTTGACCTCTAGCTCTGCCCTTGTGTTGTTCCTGAGAATTGAGTTCCAGAACCGGGAGACTCCGTGGCAGATTGAGATAGAAGCATCTGTCCACGTACAAGAAATCTACGTGCACCTTATAACCTTCACAAACCAGTGGGTATATAAGCGTGTAGCCAGCAACGATCGCCAAGAGATCCGTCTTGAGAACTTCCTACATATGGAACCCCTGGACGGCCGCGGAACCAGTCGTTAGCCCCCAACACCACGGACGCAAGATAACCAGGACCAGACCAATCAAATACTACCCAAGATTCACTCTATCAATACTACAGTGTTACAGTGCTATTTAAAGACTCACTTATTCATATTTCTACGAAGTGGCTATATCTTTGCCCCAGTATAATTCATATATAACCATTCCATTAGGAAGTGCTAAGCGTATCAGTGTTTATTAATTAACAGGCGATATTAACTCTCGTAATTACCCATATATCTAGATATTATTACATAGAAGTAAAACCCTAGTGATATCTAATGTTCGCCCACTGATTTGCGTTCTACGTGTTTCTGCTATAAGAATATAAAACTTAGATCAGTACCCACTGAGGTTACTAGAATCTCCCATGCTCTAAAATACGCGTGTCTAATCTAGTCTGTGAACTACTACTTGTGCACCAGAGCTACCAGTAATCAATCTAAATAGTGAAATTGAATCTATAAGTAACATTGATGGTCTCCAGTATAAACTTGCAAACAAAGCCAGTGATCAGAAGATTAACACCTTACGAGCGGCCTAGGCGGTATATAATATGTAGCCACCAGCGGGGTGTTTTTACCCAAAATAGAGCTGTTTACGTGATCATTTTCATGCCTAAATAAGATCCAGAGCGTAAAACAAGTATCTATCCCTGAAAGGGCATAAACAGAGCTTTCCAATGACACCATAACGATCCTTTTATCATGGCTAGTTTTCTTGCAACAACCGTGCAACGCGAGTGGAAAAAGCATGTAATTCGGCACTTTCCCCATACAATTCCGTATATAGCGAGTGAGAGAGGGAGGGAGGAGGTGGGATTCGTGTCAGTAGGTTCGCCGCGGTGGTCTGGAGCAGTCATACGCTCGCTACTCTCCTGCCACCACTTGTCTCTCTCTCTCAGCAACATTACGTGCTGAAATTGCCACACGACCTATGTCGAGCGCCGCCAGATAGTCCAGATTTATTATACTCGACTTATGTTGCGCCCCGACAGTTATGGGTTAATACCTGAACGTTGGAAGTGGGAGACTAGGCTCCATCCAGATCCTCTTAATGCTAGTTGTTCAATTCTATCATTTGTCTTGTACGAGTGTTCATACCTTCTTATGCTTCCTATTAACCATCATCAATAAACGTGATCGTGTGTCTTGTTACCGTGTGTTTAACTTGTGTTCTCTATTCCTCATACCTTGTTTTGTGCATGTAGCCTTATATACCCAGTCAGTTAGAACTCACATTACCCAAGTTAATCCTGTAGAAAAACAGGGCATAACAATAAATATGAGTATCTAAGTTACAAAGCAAATGTTTTTGTATAGCCTAAAATAAACCACAAAATTGTCATCTTTCAACTGTTGAGGTCATAAATAAAAAAAAAAATCTAATTCATTATGAAAAAATGCGTTAAGAGTTGTGTTAGCGGGTCTATCGTCCCCTTTATTTACGTAGTCGCACACTCGCAGTTACATTCGCGCACTTTGACTGTGGTTATTTGCCCCTGCTGGTGATATATATGATGATGACAATAATTAGTCATAGGGGGATAAAGCCCCTTCCACCCATTATTGTATCCCACGGCCAGGCGTTGGGTAAATTGTTTTGTTACCGGCCGGCGGATTGAGGGTGGCTTTACCAAGTTTACCCCAGCAGTTAAATTAGAAGCGAATGTAGGCCTAACTGCGAGCGTGCGACTAGGCTATATAAACAAAGCTTTTGGTATGCCCACAATTACAACTCTTACCAAAACTGCAATTAGCCTATTTTTGTTTGTTTTTTCAGTCTAGGCTAAATTATTTAGCTGCAATTAGCCTAGCCTATTTTTGTTTGTTCTTTCAGTCTAGGCTAAATTGTGGTAGGCTAGGCTAAATTCTTTAACATGTGTACTATTGGGTAGGCCTGTGCTTTCCAATAGAAGTAAAAATGTGTAGCCTAGCCTAATGCAATTTTACTAAAACCCAAGCCTACCTGAATATAGCCCTATGCAGAGCTCAACAGCAAAAACAAAAACAAATATGTTGAGCACTGAAATAAAATTAAGCTAGGCCTAGGCCTGTTTTCTCATAGGCCTAATAACCTAATGAAGTATACTATAGGCCTAGCCTAACCTAATTTAAGTTATTTCACAAAAATACTAATAGGCCTACCCCGCCCTCCTCATGCATCATTTTCCATTGTAAAATAAGTTTGTGCTTAACTGCAGTAATGAAAGGTAGCCTATAAATAGGCTAGCCTATGTTGAGTGTGCAATTGTCTCGATTTGACTATTTTTACCTAATTAGGCCTAAAGCAGCCTGAGCCTATTACAACATGATCGCAAGCGTCCACCGCCGCCGCCGCCGTCATCTTTACATGGTCGATCGCCGCAGTTTGGTTAGGCCTATTTGCCCCCTGCTGGCAAATTATATGATGATGGCAATATGTCATGGGGGTGTTTGCCCCCCTCAACATATTATTGCATCGAACGTCATTCAAAATGGACGTGAACATGATGGCAAGATTTCGTCGCCGCTCTGCGTAGTGGAAACATTGGTGGCGGTATGCCCGAACTCTACATTCTGCCCGGCTAGGCCTATATTATAGGCTACAATAAATGAGTAGGCTAAGCTATTTTATCTATAGGCTAGGCCTAGTCTAATATTACAATTTAAGGTAGCATTCAAGGAGACTACAGCAGGACTTACCTTTGACCGGGTATAGGCTATCCTAGTGTTTACTAGGCCTATACCCCTTTGAAAGGATATTAGCCTAGCCTAACCTAACAACCTTACCTAACCTATCATAGTAGGCTATTATGGATGGGGCCCCCCACACTCCGATTTTTGGTGTATTTGTCTATTTTGCCCCCTGCTGGCAATATGACGATGACATGACAAGTTTTTCATTCCTCTTTCTATGTTTTTCCCCTTCTGTTCTTATTCTGTCTCATTCGGTTGTCCTCCGGACGGCCTATATCATATGCCACCCTGGCCTGGCTAGGTTATTAACTCCTGACCTGATTTGTGTCGGTCGCTGATGCGGTCGAGCTGACTCGATTTCCCTCGGTGTGTGTATTTTTTGTGCATTTCGGTGCGATATATTTTTTCCATAGACCTGATCTCTCATTCTTCGCTTTTGATCACTTCTTAATTGGTGCTGTGCTGAAGTGTAGCAGTTCTTGCCTCATCTTTCGGCTCTACCCTATAAGAGTTTTGCTGTGGAACTCATGTGCTGCGGCTGAATTGGTAAAATGGCGAGAAATGTCTGCGTATCTTCACCGTCCTAGATTTGTTCACCTGCCCTTCCCTACCTATCATGTCTTGATTGGTTGTCCATCTTGATCTAATTCTTCAGGCCAGCCCTATTAGAGTATTTTGGGGGAACTCAGTAGTGTGGTTAAACTATTTTTAATATATATTTGTTTAAATATGTAAGATATGCAATAAATTATGTAAAATATATTTTTTTACTTTATACCCATACATATAATTTTCATTATTAAGGAAATTCCATTGACTATTTACATCGCTAGGCCTAGCTTCCTTATTTCTATTAATGTCCTCCAGTTCACAATGAAACCTATTGTTAACTTCCTTGTTCTTCAGCAGCCGCGGCGGTGTCGGCGTTGGACGCTTGGGATAATGTTCCCGTCTATTTTGAATGCCATTGGATACAATAATATGTTGAAAGCCCCCCCTCACGACATGTTATCATCATCATATATTATATTGCCAGTAGGGGGCAAACAACCAAAAAAATTGCCGCAAAGCCCTTCCCTCAACATATTATTGTATCCAATGGCAGTCAAAATAGACGGAACATGATCGCAAGCGTCCACCGCCGCCGCCGCCGTCATGTTTACATGGTTGATCGCCGCAGTTTGGTTAGGCCTATTTGCCCCCTGCTGGCAAATTATATGATGATGACAATATGTCATGGGGGTGTTTGCCCCCCTCAACATATAATTGTATCCAACGGCATTCAAAATGGACGGGAACATGATGGCAAGCTTTCGTCGCCGCTCTGCGTAATGTATACATTGGTGGCGGTACGCCCGAACTCTACATTCTGCCCGGCTAGGCCTATATTATAGGCTACAATAAATGAGTAGGCTAAGCTATTTTATCTATAGGCTAGGCCTAGTCTAATATTACAATTTAAGGTAGCATTCAAGGAGACTACAGCAGGACTTACCTTTGACCGGGTATAGGCTATCCTAGTGTTTACTAGGCCTATACCCCTTTGAAAGGACATTAGCCTAGCCTAACCTAACAATCTTACCTAACCTATCATAGTAGGCTATTATGGGTGGGGGCTGCCACCCCCACACCCAATTTTTGGTGTATTTGTCTATTTTGCCCCCTGCTGGCAATATAACGATGACATGACATGGGGGGTGGCAAAGCCACCTCTCAACATATTATTGTATCCATTGGCATTCAAAATAGACGGGAACATGATTGCAGACGTCCGCCGCCTCCGTCATGTTTACAATTGTCGATCGGCGTTGTTAAGTTCGCGTCTATTTTGACGGAGATCTATTTTGGTTATTTGCCCCCTGTGGAAATAAATATTATGATGACAATATGTCATGGGGGGGTGAAGGGGGCCAAAGCCCAACCTCAACATATTGTATCCAAAGGCAGTCTAAATAGACAGGAAAAGGATGGCAAGCGTCCGACGCCACTACACGTACGCGTAGTGTAAACAAGGCTGGCGATACACCCGGTAACTACATCCTACCCGGCTAATGTCCTTTCAAAGGGGTAGCCTATAAATTAGTAAACACTAGGATAGCCTATACAACGCAACTCTTGCCGATAGGCCTAGCCTAAAGGCTAACCTATTCATAAAGGTGTCTATTTTGACGGAAATTTTTTCGGTTATTTGCCCCCTGCTGGCAATATATATGATGGTGAAAATATGTCATGGGGGGGGGGGGGAGGTGAGGGGGGGCAAAGCCCCCCTCAATATTGTATCTAATGGCATTCAAAATAGACAGGAACTTTATTGAAAACGTCCGACACCTCCCCCGCCACCGCCATGTTTACATGTGTCGATCGCCGTGGTTAAGTTCGCGTCTATTTTGACAGCGATTTTTTTCGGTTATTTGGCCCCTGCTGGCAATATATAAGATGATAACAATATGTCATGAGGGGGGGGGGGGGGGGGCCTCAACAATGACCTCTATCCTCTGTATCTCAAATAGGGCTAGAGCAAATTGGCTGCAAATTTCCACATCTAGGCTATTCCTTGGCTGACTCTTCCCAAATGGTAGACATATTAGCTTGATCACTCTAGGCCTAGTTGTTTTTTAGTTACAGAGGTTATAGCCTAGGTCATGATTTCTTGCCTACTTACAGCGAATAGACTAGGCCTATTGTAGATTGGTAAAATATTTGCTTAATAGGCCTTGGCTATGTTGGCTGTGCAATTGTCTCGATTTGACTATTTATACCTAATTAGGCCTAAAGCAGCCTGAGTCTATTCCCAACCCCCAAACAGTATCCTATGTTAAGCCCTAGGCTAGGCCTAGGCCTAATCCCACTCTCAATCAAAATTCGAACTGATAAATCCGTATCTACCGGTAGCGCTGTCTAGGCTAGGCCTATATTTTTCGTGAATAGATATAGAAAATGGTTTAAAGGAAAGAGAATCCTATATTATGTTCAAATAATATGTAATAGCACTGTGTATGGTTGTATTAAATTTAAATAGTGATAGATGTGTATATTAATGGGATAGATACTCCGAAGTTCGCATACGTTCAGAAAATTATAGTGCAACACTGTTGCAAGACACTAATCAATCCCATTATCATTATATCATAATGGATTTTACTCATTTGCATAATTTCAAATAACAAGGACATTAATATAATATTTTCCTATCTTTTTTGTAGTGATATTTGTCTGATTTAGTGGTATATTGGTGTCTGTCTAGGGTTATAATGCATTGTGAAAGTTACCTCTGCATCTCTGACTTGGTAACAGTTCGGTATGGGCCGGCTTAAGTAACTCTGCTTTCTTTGAGTACTACACGGCAAGAGAAGCTTTCGGTTCTGTCATTACTGTTCAAGGTAAACAGCAACTGCTAAATTCGACATCATGTTCAAATAATATGTAATAGCATTGTCTATGATTGTATTAAACAACAATCGTGATAGGTTTCTATTTTATGTGAATAAATAGTATTAAGCTGAATAAACTAAATACCGAAAGTTCACTAGAGTGGTTGTTGATACATTTGCTAGATATGATGGAGGAGGGAGGTAGAAAGGAAGGGTTAGGCAGTTTTGCCAGTTGTATCGCTACATATTACCGCTAGATGCATGTAGAGCTATTTACTTCAATTTAGAAGCCATTTTTTCATATCTAGAGAGATTTACTAGGGATAATTTAAAAATTTCAGACATTCTAGTCATATTACATTGTAAAATTTGCAAAACAAACAAACCAAAACTCTTTAGAAATTGCAGCATTATTCTAACATTGTTTGACTATGTAGCAACATGCTAGCGACTTTTGAGAAAGGATCTAGCGGTATTTTGTGGAGACATACTGGGAGGGTGGGAGGGAGGTGGTGGTTGCAGTGTTGCCAGTTGTAAAGCTACATATTACCGCTAAATGTAGAGCTATTTACTTCAATCTAGCAACCATTTCTTTTATATCTAGAAACATTTACTAGGGGTAATTTGAAAATTTCAGACATTCTAGTCATACTACATTGTAAAATTTGCAAAACAAACAAACCAAAACTCTTTAGAAATTGCAGCATTATCCTAACATTGTTTGGCTATGTAGCAACATGCTAGCGACTTTTGAGAAAGGATCTAGCGGTATTTCGTGGTAACACTTTAGGAGGGTTAAAATACGAGTCACACGGGCAATTGCCAAACTTTAAAGGTCCATATCATTGTTATTAAACTAAGCATTTGGCAAAGGGAGGAATTGTTTAAAACCTTAGCCAATACTCTGTCATTCACCAAAAATAAATTTGAATTTATCATTATTATTTGGTAGGGTAGGTATGTATAGGTAGGTTGGCTAAATAATTGCTGGAATTCGCAGAGGTGGGCAGGTGCGCGCCATTTGGCGCTCTGCGCTCTGCGATCCGGTGCGCATTACCAATATAGAGGAGCGCGGAGCGAGGAGCGGCAAAATTCTGAAATCGGAGTGCAGGCGGGGAGCGCAGCTAGAAATTCGCGCTCCTTTCTGGCGCTCCGGAGGCGATTTTTCCTGTCAACAACAGGTACAAGAACGTCATTATCGTGTACAGTTCGTACGGTGTTACCCACAGTGTTATTGAACTGTGATACAGTGATACTATGATAGTGACAGACTGACAGTGTTACAGTTGTTAACTTGTTATTGTTTTTTTTTTGGCTTTTGCTAACGCAAAGTAAACCTTACGGGCAAGTTACAGCTTACGAAGGGGCCTAAGGGTAAGTCTGGCAGTGGTATAACCCGAGCCTGTCTGACTGTCTGAGTGTCTGTGGACAGCTTGGACGGGTCCAATAATCATAATATAATCAATTAATCATATCATATTAAATTATTAATGATATTATGATATTAAATTATTATACATTTAATCATGTAATCAACTAAATAGTAAATACTAATCAATGTAATCATGTTGTATTGTTGTTATTGTATTGTTAGGCTTGTTAGAATGTTAGCTTGATAAGTTTAACTGTTTAAGTTTCTCAGTTTGGACAGATTCTGTAATTCTTTGTCATATCATAGATATCAATGGACAGTCACAATGTCACAAACTCACAATGATATCAATCATATCATATCATTGACATTTGCAATGATATCAATCATATCATATCATTGACATTTGATTCATTGATATGACATAAAGAATAACAGAAACAGAGAAAGTGAGAAACTTAAACAGTTAAACTTCAGAAAGACACCATGACTTGAGGTTTTTTGAATGTTTTGAATTCTTGGAATTTAGTGAAGTGAAAGACAAAGGACAAAGTGAAGGACAAAGGTAAATAATTAAATAACTTCTAGAAGCTGTTTTGTTTGTTTTGTTTTTTATATACCTATTTTTGGGAGCGCGGAGCGGGAAGCGTATCGGGTCTGCTGACAAAAGGAGCGCGTGAGCGCTGCCGCATTACCTTATGTCTGATGAGCGCGGAGCACTGCCGCATTACCGGTCCCACCGGAGCGCGCCCACCTCTGGGAATTCGTAGGGACTCGAACTGTTTTGAGAGAGTTAAATAAAACAAAAATGATAGATCTGAATAATAAAGAGATTATGTTATTAAGCAGAACTGGGGGATGCGTGGAAGCCTATAGACTGTAGACGGTAAACTTTGTGTGGGTAGCGAATGCGGTTTTAAAGTAATTTAAGAATAGACAGTTTTCAATGCTGTGGCCAAACTATTCCACCCATTTATATATTTTTTGGTATCACGAGCCTCACCCAACTACGCAAGCATGGTTTTGATCATCGGCGTAGTATTCAAGATGTGGATTTTTAAGTGGAATTAGAGTTTTTTTCAAGATTGCCCGAAAAAAACCCACGTGCAAAAGCAAAACCTTCTCTATAAAATTTGCAGAGCATTAGTAGGGGAGTGCGTATGCCAAAGCCCAGTCGTTTCCTGTGAGTGGGAGAGACGGTATTTAGGCGTCAAGTTTTTCGGGAAATCGGCTGCCACGGACCTGTTTGGCCGCCATGCCGGATGTTTAGCATATCAAAAGTTGTCCAATACAAAAACGCACCTCTTGTGAAAGTTTGATCCCGATCCAAAAAGCGGTTCTGGAGTTATTGCGTCGAAACCGGCGCGTAAGAAGAATTTGGATGAAAACCCAGGTTTAATGATTACAATAGGGGTTCCCCGTAGGGGACGAACGCCTAATAATAATAATAATAGTAAAAATAAAATAATAAAAATAATAATAATAAAACAAGCACTATCCCCTTAAGTTCTCTTTCTCTCCATGATCTTATGCATGAGAGTAAAAGAAAAGACAAATACTGTATATTAATTTATTAGTTTTCATAGACATACTTCCATATTGTTAAAAATGAGTGCTTTCCTTTATGCAATTATAACTATCTGGATTGATTTTTGGATATAACTTGTTTTTCAATAAATAGTATAATTATACAGATTAATTTTGATTTATCGAGAAAAAAAAATCTTCTATTCGTTTCCAGAGATATACTTCCATATTGTTAGAAATAGGTGAAGTCCAGGAATATTTATGAGTGGGCTAGAGACTATGGTATCCGAGTGTACAGTCGCGCTAATAAGTGATGTCTCGGCACCATGTATGTTTTGATCAATAATTTGGTATCGGCAATATCTAAAACTTGATTTATTCGTTTCGAGTGAGATATACCAACATGATCCTACCCTTACCCACCCTATTCAACATCTGACAGACATTAATACAGCGCAGAGAGAGCCAAACGTAATGACAGCTGGGACATGATTTATTAGGCCGACTGTACGTATGTAATGTGTTCTTCCTACATAATAAATATACAATCAACTCTCTCTCTCTCCCTCCCTCTGTCTCTATCTCTCTCCCTCCCTCCCTCTCTCTCTCTCTCTCTCTCTCTCTCTCTCTCTCTCTCTCTCTCTCTCTCTCTCTCTCTCTCTCTCTCTCTCTCGCTCTCTCTCATCCAAATGAGTTAATATCACTGGTATATACTTATGTTGGCAACTCTACACTCGCGCTACATATGTTTCTACACTATCACTAAATATTGATCTGGGGTTAAGGGGGGTGAGCGTATTTATTTGCTCATTTATGTATATTTTTGCCATTTTGTTAACCCGTTCTGTACCGGCGACGTCTTATAAGTTTGATTTCAGCTACATTTAGACGATTTTATCAAGCTTAGCAAGGATATGTGATAGCTATAATGATAAATTGAGATCGTCTGTAGCCATTTTATGAGTAGATGTCCTTCCTAAGCCAAATACAATCGTCTAATCATTGCCAGAATAGGATATAAGGGACACTGCCGGTACAGTAAGGGTTAAGGGGAGGCACCCCGTTTTTCTGGACCCCCTTCTCCCTAATGTTTAGGCCCACTAGTTTTGAGATTATTAGACGTTCGGCCCATTATTTTGGCGATTTTAACACCTTTCACCCCATTTCGTTGTAAATTTTAAGACCTTTCGTGCCATTTAGGTGTCGATTATTTCCTGGCGAGCGAAAGCGAGCCTGCAATTTTAAGAGGAACTGGCCTTCGGCCGGGATA
This sequence comes from Paralithodes platypus, assembly GCA_032716605.1. Classification (NCBI taxonomy): domain Eukaryota; kingdom Metazoa; phylum Arthropoda; class Malacostraca; order Decapoda; family Lithodidae; genus Paralithodes; species Paralithodes platypus. The sequence continues at coordinate 19,371,174 of CM064491.1, read as the reverse complement.
TTTTTCTACCGAAAAATTTACAAATTTATCTTGAAGGGGAGTCTTGGGTTTTTTGTTCTAAGCTTGATGGAGGTCTAGGGAGGAAACTAAAAATATATATGAATAAATGAATTAATAGACCAAACAAACGGTCAGTCCCCGTTAATTTCCTCCTTAGGCTTCCGTCAAGCTTATAAAATATCCGCCCAAGACCCCCCCTTCAAGATAAATTTGTAAATTTTTCGATAGAAATATTTCCCGGCCAAAGGCCGGTTCCTCTTGAATTACAGGCTCTCTATCGCTCGCCAGGAAAAAGTTGACACTTAAATGACACGAAAAGTCTTAATATTAATACAGAAATGGGACGAAAGGTCATAAAATCGCCAAACCAATGGACCGAACGTCATATAGTCTGAAAACTAATGTGACTAAACATGAAAAAGAAGGGGGACCAGAAAAACGAGAGTGAGACCAGCAACCTGAAGTTAGTTCGATATTTGATATTCGATATTCGTAATTCGAAATTTCGGTAATTTTCATATTTTCATGATATTGTTACTAACAGTACATTTTCGATATGTCCGTGTCACATACCAATTTCTATGGAGGAAGATCGATATCAATATTAATTATATTTTAAATACACAAAATATTATGGAAAAATCGAAGTCCTGAACTTTGGCTATTCATATCAATACCACAATATACTGAGCCTATTTCACATATATTGTACTAATATGGTTGTGTTACATACCAATTTTAAGGAGGAAGATCGATATCAATATTGATTATAATATAAATAACAAATAATATGGAAAAATAGAAGTCTTTAACTTTGGCTATTCATATCAATACCACAAGATACTGGATCTATTTCACATATGTTGTACTGATATGGTTGTGTTACATACCAATTTTAAGGAGGAAGATCGATATCAATATTGATTATAATATAAATACAAAAATATTATGGAAAATATTGCTGGTAGAGAATTGACGGAAAATCGTTCGTGTTATTCCAAGTTTATAGTGGGAAACATTGGTGTGTGTGTGGGTTTTTTGTTTGTGTGTTTGGGTGTGTGTGTGTGTGTGTTTGTGTGTCTGGGTGTGTGTTGTGTGCTTGTGTTGTGTGTGTATGTGTGTGTGTGTGTTTGTTTGTATGTGTGTGTGTATGTGTGTGTGTGTGTGTGTGTGATGTGTAAGTAATAATATGAAAATGTTTACCTTTAATGATTTGATGTTATAGATAAATAACGATATTAATCTTATGTTGGACTACAGTTGTAATTCAAAATTCTAAATTTTTGATATTCGAACTTTGTAAAGTGTTTGTAAATTTGTTTGACTAATGTAAAAATGTAAGCTGTGGTCAATAAACTATTTATCTATCTATTTATCTATCTATCTATCTATATGTATGTGCGTGTGTGTGTGTGTGTATGTGTATGTGTGTGTTTGTCCGGAAAATTTGGTAATGCTTGGTTTCATGTGGAGAGTTAATTTGTCATATATCTTTGGTGTGTGTGTGTGTGTGTGTGAGAGAGAGAGAGAGAGAGAGAGAGAGAGAGAGAGAGAGAGAGAGAGAGAGAGAGAGAGAGAGGCGACGGGGGGGGGGGGGGGCATAGGTGCCTTAACCCTCTCACGTTCTTGACGCAATTGTGAGCCTATTAGGGATACTTTAAAGCCTTTGTTACCATCAGGGGTATTTAGAAACCTTTAGTTTAGTTACTTCAACCTCTAAAGTTGAGTTAGCTGTGGGCAGAAAACTAAAATTGGAGAGGTAATTATAAGAGTGAGAGAACTCTATTTAGTATTGCTAATCTGGCAACCTCTGAGTCATATGGTCGTGAGAGGGTTAAAGAGGATATGAGTTGTATTACGGACCGGGATTGTGAGAAAGATCAGCCAGAAATGGGGGGGGGGGGTGAGAGTAAGGCGGGCTATGATATTTTAGGCAGGGTAAGCTAAAGAAGGTTAGGTGAAGACAAACAAAATAGGGTAGGTTAGGTAGGTCAGGGTAGGTTATAGGCAGGTCAGGGTAGGCTATTCAGGTCAGGGTAGACTAGGTAGAGTACACCGTATAAACCAGTGGAATGGAACAAGTATACAGTATAAACCAGTGGAATGGAACCAGTATACAGTATAAACCAGTGGAATGGAACCAGTATACAGTATAAACCAGTGGAATGGAACACGTATACAGTATAAACCAGTGGAATGGAACAAGTATACAGTATAAACCAGTGGAATGGAACCAGTATACAGTATAAACCAGTGGAATGGAACCAGTATACAGTATAAACCAGTGGAATGGAACAAGTATACAGTATAAACCAGTGGAATGGAACAAGTATACAGTATAAACCAGTGGAATGGAACAAGTATACAGTATAAACCAGTGGAATGGAACAAGTATACAGTATAAGATCAAGAGGTATATCGTTAGTGATTTACTTTTCAATCTTAATTTTGATGGAGGTCTAGGGAGGAAACTGAAAATCTTCCCTTAAGTTTACCTCTTTGGACATTTTTAAAACCATAATGTAGCCAGTTAATCGGCAAATTATAGGAGAATCTTATCACTATTAATTATAGGAGAATCTTATCACTATTAATTTTGAAATCACACTTTACCAGTATGTGTATGTGAGATTCGTTGATGAAGGTGGGTTTATGAGTTTCCTAATATTCCTCAGGCCTTAATTATGTTTCCTTTGTTGATTTACGGCTATTATAACTTATCCCTTTCAGAATACATGGATAGAGGCTTTCATTTTATTCTGGCTACAATTGAATTTTTATTATTATTTACTTGTTTCCGGTTTAGAAGAAAAAAAAAATGTGTGAGTTCGAGGATTAGTTGAACTAGATATCATATTAGATGGCTTTGCGAAGCTGATTGAACTCGCCTGATATTAGCCAGAATCTAGTAAAAATGCATCAAAGACAATGTCCGCCTATTGTAACCAGGTTATATATATATATATATATATATATATATATATATATAACTTAAGGGGGAGGTAGTAGCTTTTTATGGACCCCCTTCTCTCATGTTTAACATATTAGTTTTCACATTTTAAGACGTTCGCTCCATTAGTTTGGCGATTTTGAGACCTTTCGCCCCATTTCTTTGTCAATATTAAAACCTTTCGTGTGACTTAGGTGTCGATCTTTTCCTGGCGAGCGATAGCGAGCCTGTAATTTTAGAAAGAACCGTGACATTTTTATACCGAAAAAAAAAAAAAAAATACAAATTTATCTTGAAAGGGGGTTTAGTGGGTGTTTTGTTAAAGCTTGATGGAGGACTAGCGAGGAAACTCAAAATTATATTAATTAATGAATACATAGCTAAAAAACCAAGCACATAACCCCTTTATCAATGTGTATGGTGTGCACTTCCTACACTACCGGATATATATATACTATGGAATATGAATCCAATCATTATTACTTTAAGGGGAGATGGGTCGCTTTTCTGCCGCCGGGGGGGGGGGGGGCCTCCCTCCTTCTTTCTAGTGTTTAGCCTCATTAGTTTTCACAATTTAAGACGTTCTGCCTGTTAGTTTGGCGATTTTAAGACCTAACACCCCATTTCTTGGTCAATATTAAGATTTTTCGTGTAATTTAGGTGTCGATGTTTTCCTGGCGAGCGATAGCAAGCCTGTAATTTAAGAGGAATTGGCCTTCTGCCGGGACATTTTTCTGTCGAAAAAAGTACAAATTGATCTTGAAGGATGGTTTGGGGGAGGGGGGTGTTGTTGTTGTTGTTGTTGTTCCCTAAGCTGCCTGGCCGAACAGCCCCGAGTCCCTGAGGAAGGCCATGGCCACGATCGGGCTTTCCCACAGAGCTCTCATTGAGTGTAGGTTGTGTTGTTGGCGTAAGTGGTTGTGTGAAATGCAGTCTTCTATGATGTGTTTAATGGTATGGGGTGCTGTGTTACATCCCGGGCAGGCGTCGACAACGGAGTCATCCAGTCTCTTCTGATAGCTCAGGAGAGCTGGATGGTGTCCGCATCTCAGCCTGGCCAGGTGGACTCTGTCCTCGCGAGGTAGGGAGGATTCGGAAGGATGGATTTCGGGAGGTCGTGCATGCAGCTGCGTGTTGTCTGTGAGTGAGTGGATGGATTGGCGAGAGATATGAGTATGGATGTGCTTCTGGAAGTTGGTTCGGGGTGGGCAGGGAGGGAGAGAGGACAATAACTGTGTGTGATACCGTGTGCTGGGTGTTGTTTTGATATTTCTTGGTGTCTGTGGGTGTGTTGCCATGTAGTTTAGTGGGTGGTCTTGGTTCGTGGAGGCTGCTGCCAGGAATTGAGTGCCTCTCATGTCCAGATGGTCTTTGACTTTGAGGATTTTGGTTTCTTGATGTAGATGATCTGTGGGTGCAGTAGCTGTGCAGCCTGTAATGATCTTCAGGGCTTTGTTTTGGATAGTCTGTAAGGTCTTATGATGTGTTTCAGCTAGGTTAGAAGCCCAGGCTGGGCTTGCGTATTCCATTACTGATCTTATGTATTGTTTATATACTGTGGTGGTAGTTTCTTTGTTGTGTCCAAATTTTGTGTGAGCAAGTGACCTGAGGGCGTTAAGTCTGGGTGTCAGTTTCTTTTTAATGTTTGTGGTGTGCTGTTTGAATGTCATATGAGTATCATGAGGGGGGTGTTTTTAAGCTTGATGGAGGTCTGGGGAGGAAACTAAAAAAGATAATAAAAAGATACACAAATGAGCCAATAAATGCGCCCCCCTCCCCCCCCCCCCCTTAAACGTGTGCAAGTAATAATTGCCAAAATAGAATGTTAGGTGATAGGTACTAGAGTATCACAGAGAGTAGTGTCGGAGTGGAGGAGCTGCACTTGTTGCCACACTTTAATGCTAAACGTGAATGGTGAAACTCTGGGAGGGTCAGAGAGAAGAAGGGTGGGGGTGGGGGTTAAAGCGAGTAAAAGGGTTGGGGCTGGGGTTGGTACTGGGGGTAAGGAGGGGGGAGGAGGGGGGGGCAGGGGAGCTAGGACGGGGGTCGGTGCTGGGGGTGGGGGGAAGCAGGGGGGGGGGGGGGGGGGGCAGGGAGCTAGGAGTTTAGTACTGGGTGTGTGGGGGACAAGCAGGAGGGGGAGGGGCAAGGGAGCTAGGACTGGGGTTGGTACTGGATTGTGTGGGGAAGCAGGGGGGGGGGCCAGGGGGGCTAGGAGTGGGGTTAGTACTGGGGTGTGTGGGGGACAAGCAGGAGGGGGGGGGGCAAGGGAGCTAGGACTGGGGTTGGTACTGGATTGTGTGGGGGGAAGCAGGGGGGGGGGGGGGGCAGAGGAGGTAGGAGGGGGGTTAGTACGGGGGGGTGGGGGGGACAAGCAGGAGGGGGAGGGGCAAGGGAGCTAGGACTGGGGTTGGTACTGGATTGTGTGGGGGGAAGCAGGGGGGGCCAGGGGAGCTAGGACTGGGGTTGGTACTGGGGTGCGTGGGGGAAGCAGGGGGGGCAGGGAGCTAGTACTTGGGTGTGTGGGGGGAAGCAGGGGGGGGGGGGGGGGGAGGGGGCAGGGGAGCTAGGACTGGGGTTGGTACTGGATTGTGTGGGGGAAGCAGGGGGGGCCAGGGGAGCTAGGACTGGGGTTGTGGGGTGCGTGGGGGGAAGCAGGGGGGGGGGCAGGGGAGCTAGTACTTGGGTGTGGGGGGAAGCAGGGGGGGGGGGGGAGGGGCAGGGAGCTAGGACTTGGGTGTGTGGGGGGAAGCAGGGGGGGGGGGGGGGAGGGGCAGGGGAGCTAGTACTTGGGTGTGTGGGGGAAGCAGGGGGGGGGGGAGGGGCAGGGGAGCTAGGACTGGGGTTGGTACTGGCGGGCGTGGGGGGAAGCAAGGGGGGGGTAGGGGAGCTAGGACTGGTTGGTACTGGGGTGCGTGGGGGGAAGCAGGGGGGGGGCAGGGAGCTAGTACTTGGGTTTGGGGGGAAGCAGGGGAGGGGCAGGGGAGCTAGGACTGGGGTTGGTACTGGGGTGTGGGGGAGCAGGGGGGGGGGGGGGCAGGGAGCTAGGACTGGGGTTGGTACTGGGGTGCGTGGGGGAAGCAGGGGGGGGGCAGGGGAGCTAGTACTTGGGTGTGTGGGGAAGCAGGGGGGGGGGGGGGGGCAGGGGAGCTAGGACTGGGGTTGGTACTGGATTGGTGTGGGGGGAAGCAGGGGGGGGGGCCAGGGGAGCTAGGACTGGGGTTGGTACTGGGTGTGTGGGGGGGAAGGGAAGCTAGGACTAGGGTTGGTACAGGGGTGTGTAGGGGGAAGCAGGGGGGGGGGGTGAAGGGGCAGGGGAGCTAGGACTTGGGGTTGGTACTGGGGTGCGTGGGGGGAAGCAGGGGAGCTAGTACTTGGGTGTGTGGGGGGAAGCAGGGGGGGGAGGGCAGGGGAGCTAGTACTGTGTGTGTGGGGGGAAGCAGGGGGGGGGGGAGGGGCAGGGGAGCTAGGACTGGGGTTGGTACTGGATTGTGTGGGGGGAAGCAGGGGGGGGGGGGGGGGCCAGGGAAGCTAGGACTGGGGTTGGTACTGGGGTGTTGTGGGGGAAGCAGGGAAGCTAGGACTAGGTTGGTACTGGGGTGTGTGGGGGGAAGCAGGGGGGGGGGGTGAAGGGGCAGGGGAGCTAGGATGGGGTTGGTACTGGGGTGTGTGGGGGGAAGCAGGAAGCTAGGACTAGGGTTGGTACTGGGGTGTGGGGGGAAGCAGGGGGGGGAAGGCAGGGGACTAGGACTGGGGTTGTGCGGTGTGTGGGGGGAGGCAGGGGGGGGGGGGGGGGGGGGGGGGGGGGGGCAGGGAAGCTAGGACTGGGGTTGGTACTAGCAACCTGAAGTTAGTTCGATATTCGAAATTTCGGTAATTTCCATATTGTCATGATATTGTTACTAACAGTACATTTTCACCCCCCTTAACCCCCAGATAAATATTTAGTGATAGTGTAGAAACATATGTAGCGCGAGTGTAGAGTTGCCAACATAAGTACAGGGTGGGGCAGAGAGGACGGACGTTTTTGAAATGGCTATTACTCAGCCTCACGGGGAGGGACATAATATGTCCGACAGGTATCATTCTGTCCGTGGTGTCTTAGCATTATTTTTTTTTTCTTTTCAGTTGAAGCCATGGCGCTGCGGACGATAGAGCAGCGCGTGTTTGCCTACGACAGTTACGTGAAGAATAACGGGTCTGTCACAGCAGTTCAGCGTGAGTTTCGTCGCCACTTCAACATTCACCGAAATCAGGCTGTTCCCACCCGTAACACAATCTTATGTTGGGTTCATGCACTTCGTACACGCAGTGGTGGAGTGGCAGTTGTCTACTCCACATCTCTGGTGAATATCTTGCAAATAAGCCATAACCCAGCCCCTCTTTATTATGAACTGTTGGAAGTGGAAATAAAACTCCATCAACAAATTCTAAGAATGGCAGTTGTCTATTGGCCTGGCCATCGTGGCACAGATAGGGGTTTTATGGAAGAGTTTGGGCAGTTTCTCGAGGAATTTTCTGCTAAAACCGGAGACTTTTGATATGTGGAGATTTTAATTACTGGGTTGACAGCCCTCATCTGAAGCCATTCTCTCCTGAGTTCCTTGAGTTGACTGATCAGAACAATTTTGTAAACCATGTGTCCCACCCAACTCATATCTTAGGACACACCCTTGACTTGGTTCTCTCTCCTGTGGGTTGTGGTGGTGTTCTGGATGTTGATGTTGAGAATGCTGACCCTAATACCTCTGATCATGCTTTGATTACTTTCAGCTTTGATTTCCCTAAGCCACTCACACATGAATAAGTAATCAGATTTAGAAATTATAAAAAATACAGACCAAAATTTAGCTAGCAGTGAAGTAAAACAGTACTTGGGAAGTATTGATACTTCCAACCTTACTTCAGATGAGCTGGTGGAGGTACATAGAAATCCACTTAAATTAGTGTTCGATCATCACTGTCCAGAAGTAGAGAAGAAAATCATAGTACGAGATGATTCATTCTGGTATAGCACTCGAGTTAAATTTCTTAGAAGAGCGCGTAGAGCTGAACGTGAATGGTGGAAAAATAAAACAGACTCTACATGGTTGCAATATCTGTCAGCCAGAAGAGCCGTGGTCCACACAATCAAAGATGAAAAGAAAGTGTATTATCAGGGAAAAGTTGACTCATGTGGTAACGACCAGAGGAGGTTGGCTTCAATTGTAAATAGTTTACTTGGAAAAACAAGAGTCGACAGCTTAAGACCTTCTGTACCCGATGCCGAGTTGGCTGCCAACTTTGTGGCATTTTTTACTGGCAAGATAACTCGCATAAGGCAGGAACTGGATGATGCTTCTGTTGGTGAAGAACTTTCAGTTGTACTCCAACCCCGACACATTCCTAATGATGTCCTCTCATCCTTTCACTCACTAGAGGTGGACATGATCTCGTCCTACATAAGAAACTTCAATAAAACATTTTGCCCGTTGGATCCCATAAATGTTTCCAAGCTACCACGAGTCTACGATCACACAGTTGAGTTTATTTCCAAAATAATTAATAAGTGCTTCTCTGAAGGTAACTTCCCACATTCTGAAAAGCATGCACTACTCCGACCTAGTCTAAAGAAACCTGGACTTGATGTTGAGAACATGTTGAACTATCGTCCTGTCTCCAACCTGTCCTTCATATAAAAGATATTAGAGCGTGCAATACTTGACCAATTACAACCACTACTTCAGCAGAATGAAACTATCCCAATTTTTCAGTCTGCTTACCGACAGCATCATTCAACTGAAACAGCATTGATTAGAGTACATAATGATCTAGTTGAGAACATTTGCAATGGTGTGGCCTCACTATTGGTCTTGCTTGATCTCTCTGCAGCCTTTGACACAGTGAATCACGAGTAGTTATTGAGTGATCTTTATGATTGTGGTGTGCGTGACTCCGCTCTCTTGCTTCTTGGGTCGTACTTGTCAGGTAGATCCCAGAGTGTGATGGTAAATCAAATGGTCTCGGACTCGACACCCCTGCAGTATGGTGTTCCGCAGGGATCAGTTTTAGGTCCTATCCTATTTATAATTCATATCAGCAGTTTGTCTTCTGCTTCGTGCACATAATGTCACCTTTCACTTTTATGCAGATGATACCCAGATTTATGTGAGAATCACAAATCTAGTTGATATACGGAGTAAGATGGAATTGTTGATGTCTGATATCAAGAAGTGGATGAGAGCGAGAAAACTTAAACTAAATGATGGTAAAACTGATATTCTCATCATCCGAGGAAATAGAAGAGCTGATGATATAGTAGGTGCCCTCTCTATCAATGTGGGTGGATCTCAGCTGCGACCGGCCAACTCTGTTCGAAATCTGGGTGTATGTTGTTACGTATCTTGATCCTCAAGTGGTTAACTTGATGAATCTAGATAGCACAGAGATATATATTAAGGTATCAGTCAGCTGAAGGCAAAACAAAAGTAAAATCTAATCAAATTATTTCCTGTTGTTGCTTCCTTTCCTTTTGGATCTTAGGACTTGGTACCCTTTATTGACTGATACTCTTTACTTATGAAAAAATACTGAAACTAATTAAAGTCATGTAGTATTTAAAAATAATTATTATTTAACCGAAGCTTAGTAGGCTATGGTTATGAACCGAATAAGTTATATCTAAAGAAGGACTATTAATTCTATAAAAAGTCTTGAAAGATAAATAATGAGGTAAGAATATTTCTGTCTCTTACCCTTTTTGAAATGAATAGCTAGTTTTCTTATATGTCCTTTTATTTATATTTAATGTAATTATTCTTGGTTCTTGTCTTACGTTAATAGTATTATATTATTATTATCATCAGGATTAATATCAAAGTCACATAAAAAGTTAGATATATATTTAATAATTAGTTAAATGTATTTCTTAACCACGTAATATTGAGGTTTGATTATGAGTAAATTAAGTTACAGGATCGCTTCATAGATTCGATTCAGGTCTCACTCAAATAATATGAAAAGCAAAATAATATTTTGAAGCTAAAATAATTTTCTTCAGCTTAGAAAATCACTAGAAGTAACATTAAAACAGCCATGTTAGTCTAAGGCGATATTACTAATATGAGACAATAGTATCACCGTACTAAGCACCGTTAAGCAATGTAAGCTTGACTCCTTGCGACATATACGACGCGATCGCGTCATATGAATAAGTCCACCAAAAACTCATATGACGCGATCGCGTCATATGGACTTATCTCTATACCTCTCCAATAAGTTTATGACGCAATTTTGCGTCATATGAGCTCAGTAAGTCCGATAAGTTACCATACGATAAAACCGTTGGTGGCAACCTCAGCCTCCTGCGATAATTCTAATGGCCGCAGTGTTGTTGTGAGTGTAGTGCGAGGCAGTGGCAATGATCCTGGGGCTCCCGCCTCCCCGGACTTACTGGAACATAATATGTCTGGGGGAGTTAATTAAAAGAAAATGAAAGAACTCGTAAGTATTAATATAAAACAATAGTATTACTTTCATCATAACCCAATTACTTAAAGAGTTGCTTTAGTCCACAAGTCAGTCAACTAAAATAGTTAAGTACATAATAGTAGCGTTAACGTTAATTCCCAATCAAATAGTTAAGTACATAAATAGTAGCGTTAACGTTAATTCCCAATCAAATAGTTAAGTACATAATAGTAGCGTTAACGTTAATTCCCAATCAAAGAGTTAAGTACATAATAGTAGCGTTAACGTTAATTCCCAATCACATATCTCACTAATCAACATAACGTAAGTGTTTACACCGAACACACTTATATAATCTGACTGACAGTCACAAACCCATTATAATACTTCACCCCATCTTCCTCCAGCTGCAAGTTCACCTTCCCCAACTCCAAATGAGACTGATTTGAATGCCCACTACTCGGGTCTTATATATTAAACAATGATGGTGTAGGAACGAATCAGGAGGCGGCGGGTAGTGCGCGCCCCAATCACAGCTCCTCGAGTTGCGTAGCAGGTGCGTGGGCCAATGGAGTCTCCTGGCGTCGATCATACGTCATAGCGTCGGGTCATCGAAGTAGTTTGCAGGGTCCCCTATGACGCACGCAGGTGTGAAGGCTTGTTTGCTGGTATGCGGACGAGCTGGTTTCCCCCTCGCTGGTATGCTTCGCCGCCTGGGTAGTTTGGCACTCCTTCAACTCTAATTCTAACTCTTAAATTAAGATACAGGGCTCCGTATGTCAGACCTCCCCCCTAGAAAAGAGTTTAACACCTTACGAGCGGCCTATGCGGTTTATTTATATGTACCGCCCAGCGGGGTGTTTTTAGCCAAAATAGGGCTGTTTACGTGATCATTTTCATGCCTAAATAAGACCCAGAACGTAAAACAAGTACCTATCCCTGAAAGGGCATAAACAGAGCTTTCGAATGACACCATAACGATCCTTGTATGATGGATAGTTTTCTTGCAATAACCGTGCAACGCGAGTGCAAAAAGCAGGTAATTCGGTACTTTCGGTACATAATTGAGTATGTAGCGAGTGAGAGAGGGAGGAGGGAGCTGAGATTTGTGTCAGTAGGTTCGCCGCGGTGGTCTGGAGCAGTCATACGCTCGCTAGTCTCCTGCCACCACTTGTCTCTCTCTCTCAGCCACATTACGTGCTGAAATTGCCACTCGAGTTATGTCGAGCGCCGCCACATAGTCCAGCTTTATTTAACTCGACTTATGTTGCTCGCCTCTAATTAAGGGTTAAGGAGTATAGTAAATAATATTAAACATAATACATAAATAGATTCACCACCAGATTGGCAACAGCAAGATTATAATGAGGATATAATAAGGATATCACCCAAAGTAGGCAACGTCTCCAGGTACCACATCAGAACATAGCTGGAGTGTTATTCGAACTGCAAGGCATCTCACAGCTGAAGGCTTGACAGCGCACTACAAAAGCATGATATTTACCTCGCTACAAGGGAGAGCTAATTGCCAAAATCCTCTCATTAAGTTAAACTTACTGCTGTATGAGGCCAACCTGGTAAATGCAATCTTTGATCCGTGGCAGTGGGTAGGTATCGTTCTTTGTGACAGCATTAACTTTCCTATAGTCCATACATAACCTATGGCTCCCGTCTGGCTTTGGCACAAGTATGACCGGACTACTCCACTGGCTTTAGGCCCTTGTGATCAGCTCGTCTGATAACATAAAGTCAAGCGCGACCTGCAGTATACTCCTGCGTTGTGGCGAGACACGGTAGGGGGATAGTTTAATGGGAGTTGCATCCCCTAAGTCGATGTCGTGCATGGCCAAAGAAGTGAGCCCTGGAATATCACGGAACACGCTGGGAGACTGAGATAAAACAGAGATTAGTTGGTTCGCTTGATCAGAGGGAAGATGACATAGTTTAGATGGTAATTCCCCCCAAGCTACTGAATTATACTGAAAGTTGGATAGGCTACATGACAAGTCAAAGTCTGCATGGATACCTTCAGGCTCTGGAACAGTCTGTTGCAGGTCAGTAAGAGAACTGAAGACTTTGTCCGCACCAGGCTGTCCACAGGTCCTGACATTAACTGCCACAGTGGGAGAATCTGGAAGAGAGGAATCAGGGGACCTATGGTAGGGTTTCAACATATTTATATGGAATACTTGCGTGGGCTTTCTCCTGTCTGGGGTAGTCACTAGATAATCTGTAATGCTCACCCTCTGAATGATCTTATATGGACCCCTGAACTTGGCAGATAAAGGTTGGCCAAAAAGGGGGAGCAGGACCAAAACCTCATCACCGGGCTGAAACTCCCTCTCACGGGCTTTTCTGTCATACCAGTTCTTCATGGAGCTTTTAGCCACTGTCAAGTTTTGAGCTGCAAACTCACATGAGGATCTCAGCCGGGTTTTGAAATCTGAAACATACTTGAGGAGGTTTTGGTTCCCCTCCTGGCCAACTAGGCTATCCTGCAATAGTTGCAAAGGACCTCTTACCCGGTGACCGAAAACTAGCTCATTAGGGGAAAAACCCAGGGACTCAGTTGGAACCTCACGAGTAGCAAATAAAAGAAAAAGTGCCCCCTTATCCCACTCAACTCCGGTCTCTGTACAATATTTACGCAACATTCCTTTTAATGTCTGATGATAGCGTTCGAGAACCCCTTGACTCTCTGGGTGATAGGTGCTAGACTTAACATGCTCGATACCCAACTCCTTCAGGGACTGCTGGAAAATGTTAGAGGTAAAATTAGTTCCTTGATCACTTTGCACCTCATGGGGGAAACCCATTCTGGTGAAGAATTTGAGCAGTTCCTTGATGACAGTTGGAGCAGAGGTAGTCCTTAAGGGTATAGCCTCTGGGTAGCGAGTTGCCATGTCCATAATAGTTAATAAATAAATGTTACCTTGGGAAGTCTTAGGCAATGGACCTACAATGTCCACTACCACCCGAGTAAAAGGATTCTCAAAGACGGGCAAGGGCACCAGAGGATGTACAGGCACCTTCTGATTGGGTTTTCCTGTCATCTGGCAAGTGTGACACACTCTACAAAACTCCACTACATCTGCACGCATTCCTGGCTCTGATTCTGTCTAGAGTTTTTCTCACACCTAGGTGTCCTGCCAATGGTATACAGTGTGCCATTTCCAAGATATCTCTACGACAAGGTTTGGGGACTACTACTTGATGGACGTCCCAGGCCCCGTCATCGATTGGTCTGTGTGGCTGTCTCCATCTACGCCACAATACTCCTCGTTTGAGGTAGAAACATTCACCACCCTCCTCACATTCCTCTTCACTCACGGCCCTGGCAGCTAACTCCTTGCATTCACTATCATCTCTCTGTAGCTCTACCAGGCCACTAGGACAATTTGGAGGGGTTTCATGGTCATCGTTAGGGTCAAGATGAGCCATAAAGGTGTCAGATAAAACCACCTCAGTCACACCATCAGGCACAGTTGGAGCGTCATTCACACTCTCATCATTCCTTTCATCAACTCTTACATTCGGTACATTTCTGTTTGAGGGAACTGCTACTTGAGACATTGAACGTGTGACAGCACACACAGGGAAAACTGTTGGCATCTCCTCTTCGAGCTCACCGGTTAGTGGCTCGTTAACAGGGGAAAGTGACAAAATGGGGTCTGGTCGGACCTTCTCACCTGCTACATCATTCCCCAAAAGGAGTGTTACCCCAGGCACAGGGATATCTTGAGACCTACACAAAGCTATGGTGGCCTCACCCTGTAGTAACTCACATTCAATTTCGCCTTTTACCAAGTATGCATGAAATTGGCCTCCAGCACCTCTCATTACAACTGGTTCGCCAGGTGGGCACTCAGTGTAAGGATTCACCATGAGGGTGCTAGTAGAACCTGTGTCTCTCAGAATTTTTACCTCATGCATACAACCATTTAATCTCACGTTGCCAGATGAAATAAAGGGACGGTAACTGTCCTGCACTGATGGTGAAATTATTATTGGCTTAACCCTAGTGGGTTGCACCACGCATGCTACTACACCCCTGTCTAGATGATTTACGTTAGCTGCTAGGTACTCCTGTCGGGAGTCCTGCATTAAAGAAACTTTCGGTGCTAGGTACTCCTTCTGTCGGGAGTCCTGCATTACAGGCACATATGGAGTTTGAGATACGGCGGCAACTGTCTGCCCCGATCTTTCTCTCCTTGGCCCAGCACTGATAAACTAGGTGGCCTCTCTTGCCACAAAAAGTACATACTTTAGGGGATACGGGAACGTTTCCTCTTTGAGCATTACTATTAATTTGGGCCCCACCTCTGTTACCATTGCCCTGAGTCGCATTTTTAGTTGGGGGAACAATTCTATTTTGGCTAGCTGGGGAAGACGTTACAGGCTTGTGAATGGGTCTGTCAGATTTGTGATTGGGATACTTAAAATTAGAACTAGAATTATCGTAGGGCTTCTTTCCACGAAATTTGTTGTTGAGCACGTATGTGTCAGCCATGTCAGCGGCGTCGGCAAGACAATCTACCTTTTTCCCCTTCAAATGATAGGCTACAGAAGAATCAATTTTCCATAGGAAATTTTCTAACAGGACCAACTCCTTCAGATCGTTGTAGCTTGTGACTTTCTTACTCTTGACCCAATGATTGAAAGTTTTAGTCATGGTCCTGGCAAATACCTTATGGGTTTCTTCTACTTTCTTCTGATTTTTACGGAAAGATTGCCTGTAAGCCTCAGGCTGCAATTGATAGGTTTTTAGGATAGCTTCTTTGAGATTGTCATAATCCTGCCTAACTGCTACTTCTGACAAATACGTGGCTCGAGCCTGCCCTGTCAAAACGGTTTGTATCATAAAAGGCCATTGATCTCTTGTCCACTTCATACCTCCAGCAACTTCCTCAAACAAAACAAAGAAATCCTGCACATTATCCTCAGTGAAAGGTGGCATGACACTGGTCATAGTCAATCCCAGAGGGGGAGCAATTAAGGGAGCATTTGTATTGACATTTAGTTGAGCCGTACGATATTGATATTCACATTGTTCGGTCGTTGCTCTGGCTTTTATGCTGGCTTCTTCGGTATTTATTCTGGCTAGTTCTATATTTAGTCCGGCTTGTTTGGTCTTTCCTTTTATTCTGGCTAGTTCTATATTTAGTCTGGCTTGTTCTAGTTCGAATAATTGATCAACGGTAAAACCAGGTGGCAATTGTTCATCAAGTTGGCTAGGTTTACTCGAGATCCCACCAACTGCTCCGTCACCCTCCTCGCCTTCTACAGGGAACAGGTGGGGTTTTATGGTCTGAGCCACCTCTACTTTGGACATGTTTGAGACAGTTAACTGGAGATGCGAGGCAAGCACTTTCAGTTCGGATTTTGACAGACAAAAGCCATTTTCACTTCTTTTTTTTGTTTGCTAAAATGGAAGACAAGGATGAGAAATGAAAAAAAAAAAAAAAAAAATCACCTCTGACATTTTTTCTTGGGGGGGGGGGGAGCCTCAAAAAAATGTGTTGAGCAAAAATGGAAGAGAATGGTGAGAAATGAAGAAAAAACAAAAACTCATTTCGGTCATTTGGGGGGCGGGGGGGTCGAAAGTTCGTCTCCCCCGCATGACCACCCGCCCGGGAGCACTAGGGTAAAAACTGAGTATGGCATTGTATGGCATACATCCTAAGGAGTGTCTCACATAAATCTCAAGCCTCTAGCTCCCATACGACCGGAGTAATGAAGGTTCAAAGTGGCGGTGAACTAAGGGTGTAAAGTATCCCCACTAAGCCCACCACCACCAGCCGCGCGGCTGTCTCGGCCCGCTCACACCTACTGGCCCGGCTCCCACACACACTACGGTACCTCCCCCTCCTATTCGCCCGCCATTTCCTACCTTACGAGCCACGTAAGTGTTTTTTATATGTCGGACGCACGTGATGCGTCGCTGGGAGTTGGTGATCAAACACTGCCGACGCATCACGTGCGACGCTGGGTCTCACCGGGTTAATCGAAAAACAGGACGAAATAAAGTATATTGTGTAATGCCCTCGAAAATATCCCGCAACCCCAATAATGTACTACCCGAGTTGACGTCAGGTATAGTATAAAATAGTCGTTGATGGGAAACGTGATGAGTTTATTGGACTTCCCATCAACGACTGTTTTACACTATACCTGACGTCAACTCGGGTAGTACCGGTACATTATTGGGGTTGCGGGATATTTTCGAGGGCATTACATATTGAGTATGTTGTTTTTATTTGTCCTTGATATGTACAGTATAGCCTATACAGCTAAGGCCATATGGTGAGCGTGCATTATTGCATGGAATAATTATTTTAGTTGGTGACGTGAGCTCAAACATTGGTTTTAATTATATAATATGTTCTTTTACAGTATAATATATATATATATATAGTGCGTTCATGTCAGAGGTACAGAGAACATTACTTATGTACATAGATAATTGTAACAGGATAGATTAGAGGCTACATAATGTAGGTCTTGCCATTACGTCAAATTTGTGATTACTATACAGTACATACAGTACTGTACACCAATGAAAGATAAGTGCGATCCTGTAGAGTTTTTTCACTATTAGTTGTGGATAGCAACAACAGATGGCGTTATTTTGTGGTGGCATCTGGCAACCTTTAGGAGCACGATTTTATTAGTACATTAGATAGCAGGTTTCCCATCTCCTAGTATATAATCTCTGTGCTTGGCTAAATGCATAGAGTACAGATGACCTAGAGGTGAAAGCGTGACGTCACACGGTTATTTTGCCGCGCGTCCTAGGGATTTGGTGGCAGCACTGTTGTACGGTACAACAGGGAGCGTCTGTACGCAGCCGGATACCTTACCCTCTACACATGCGCGAAAATGTAAGCCTCCCTTGGCCCCGCCCCCCGTTCCCCACGTTTAAATAAACCCTTCAAACCATTCCTGCCAGCTCGCTCTGTAGTACAGTCACTAGAGCACCCGCCTGGCATTCAGATATCCAGTGTTCGATCCCACTCGAAGTTTAGTATATTTTTATATTATTATTTTGTTATTTGTGTTGTGTTATGTTATATTGTTATGCCCTGTTTTTCTACAGGATTAACTTGGGTAATGTGAGTTCTAACTGACTGGGTATAGAAGGCTGCATGCACAAAACAAGGTATGAGGAATAGATAACACAAAATAAACACACGGTAACAAGACACACGATCACTTTTATTGATGAACACACTTCTACTGTTTCCTTGATTATGATTAATATGAAGCATAAGAAGGTATGAATACTCGTACAAGACAAATGATAGAATTGAACAACTAGCATTAAGTGGATCTGGATGGAGCCTAGTCTCCCACTTCCAACGTTCAGGTATTAATCTTCTGATCACTGGCTTTATTCACAAGTTGATATACTGGAGACCATCAATGTTACTTATAGATTCATATTCACTATTAGATTTATCACTGGTAGCTCTGATGCACAAGTAGTAGTTCACAGACTAGATTAGACACGCGTATTTTAGAGCACGGGAATTCTAGTAACCTCAGGGGGGTACTGATCTAAGTTTTATATTCTTGTACCAGAAATACATAGAACGCAAATCAGTGGGCGAACATTCAGATATCACTAGGGTTTCACTTCTATGTAATAATATCTGGATATATGGGTAATTACGAGAGTTAATATCGCCTGTTAATTAATAAACACTGATACACTTAGCACTTCCTAATGGAATGGTTATATATGAATTATACTGGGGCAAAGATATAGCCACTTCATAGAAATATTAATAAGTGAGTCTCTAAATAGCACTGTAACACTGTAGTGCTGATAGAGTGAATCTTGGGTCGTATTTGATTGGTCTGGTCCTGGTTATCTTGCGTCCGTGAGGTTGGGGGCTAGCGACTGGTTCCGCGGCCGTCCAGATGGTCCATATGTAGAAGTTCTCAAGACGGATCTCTTGGCGATCGTTGCTGGCTACACTCTTATATCCCCACTGGTTTATGTGAAGGTTATAAGGTGCACGTAGATTTCTTTTACGTGGACAGATTCTTCTATCTCAATCTGCCACAGAGTCTGTCGGCTCTGGAACTCAATTCTCAGGAACAAAACAAGGGCAGAGCTAGAGGTCAACTTAAGGGACCAGCCACTGGTTGGTGTCTATCTTTCAACTGATTTTACTGGGGGCTGGAGCTTGATTTATAGGTGTGGTTTTTGACCCTGTCGGCCATAGGGATCTCAAGTTTTGATGGACTTATTTGAGCTCTCAATTGATACGGGAACTAGGTGAGGGGGTGATTACTGTTGTGGCACATGGCTCTATGGAGCCTTCATACTGTATATAACTGAGCCTTAAGAGGTACTATTTTGGCTATACTGGAAGTATTTAGGGGAGAAAGACCGGATCTACTTTGCGAGGAGGTTTGGGACAGCTGTGCTAGGATCGTCTCTCTTAAATTGCTCAGTCTTCGTTCTAGGGTATAGCTGAGGTGCTAATTTGGTTATCGGAGTATGCAAGAAAGGTTAAATGGTTTATTGTGGGTTAATAGAGGTTAGTAAGGGTGTTAGTCATACATGGTTAGCTCATTGATAGGAAGAATTCCTGTGCTACCTGGCAATGACACGGAAGTCAAAACAGGGGTCAGGTATACCTCCGCAGGGGTAGGGGTCTCCCTCCTCGGGTGGGTGAAAGGGGTAGGTGTGCGTCCCTTCTCTGTGATGGTCGTCGGGGCGGCTGTGGCTGGGGGCTTGCCATATCACAAGGGTTTGTAATAACCCTCTGTTTATGAGACAGATGTGGGTGTTCGTAATACCAAAACCGAAGGTGCCTTGATCAGCTGGTTTACTTGGTTAGGTTGTTAATTGCATGGGTGGTTGGATGTGGTGGAGACTGGGTTGCTAACTCTGCCACATTTATCTCGAAGTATGGCAATAGAAGTTAGTCACTGGTGAGGCGGCTAGCCTCGCACGGACGATCATTTAGTACAGGGTTGTGAATGGGTTGTGAGGGAATAGATGGCATGCAAAGGGTTAGTAAAGTTCTAATGGTGTTCCTTACTACTGGGGGAAGGTAGGCTGGATAGGAGTATATATACAAAAGGTTTGAGAATGTTAGTAACGGAAAAGTTAAGGATATTCAGGGGGTAAGCTGGAGAGGCTAGGTCGGAAGGGAGTTGAGGAGCGTGGGGGTTAACGAGAGTGAGAGGGTTAAGGGGGGTTATGTGGAAGTTTGACCCTAAGGTCTCTGGGCGTAGGGGTGGCATTAGGGTACAGTTGGCATCGTAGCCTGGGGGTTAATGACAGGGAAGGTACGTTAGCCAAACGCTACCGGGGGATGAGCAATAAGTGGTGGTATATGAGTTTGGAAATGATAGAATCATGTGGACTGTGGGCTGTGGGGAAGAGGAGGTTAACTGTAGGTGTGTGCTTGACTGTGGATAAAAGTTGAGAAAAACATGGTGTATTATTACTCGTCAATATGGTGGTTATGGACACTCTTACTCTGACACTATTTCTTGCTGATTCTAGTTGTTCCTGGGAACTGCATTTTCTATGACATATATATCAAAGAAAGCGTCAGTTCGTGGGGGTAGCTTCGGTATTGTTTCGTGGTGGAAAGGCGTCGAGACAATGGTAAAAGAGGGTGGTGTATACAATCTCTGGTTGGGGTAAGAATTAGAGTTCCTGCATGGTGGCTAACATCTTCAGTCATTTCCGTCTAGGTCTTACAGGAATAATGGTTATATATACACTGGTGTACCTGTGGGTATCATAGTTTCTTATCAATTATGACATGGGGTTTTAACAGATTACTTCTCGGATGGAAGAACATACATAGATTTATGGGGGCGGTTGGTCTTCAGAAACTTAGTCTGGCAAGACAAGGTATTTTAGGGGGTTAACATATTACTTCTCGGATGGAAGAACATACATAGATTTATGGGGGCGGTTGGTCTTCAGAAACTTAGTCTGGCAAGACTAACATATTACTTCTTGGATGGAAAAACATATATAGATTTAGGCCTGTCTGAACTGGTTGACATTGGCTCAACCTAGGGACAGGGCATGGGTGTATTACATTAAGGTGTATTCATGTTCATCATCATGTAGGTAGAGGTGTAGGACACGAGGGGTAGTGTATACGGGAGGTGGGGGAAGGGTCAGTGGTTAGAAGTGATAGGCAGGTGTGGTTTGGAGCTGCTTAGCCCTGTGGGCTTCGGCCTGTCTTAACTGGTTGGCTTGGTCACCTGGTCCTTTCGTTCTGTGGGCCTTTCCTTCGGGTGTTTCTGTTCCCGTTTCCTGGTGGTGCTTGCTCGTGGCTTCCGTGGTGGGCTTCTCGTTCTGGGGCATTTTACGTCCCTCTCCTTCGTTGTAGGCTCGTCCTCGAGCCTCAAGGGTGAAGTAAAAAGAAGCATAGTCATGGTGGGTCATTTTGAGGGTATTTAGAAGGTCCCACCAAGCAAGAGAGCGAGGGTCAGGTTTCTTTTGCAGGTCTATGTAGACCTGTAGGAATGTTTCCTCGGTGTTGTGGAGGGCGGCTGCCCGGGCTTGATGTGGGCGCTGTAGACGGGCTAAGCGTCCTGTGGACTCTTTACTTTAACCTTTCTTATGAACGGTGTGTATTCTTCCTCCGTGGGGGTAGGGACGGGGGCAACGAATGGTGTGGATTTGTTCATGGTGGAGGTCATGTATCGAGTGAGGTGTGTGGGACTGACAGGAGGCCTCTTCAGTGTGGTGAAGGGGTTAATAACTGAAGGGGAGGGACTAACGCGTGAAAGTGGAGCTGGGGGTGAAGGGGGGATATGAGTCTGGGTTTTTTTGGGTTTTCTTGGGTGGTGTTGCAGGCTGGGAAAATATATGGAGGCAATGTGCAATATTGGTTTAGGTAAGGTGCGTGATGGAGGTGTGTGAGAAAGAGGGGGTGTGTGTGTTGTGTGGCTTGGGTCTTTAGTGTAAGAACGGGGTATTGTTTTTACGTAACTGTCTTCAAATCTGATGGGTCTGTTGATGATTCTACCTTTGGAGGTTCTGGTGGGAAGGTAGATGTTTGTAGTGGGACTTGAGTCGCTCGACGATGTTTTATATTGAGGGGAAGAACGCTTTACAGGTGGAGGGCATTTAGTGGGGGTGATGTAGGGGGTTATTTGAGAGGTAGATGCGTGTGGAGGTTTTTGTCGAGTGAGGGTGGTAGGGTGGTGAGGAATGGAAGAGGATTTGGTGGGGGTATGTATGGGGGTTCTCTCAGGGGCGACTTTGTGGGGGGATTCAAGTGGGGGTGTGGAGGTCGGGTACGTCATTTTGGAGGGGCTTTGGTTAGGAGTTAGTTGTGTGTTAGACGTGGTGTGTGAGGAGGGGTTGGTCGTTGGCATAGGGTACTTTTTAGGGGTTGGTTGGTTGGGGGTTTGATGAGATGATGAGGTTGGTTGATGCGTGGGTGGGGTCGCAGGGATAGTGGAGGGGAAAGGGGTGGATGCGGGTGGGGCTAGAAGGGTGAGTAGGAAGTGGAGGTTTAATTGGGAGGGTTGGGGGTAGGAAAGTGTGTTGGGTGTGTTCTTTGGTGGGGTTGGTGATTTGATGGTGGTGGAAATAGATGGTTTTGTGGGAGTTTGGTGGGGGGGTGGGGTAGATCTAGCAGGTCATTCGGGGTGATGAGGTGGGGGTTGAGAGGGGATGAGGTTGAAGGGGAAGGTATGTTCTTTCGTGGGAGGGTGGGGGTGGTTATTTTTGGAATATAGTTAGAGGGGTTATGGTGTTTGCTTGTGATTATTCGTCTTCTTTCCCTTTGTGGAGGAGAATTCGACGAAGAAGAAGAGGAGGAGGAGGAGGATAGTGGTCTGGCAGCCCTACGGAACTTGGTTAGCAGGGTGTGTTTTCTGGAGGGTTTAAAAGATTTTAGTCGTGGGCGTAAGTTGTAGCGTGAGGTTACTGAGGTAGATTGTGTGGTGTGGTTGGGTGTGTACTTGGTTTTAGGTGGGGGTGGTGGTTTTCTTACTGTGGTACCTGGTGGAGGTACGTCAGGGCTAGACGGGAGGGTTTCCGTTGTGGTCGGGGTTGTGGGTGGAGGTTTTCGTACTTTGATAAGTTGGGGAGGAATTTGACTATCAGAAGTTATGGGGGTATGTTGAGGAATGATCGGCCGGTTCTGTGCTGGAGGGTTTTGGCCTTTAGGGGTTTGTAGGGGAACATTTATAGCCGGAGTGGGAGGGGTCGTAGGGGTGTTCAATTCAGGGTCGGACGTGTGGGGTGGGGTAATGTCTTGTGGTTTTAGAGGTTTAAATGCTCGGACGAATCTATTTCTGAACGTGCGAGTCATGCCGTGATAATCAATTATGACTTGATAGGCATTTGGGACTTTGATAATGGTGTAGGGTCCGACATAGCGAGGGCCTAATTTGTTGGTTACAGGGAGGCTGGGTACCATTACGGTGTCATGGATGGCGAAAGGGTTTGTATCATCGGGGTTATCATTTTTGGTGTCTTGACAGGTTTGGGCGGTATGGAGGGTGTTTTGCAGATGTTGCAATGGGTTAATTGTGGAGGTGTTGGAGGGGAGATGAGCGTGATGGTGGAACGGCAGTAACAGGGGGGTACGCCGTAAACACGTTCATGAGGTGAAATACCGTCTTCGCGGGGACAGGTGTTCATGCCCCATTGTATCATCTTTATCTGTGATGGCCAGTCTGAGGTGTTCAAAGCAATCATTTTGGTACATAACTGGTTGTTGATGGTGCGATGGCTTCGTTCGCATATAGAATTTCCTTGAGGCCAGTACGGGGATGAGTGCTTGATCTTAATACCGCATTGTTGGGTGAACTGGTGCCAAACGTGTCCACTAAATTCGGGGGCATTGTCGGATAGAAGAGCAAGGGGAAGGCCGAATATAGGGAACACTTCTGTGGCAAGCCGTGCGGCGACGGTGGTGGCTGTGTGGTCTTTAACTGGGCAGGCTATTACGAACTTTGAATATACGTCAACAAATGTGACGATATAGCGGTTGCCAGCGTAAGAAGGAAACAGGCCCATGATGTTGAGGGATAGGACCTGGAACGGTTTGTTGGCAGAAATGGTACCAGCTGGGCCTGGGGTGCGTGATCTATCTTTCCCCAATAAACAAGGTTTGCAGGATTCTGTCACGCGTTGTGCAATCTTGGAGGGGTTGGGGGTCCAGTACTGATCTGCGAAGATTTTTAACATTTTCTTTTGTCCAAGGTGTATGCCGTTTCCCTCGTGGATGGCAATCATGTAGTCGTGGGCAATGGTGGGGTCTAGGACTATGTGACCGGAGTCTGTGGCAAGTTGATCTCCCCAGCGAGTCAGTTTCCTGAAGACATTTAACGGTATCCAGGGTGGTCTGATTCTTGTTTCCCAAGATTGAATTAGTGAGGGTGCTGGGGGGGAATTATGTTGGTGGATGGGGGTAGATAAGAGCTCAGTGTTTTGTAAGGCGACTAGGTTAGTGGGGGGGTCTTTCAGTACTGGCAAACGTGACAGGGCGTCTGCATTGGTGTGAAGTTTACCTGGACGATACTGTATTGTAAAGTCGTAGTCCTCTAGTGTCTCCCTCCAGCGTACCAAGATGGCTGAGTTGGTTTCGCACTTACGCAACCATTGCAAAGATTGATGGTCGGTTATTATATCGAGTTTTGCGTCCAACACAAATGACCTGAAGTGGTTGAGTGCCCAAATGATCCCTAGGCACTCTCTCTTGGTGGCTGCATAATTCTGTTGGGCTTGGTTGAGTGTGGAGATGGCATACGCTATCACATGTTCCTCTCCGTGTCTTACTTGAGCTAAAACTGCACCAATGGCGTACAGAGATACGTCGGTATAAAGACGGAAAGGTTTATGGTAATCAGGGAAAGCGACAATAGGGGCTTGGATTAGCTTTGGTTCAAAGTGTTAAAAGCGAGGTCTCTTTCGGGTGTCCAGGTGAATGTGGTGTCCTTGTGGGTGAGTTGGTGGAGGGGTCTGGCTATTGCGGCAAAGTGTGGGACGAAACGTCTGTAGTATGTGGCTAAACCTAGAAAAGAACGTACTTCTTTAACGGTGGTGGGTGGGGGTTGGTTTTGTATGGCTTGAAGTTTCATTGGGTCTGGTGCAATACCATGTTCAGATATTACGTGGCCGAGGAAATCTACCTTATTTCGTGCAATCTCGCACTTTGAGGGTTTCAATTTCAACCTGGCGGCTCAGATTCTTTGAAGAACTTGTTTCAACCTGAGGAGGTGTTCTTCCCAGGTTTGTGAGTACACAATAATATCGTCTAGATACGCTAGGCAGGTTTCCCAGGTCAGGCCATGTAATACCGCTTCCATCAAACGTGAGAAAGTGGCGGGTCGGTTACAGAGGCCAAAAGGTAGGACGTTAAACTCGTCCACTAGTGGAAAATGCTGTTTTTTATTGGTCCTCTGCCTTGATAGGCACTTGCCAATACCCTGCTTGCAAGTCGAGGGTAGTGAACCATCTGGATCCGTATAGGGAGTCAAGGGAATCGTCTATCCTGGGTAATGGCGTAGCGTCCTTAATGGTTACGTCATTCAATCTCCTGTAATCGACGTAAAAACGGGTTGACCCATCTTTCTTTTTTACTAGGACAACAGGGGAAGACCAGGGGCTGATGGACGGGGTAGCAATTCCGACCTCTAACATCTCTTGGACTTGGCGTTCCTCTTCCTGGCGTTGTATGGGATTTTTTCTATGGGATGGTTGTCTTATGGGGGGCCTGTGGTGTTAGTGATGTGTTGTTCAACATTGGTCTGTCCTATTTCAGTGGGTTGTTGGGCAAACACGTCACTGAACTCTAGCAGTAGTTCGTACATGCTGTGTTTTTGGTGGTCGGATAATGTGTCAGGGAGAGGGGGCAATTTGAGGCTGGTAGGGGTGTCATTGGAATCTATGGGGAGGTCATCAAAAGTTTCGAGGTCTCCTATGATGAGGCCTTTTGGTAATGTCAGGGATTCTTCAGAGATATTTGCCACTAGAATGTGGTTGATGCGAGCGGAAATGATGGCGGGTTGTAAGAGGCAACGATTGGGGTTGGTGGACGTGGTAGTGGGGGAAAATATCATGTGAGTTTGGGGTATGGGTCGAAGGTTAACCCATTTTTGATGGCGGGGGGGATTTTGACATTTATCTTGAACTACACCTGGGCTAATGATGGTGGGGGATCGACTGGTGAGCAGGTGCTCTGTACGCATAAGGGGGAGGAATCACTTTGGTGGGGGTCACGCGTGAGGGGGGGATTAACGGCGCGTGTGGGAGGATCAGCGTGGTGAGGTGTGAGTGATTTAGAAAACGGAATTTGTTGGTGGGACTGCGGAGGGTTGGTGGGGGAAGAGTTAGGTATAGAACATGGGTTATTGGTGGAGGACTGATGTACTGATTTGTGGTTGTTAACAGGACGAATTTGGGGAGTTTTGTCGGTGGCAGTCACGGTTTGTTTAGAGGTTATATGGGATTGGTGGGTTTGTCTGTCATGAGAGGGCGAGTCAAGTGTGGGGTTTTGAAGTTTTCTAGGGGTGTGAATTGTGTGGGGGTGGAAGGGAGCTACTGACGGAAAACTGTCACAAGGGAAATTTTGTTGGTGGGGGAATATCTGAGCATTTCTGGGGCATGGGGAAAACATTGTTGGGTACATAGGTCGGCATTTTCCCTGGAAACATGTGTACATAAATATTTGGTAGAATGGTTTTTACATACATCTGAGTCTGCCCTGGAAACATGGGAGGATTGATCCTGGACAGAGTTAGGAGAAATGGGGGGGTTACCGAGAGGGAGTTGCTTGGACTTGTCTTCTTTCGTTTGTTGAGGCATTTTTTCAACGAAATGAGTGATATTTTGAGAGAACTCGGGTCAAGGGAAGGGGTTAGGAGTTACCTTAGTGCTAGCTGCAACTTGGTAATCCTGACTCAGAGTTTGTTGAGGGTGGAGGTGTTTTTTCTTTTTGTGAATAGGTTTCTGCGTGATTGGTTTGTCAGAGGCTTTGGGTTGGATTTTTTTTTTGAATGAGATCAGCCTCTGGCCGCAGTCAACCTGGGCCTGGAGTTTTTGAAGGAGGTCAAGTCCAAGGAAACCATCGTAATGTTTACAGTGGGAGGAAAATACTGTGAACGGGTGATAACAACGAGCATGGGCGGCAGGAGTAGTTACTGACAGGGGCAAAGTGTCTCCTAGGAGATTTAAGTAGGTATCAGCAGCTGAGATTAGTTCTGATTTGGTAGGTAACAAGGGGCCAAATAGTCGGTGGTGTTGATTATAATAAGACTTGAACAAACATGACTTGGCAGCTCCCGTGTCGATTAACAAGCGGACAGGAATGTCCTTGATTTTGGCCATGTAGTAAATGGGGGCAGTGCGATCAGTTATGGCGTCCCCCGCAGAGGCCATCGTGGGCAGGGGGTACTTTAAAAATCCTGGGAGTCGGTATCTACCTCCTTCAGGGTTTCCTCGGTATCGTCTGAGGTCATGATAGGGGCTATTTCTCCGGTGTGCATTTCCTCCATTTCTTCCTCTTGTCCCAACTCCTCTTCATTTACAGAAATGCGAGGAGTAAAGGGGCGAGGTTTGGCAGAGTCACGAATTTGATGGAGGGCACACTGAGCACTACAGGCAGGGAAATCATAGGGGTTGATAATTACTAATGTAGGGTTTTTACTTTGGTAGGTGTTGTAGGTTCTGTTCCGGTTGAAGATTCTGTGTGGCTGGGTACAAAGGAAATCAAGCAACAACAGTCCAAGTGACCCTTCTAGGCTGCTTGTCCTCCAAAACACTGAGGATCAAGTGTCCAAACAGTGGTTTAGAGTGGGCAAGGGAACATTGGAAAGGGAACTACTGCCCTAGAAGTAATGTCCGTGGCAGGATTAGGAAGTTAGTAGGGGACAGATGGGTTAGTAACTGAGGGGGGATAAAAATAATAAAGTTATTCATTTACAAACGCAGTCAGTCGCGGGTTTGATGCGAGATATTTCTCTAAGCGGAGTTTAAATGAATCAATGGTGCTGCAGTCTATAACGTCTCGGGGAAGCCCATTCCACAAGTTGATAACTCGATTGAAGAAGAAATTCTTAGATTCGTGTGAGTTAAAAGATTTACCAATAATTTTGCAACCGTTTCCCCGCGTGTAATTAGATTGGTCGATAGTGAAGTACTTACTACAGTTCACATTGTCGATGCCTTTTATGATTTTGAACACTTGAATTAAGTCACCTCTTAATCTGCGCTGGGTTAAAGGAAATAGATTTAATTCTCTAAGACGCTCTTCGTATGGTTTGTTCTTTAGGCTAGGTATCATTTTGGTAACTCTACGTTGAACTCGTTCTAGCTTGTTTATATCTTTTTGGTAATAAGGGCACCAAGATTGAACGCAGTGTTCAAGAAGAGGGCGGACTAAGGAATTGTAAAGGGTTAGGATAACTTCTTTGGATTTATGCTCAAATGACCTGCCTATAAAGCCAATTATTTTGTTTGCCTTCTTAACAACTTCTGAACATTGTTGACTCGGTTTTAGGTTACTCGATATTGTTACTCCCAGATCGGTTTCTTTGTTTACATTCTCAAGCTGAGTGCCATTCGTCGAATAGTTTGCTTTCTCATTAAGGTATCCGATATGTAGTACTTTACATTTATCCGCATTGAAACTCATTTGCCAAATTTGGGCCCAACATGACAATTTATCTAGATTGTGTTGCATATCGTCAACTTGTTCTTTTGAGAGTACGCTATTTGCAATTTTTGTATCGTCAGCAAATTTTGAGATTGTACAGGTGAGACCCTCATCTATGTCGTTGATGTAAATTAGAAAGAGAATTGGTCCTAGTACCGATCCCTGGGGTACCCCGCTACTTACATTGGTCCATTAGATGCCTTGCCGTTTATGACTACTCTTTGCTTTCTGTCGCTGAGCCAATTTTCTATCCATTTCAGCACACCGTCTTGTATTCCATGCGCTTTTAGTTTTAGCAGTAAACGTTTGTGGGGAACTTTGTCAAAGGCCTTTTGAAAATCAAGGTATATAATATCTACAGCTTTACTCTCATCGTAGAGGTTGAGGGTATCGTGGAAGAAGTCTAAGAGGTTTGTTAAACAGGAATTTTTTTTACGAAAGCCGTGTTGAGTATCTTTAAGTAAGTTATTTGCCTCTAAGTGATTTACGACTCTGTCTCTTATGACTGTTTCTAGCATTTTACATACAATTGAGGTTAAGCTAATTGGACAATAATTACTGGGTAGGGATTTGCTGCCTTTTTTAATATCGGTGTTACGTTGGCTAGCTTCCACTGATCAGGCATAGTCCCAGACTGCAAGGATTCATTGAATAGCAATGTCAGTGGTTTGGTGAGCTCATCCTTAGCTTCCTTTAGAACTCTAGGTGAGATTGTATCAGGTCCAGGCATTTTATTTACCTTGAGTTTATCTAAACAATTCAATACTTCTCTCTCTGTAACGGTGATATTGCTTAGAACATCTGAATTATCAATCTGAATCGGCGATGGTGTAGGGATATCACTGAGGTCTTCGGTTGTAAAAACTGATGCAAAGAAGGTATTGAGGGCATTACTCATTTGTACTTCGTCTTTGGTGTATTCTCCATTGTCATCGACTAACGGTCCAACAGTTGAAGTAACTACTTTTTTCTTTCTGATATAACTATAGAATTCTTTCGGGTTTGTTTTACTTTGATTCGCAACATGTAACTCCAGGGTCTTTTTACTTTGCTTAATTAACTTTTTGGCTTTGCGTCGTAGCTCTACAAATTTCACCCGTTCTTCATCATTTTGTGAGGATTTTAATCTATCATTTGCAAAATTTTTAGCAAGCAGACAGTCTGAAATATCTTTATTCCACCATTTGGGCTTATCATTATGGCCTGGACGCCGTATTTTCGATGGTATGCAGTCTTGCACTGCCTTAAGGTAAGTGGTTGTGAACACTCCCAAGATGTATTTATGTTGTTATTGTTAGTCAGAAAGCTCCAGTCAGTTTCTTTAAGCTTTGATTTAAGTTTATGAAAATTTGCTTTCTTGAAATTAGGGACTTTCTCAATGCTGCTATTTGATTTGTTACTAGTAAACTTTAAAGTGAAAGTTATCGTACGATGGTCGCTGTTACTGAATTCATCACCAACATTCAAATTCTCTATTAATTCTTCTTTTGTTGCGAGTACAAGGTCAAGCACATTATTACCACGGGTCGGAGATTGTACAAATTGAAAAAGTGAACTCTCTTGCAAGTTAGCATAGAGGTCGTGTCCAGAGTGTGAAGTAAAAATATCGCCCCATTTAGTCACGGGTAAGTTGAAATCGCCAAGAATTACGGTATCTTGTATGTTAGTTATTTCTGTAATTTGTTCATAAATTTCACTGTCAGTTTGCACTGATTGAGATGGGGGTCTGTATAATAAAGCTAGTGTTATTTTAGTTCCTCGTTTATTATTTAATAGTACGTAAGATATGTCTATATTCGCAATTTGAGGTTTTGACATTAAGACGGGATTAAGACTTTCCTTTATAAAAAACAGAATTCCTCCTCCATTTCTATTGATCCGACTTTTCTCAAACATTGTATAACCAGGAAGCGTATATTCGGCTAAAAAGTCTCTGTCTTCCGT
The DNA here is from genome assembly GCA_032716605.1 of Paralithodes platypus. Classification (NCBI taxonomy): domain Eukaryota; kingdom Metazoa; phylum Arthropoda; class Malacostraca; order Decapoda; family Lithodidae; genus Paralithodes; species Paralithodes platypus. Next base: position 19,341,171 of record CM064491.1, on the reverse strand, counting down.
ATTTAACCAAGATTCTGTAATGCCGATTATATCATAATGTTCTGTAAACACGATTTCCTCTAGATCTGAAAATTTATTGCGTATGCTACGAGCATTTACATTAAACACCTTAACCCCTAAGTGTCGGGGCGCAACATAAGTCGAGTATAATAAATCTGGACTATCTGGCGGCGCTCAACATAGGTCGTGTGGCAATTTCAGCACGTAATGTTGCTGAGAGAGAGAGACAAGTGGCGGCAGGAGAGTAGCGAGCGTATGACTGCTCCAGACCACCGCGGCGAACCTACTGACACGAATCCCACCTCCTGCCTCCCTCTCTCACTTGCTATATACGGAATTGTATGGGGAAAGTGCCGAATTACATGCTTTTTGCACTCGCGTTGCGCGGTTGTTGCAAGAAAACTAGCCATCATAAAAGGATCGTTATGGTGTCATTGGAAAGCTCTGTTTATGCTCTTTCAGGGATAGATACTTGTTTTACGCTCTGGGTCTTATTTAGGCATGAAAATGATCACGTAAACAGCCCTATTTTGGCTAAAAATACCCCGCTGGGCGGTACATATAAATAAACCGCCTAGCCCGCTAATAAGGTGTTAAGAGTATTAGAGTTGGATGTTACTGATTGTGCATTGTCTGAATTTTCAGTTCGTATTTGACTTACACTACCCTGTCTGGGGTCTGGTTGACTCCGTTTTTTGAACGGAAATCCTTGACTGCATCGTTCAGCAGACGACCAAGACGTGCAGCTCCTACTTCATTGAGATGTACACCATCTCCTGAAAACAAAGATTTATCATAGTAAAAATTATCCCACGTGTCGACAAAGCCGATGTCCTCCTCCCTGCAGAGTTTGGCTAGTCGGCGATTTGTACTGGTAGCTATGTTGTAGAATCGGTTTTCTACATCAATCCGGGAACAATTCCTGAAATTAAGATTCTATTAGATTTTCCTTGAAGGACCTGATCAGCCGCCGGTACTTGCAAAGTAGTTCCTCTGACCGCGTCCGTTGGACATCGTTAGATCCAACGTGGATGACGTACGTAGTGCTTGCGGGGGCGAGCCTGGAAACCTCTTCCACAGCCGCAACAATGTCGTCCACGCCGCCACCTGGGATACAGAATCGCTTTCCGGGTCCTGGGTGCCCTGGCGCAGAACTTGGTTAGTTGGCCACGGACCATGGAGTCGCCCACAAGCCGAACTTCTTCCGTTTCCTCTTCCTCGTCAATAGCCAGAATTTTGAAGCGGTTTTGGCATGTTGTCGGGATGACCTTCCTTGTACTGGTACTGGGATGCACATTGTTTCTCACTAACTGAAAGTTGTCCTGGGGGGGAGTGAGAGTAGAGTCATTATTATTATCTGCAACATCTAAGGTAGCTGCTGGTGGGGGTACCGGTACCGGTACTGTATGCACTGGAATGGCGGTTGACATCGTAGTGGTTTCTTGGGCCGAGGGCACTCCTACGTTGAGTGTGGCAAATTCTTGAAGGGATTCAAGCTTCGTAGTCAGGGCATCGATCTTGCGGTGAGCTGCATTCAATTCATCCGCAATCTTCTCTTGGAGCTGGCAAAATCTACAAATTTGGACATCAGTATCAACAAACATGGTAGGGCCAAATTTACCGGAACAACTCGTGCAGGTTCGTTGCGGCGCCATGACGATATAATCACAATATGCCTGAAAATCACACAAATTTATGTTAGCAAAATGGTACAATTAAAGCCTGAAAATCACAAAAAATGTATGTTAGCAATGTGATACAATTAATTCCTGAAAATCACACAACATTTTGTTAGCAATATGATAAAATTAATATGCCTGTGAATCACAAAAAATGTGTTAGCAATAGAACACAATTTATGCCTGAAAATAAAACAAAAATTGATGTTAGCAGTATGACACAGTTAAAGCCTGAAAATCACAAATGGACTAGAAATTTGTTACAAAATTTACTGGAAAAAAGTGGGAGAGGGTTAATGTAGCCTAGTGAAAAAACTGGAAAACAGTATACAGTACAGTAACAAAAAATATTTGTTAGCAATATGGTACAATTAATGCCTGTAAATCACAAACAGAATATTATGGCTGTAAATCACAAAAAATATGTTAGCAATAGAACACAATTTATGCCTGAAAATATAACAAAAATTTATGTTAGCAGTATGACACAGTTAAAGCCTGAAAATTGTAAATGGACTAGTAATTTTTTACAAAATTTACTGGAAAAAAAAGTGGGAGAGGGTTAATTTAGCCTAGTGAGAACACTGGAAAGCAGTATACAGTACAGTAACAAAAAATATTGGTTAGCAATATGGTACAATTAATGCCTGTAAATCACAAACAGAATATGTTGATCACAAAAAGAATATGTTAGCAATAGAACACAATTTTATATCTGAAAATAAAAATAAAATGATGTTAGCAGTATGACACAGTTAGGCTAAAGCCTGTATATTAGTTTATACAGTGGTCGACACAATAATAATAATAATGGAGTTAGTAATATCCCTGGCAAGAGTGTGAGAGGCCTATTAATATGGTGACAAGTATCTGAAATGCGATTAATAAATAGGCTATCAAAAAGTATTACAGTAACTAAATTATTCTAACCCAATATTAAAACTATCTTGACAAATGTTAGTGTGTGCGATTTATATAGATAACCAAGATAAAAAGTTCAACCAAGTACAGTACTGGCTAGACTTTGATATATAAAATACAAGAAGAGGGTTTGTTTATGCGTACACAGGTGGCGCTGGTATCGGCGGCGTCTCTACTAACTTGACAAATAGAATTTTGAAAAACAAACGTTTATCAGTCAAAACTACAGTACAATGTCATGCAAGATAACTACTGGGTGGTTTGCTAAGCACTTAACTACAGTTAGGGCTAAAATATCTACAATAAGTGCTAGAACTTTATAATACGAAACAAGTAAATAGTTTGTTTACTTTAGAGCGTCGGTCGTCACTAACCGGTACAAATGTAAACAAAAGCAATCTTGATAAACAAACGTTTATCAGTCAAAAACACAGCAAAATTACATGCAAAGCAACTACAGGGCAGTTAAGCTAGAGCTTAGCTACAGCTCATGCAAACAAATAAGGGGATGAGTAATGGAGTACTCAAGTTATGGTCAGATTTCGAGCAGCGAGAGCGAAGTGCTGTTGGCGGGTTGGCGCGTCGGGCTCGAGTAGGTTGGAACTGGGGCCTACTGGGTTGGGGCTTGCCGGAAGGGTAGGTCGGTCTGTTGTGGAAGGATGAGGATGGGTAGGCATTCTTGGAGTTGAAGGTTTGAGCCTTGGGGTTTTGGTGGTCGAGGTGCTGCGGGTGCGTGGGAAACTTCTTTATTACAGCGATTTGGGTGGGTGTTTCTGTGCGCACGGCCAAAATACGTCGGATCATGATGAGATCTTTTTGATATCCGACGAAATCGTGCACACGGAAATTATCTTTTACTGCTGAGGGCAATATTGATACAAGGTTGACCAGAATCTGCTGCTCTTGCTGGATTTTGGTCAATGTGGGGAAAGACACTTTTATATGTTGGGCGATCTTATTCACTGTGGCATCTAGATCGCCTTCGAATTTAGTGTCTTGGATACGGGTGTGGGCCACGAAAACGCCCAACGAAGGCTTAATGGCTTCTATCACTATTGGGCGAAATTCGTCCCATGTGAGAGCAGGGTGCACTTGGTAGGCAACCAGGGAAACAGCTTTTCCCAGGTGCGTTAATGTCACGGCTATCTTTTCTGCGTCCGTGGTATAAACTAGGTCAAGTACGGGTTTCACTATGTCCATGAACGTTTCGATCTCGTAAGTTTCCCCATCATAATGTGGGATGGGGATGTGAGAACGGTGCGCCATGATGTTATCGTGTTCTGGCTGTTCCAAACTTGCAATGCAATGCAACCTTTTATCCGAATCAAGAACCACCGCTGCCGCCAATGTAATGCCCTGTTTTTCTACAGGATTAACTTGGGTAATGTGAGTTCTAACTGACTGGGTATAGAAGGCTGTATGCACAAAACAAGGTATGAGGAATAGAGAACACAAAATAAACACACGGTAACAAGACACACGATCACTTTTATTGATGAACACACTTCTACAGTTTCCTTGATGATGATTAATATGAAGCATAAGAAGGTATGAATGCTCGTACAAGACAAATGATAGAATTGAACAACTAGCATTAAGTGGATCTGGATGGAGCCTAGTCTCCCACTTCCAACGTTCAGGTATTAATCTTCTGATCATTGGCTTTATTCACAAGTTGATATACTGGAGACCATAAATGTTGCTTATAGATTCATATTCACTATTAGATTTATCACTGGTAGCTCTGATGCACAAGTAGTAGTTCACAGACTAGATTAGACACGCGTATTTTAGAGCACGGGAATTCTAGTAACCTCAGGGGGGTACTGATCTAAGTTTTATATTCTTGTATCAGAAATACATAGAACGCAAATCAGTGGGCGATCATTCAGATATCACTAGGGTTTCACATCTATGTAATAATATCTGGATATATTCAACCTGTCCCAAAGAAGGGTGACCGCTCTCAACCCCCCAACTATCGTCCAATTGCTCTTATCTCTTGTCTTTCTAAAGTTTTTGAAACTATTCTTGCTTCCAAATTTCTTAAGCATTTCTCTTCTCATAATCTGCTCTCAGATCGCCAGTATGGCTTCCTTAAGGGTCGCTCTACTGGTGATCTTCTTTCATATCTTACTAACTCTTGGTCATCCTCCTTTCGGGACTTCGGTGAGACTTTTTCTATTGCACTAGACATATCGAAAGCCTTCGATAGAGTCTGGCATAAATCTTTAATTTCTAAACTACCCTCCTTCGGTTTCTATCCCTCCATCTGTGCCTTTGTCTCTAATTTCCTTTCCGGCCGTTCCATAGCCGCGGTTGTGGATGGCCATTGTTAACTTCCTCACCCTATAAACTCCGGTGTTCCTCAGGGCTCTGTCCTATCTCCTATTCTCTTTCTAATTTTTATAAATGATCTCCTTAACTGTACCTTAATTCCCATCCATTCATACGCAGACGACTCAACCTTGCACTACTCCATTAGTTTTTCAGAACGCCCCAGCCAGCAATCCCTCAACGACAAACGTAATGAAGCCATAGAACTCTTAAATTCTGATCTAAATACTATTTCCAATTGGGGCAGAGAAAACCTTGTTAACTTTAATGCTTCCAAAACCCAATTTCTCCATCTATCTACCCGTCAGGATCTCCCAGCGGACTATCCCTTATTCTTCAACAATACAAAAATCAACCCTTCATCTTCTCTCAATATTCTTGGTGTCTCTTTTTCTTCTGCTCTCATTTGGAAGGACCATATTACCAGTCTTGCTAAGGCAGCCTCCCAGAAGCTGGGTGTGCTCAACCGCCTTAGGGGGTTCTTTTCCCCTGCACAGCTTCTTGCTCTGTACAGGGGCATAGTGCGCCCTTGTATTGAGTATTGTTCACATGTGTGGGGAGGTTCCTCTCACACCGCTCTCCTAGACAAAGTTGAAAGGAAGGCCTTTCGTATCATTAACTCCCGTCCACTCACCAACTCTCTGCAATCTCTCTCTCTCCGCCGCAATGTTGCATCTCTCTCGCTATTCTATCGCTACTATAATAATCAGTGTTCGTCAGAGCTATCCCAGTGCATACCACCTCCTTTACGTAGGGCACGTGGTACCCGTCTTGCAACTCAATCCCACCCCTACTCTGTGCAACTCTCCAACCCAAGAGTGAAACGTTACTCTCAAATTTTCTTCTACTCAACAGCTGAGCTCTGGAACTCTCTCCCAGAATCAGTCTTTCCCTCTTCCTATGACTTAAATTGCTTCAAACTCCGTGTGTCCAGGCATTTTGGCTCGAACGTCCCTTGATTTTGGCCCTGTCACTCTTTCAACTATGGGGAAGGCACTCGCTATAGGCAGTTATGCCTTTTGCCTCCCTCAATCACATAGAAAAAAAAAAAAAAAAAAATATGGGTAATTACGAGTTAATATCGCCTGTTAATTAATAAACATTGATACGCTTAGCACTTCCTAATGGAATGGTTATATATGAATTATACTGGGGCAAAGATATAGCCACTTCATAGAAATATTAATAAGTGAGTCTCTAAATAGCACTGTAACACTGTAGTGCTGATAGAGTGAATCTTGGGTCGTATTTGATTGGTCTGGTCTTGCTTATCTTGCGTCCGTGAGGTTGGGGGCTAGCGACTGGTTCCGCGGCCGTCCATATGGTCCATATGTAGAAGTTCTCAAGACGGATCTCTTGGCGATCGTTGCTGGCTACATTCTTATATCCCCACTGGTTTATGTGAAGGTTATAAGGTGCACGTAGATTTCTTTTACGTGGACAGATTCTTCTATCTCAATCTCAATCTGCCACGGAGTCTGCCGTCTCTGGAACTCAATTCTCAGGAACAAAACAAGGGCAGAGCTAGAGGTCAACTTAAGGGACCAGCCACTGGTTGGTGTCTATCTTTCAACTGATTTTACTGGGGGCTGGAGCCTGATTTATAGGTGTGGTTTTGGACCCTGTCGGCCATAGGGATCTCGAGTTTTGATGGACTTATTTGAGCTCTCAATTGATACGGGAACTAGGTCAGGGGGTGATTACTGTTGTGGCACATGGCTGTATGGAGCCTTCATACTGTAATATACCTGAGCCTTAGTAAGAGGTACTATTTTGGCTATACTGGAAGTATTTAGGGGAGAAAGACCGGATCTACTTTGCGAGGAGGTTTGGGACAGCTGTGCTAGGAGCGTCTCTCTTAAATTGCTCAGTCTTCGTTCTAGGGTATAGCTGAGGTGCTAATTTGGTTATCGGAGTATGCAAGAAAGGTTAAATGGTTTTTTGTTGGTTAATAGAGGTTAGTAAGGGTGTTAGTCATGCATGGTTAGTTCATTGATAGGAAGAATTCCTGTGCTACCTGGCAATGACCCGGAAGTCAAAACGGGGGTCAAGTATACCTCCGCAGGGGTAGGGGTCTCCCTCCTCGGGTGGGTTAAAGGGGTAGGTGTGCGTCCCTTCTCTGTGATGGTCGTCGGGGCGGCTGTGGCTGGGGGCTTGCCATATCACAAGGGTTTGTAATAACCCTCTGTTTATGAGACAGATTTGGGTGTTCGTAATACCAAAACCGAAGGTGCCTTGATCAGCTGGTTTACTTGGTTAGGTTGTTAATTGCATGGGTGGTTGGATGTGGTGGAGACTGGGTTGCTAACTCTGCCACATTGATCTGGAAGTATGGCAATAGAAGTTAGTCACTGGTGAGGCGGCTAGCCTCGCACGGACGATCATTTGGTACAGGGTTGTGAATGGGTTGTGAGGGAATAGATGGCATGCAAAGGGTTAGTAAAGTTCTAATGGTGTTCCTTCCTACTGGGGGAAGGTAGGCTGGATAGGAGTATATAATTATACAAAAGGTTTGAGAATGTTAGTAACGGAAAAGTTAAGGATATTCAGGGGGTATGCTGGAGAGGCTAGGTCGGAAGGGAGTTGAGGAGCGTGGGGGGTTAACGAGAGGGAGAGGGTTAAGGGGGGTTACGTGGAAGTTTGACCCTAAGGTCTCTGGGCGTAGGGGTGGCATTAGGCTACAGTTGGCATCGTAGCCTGGGGGTTAATGACAGGGAAGGTACGTTAGCCAATCGCTACCGGGGGATGAGCAATAAGTGGTGGTATATGAGTTTGGAAATGATAGAATCATGTGAACTGTGGGCTGTGGGGAAGAGGAGGTTAACTGTAGGTGTGTGGTTGACTGTGGATAAAAGTAGAGAAAAACATGGTGTATTATTACTCGTCAATACGATGGTTATGGACACTGTTACTCTGACACTATTTCTTGCTGATTCTAGTTGTTCCTGGGAACTGTGTTTTCTATGACATATATATCAAAGAAAGCGGCAGTTCGTAGGGGTAGCTTCGGTATTGTTTCGTGGTGGAAAGGCGTCGAGACAATGGTAAAAGAGGGTGGTGTATACAATCTCTGGTTGGGGTAAGAATTAGAGTTACTGCATGGTGGCTAACATCTGCAGTCATTTCTGTCTAGGTCTTACAGGAATAATGGTTATATATACACTGGTGTACCCGTGGGTATCATAGTTTCTTATCAATTATGACATGGGGTTTTAACAGATTACTTCTTGGATGGAAGAACATACATAGATTTATGGAGTCGGTTGGTCTTCAGAAACTTAGTCTGGCAAGACAAGGTATTTTAGGGGGTTAACATATTACTTCTCGGATGGAAGAACATATATAGATTTATGGGGGCGGTTGGTCTTCAGAAACTTAGTCTGGCAAGACATATTAATTCTTGGATGGAAAAACATACATAGATTTAAGCCTGTCTGAACTGGTTGGCATTGGCTCAACCTAGGGACAGGGCATGGGTGTATTACATTAAGGTGTATTCATGTTCATCATCATGTAGGTAGAGGTGTAGGACACGAGGGGTAGTGTATACGCGAGGTGGGGGAAGGGTCAGTGGTTAGAAGTGATAGGCAGGTGTGGTTTGGAGCTGCTTAGCCCTGCGGGCTTCGGCCTGTCTTAACTGGTTGGCTTGGTCACCTGGTCCTTTCGTTCTGTGGGCCTTTCCTTCGGGTGTTTCTGTTCCCGTTTCCTGGTGGTGCTCGCTCGTGGCTTCCGTGGTGGGCTTCTCGTTCTGGGGCATTTTATATATTATATTATATTATATTAGGGTTAGGTTAGGTTAATCTAATCTAATATAATATAATATTTGTACATTTTCGGCAGTGGGCGGGGCCAAGGAGGCTTACATTTTCGTGCATGTGTAGAGGGTAAGGTATCCGGCTGCGTACAGGCCCTCCCGCACAACAACCAAAGCACCTAAGTGGCTTGTCCTTATTATAGATAGTCTGTGCGCCGCGCGCGCCTGCCAGCTGGCTTGCTGCAGTGTTACCAAAGTTAAGGGAATATCCGCAAAACGAGGGAGCAAAAGATTAAAGAGGGAACGTATTTAAGAGTTATTTAATGTTGGTAAAAACACTTGTAAATTATTTAATATAAATTAGATATAATATAAGCAAGATGAAAACATTAAGTATACATATACACTATAAAACATACTCATATATGATGCAAGCTGTATACCTTCAAGCAACACAACAACATTAAAATGTAATTTTGAATATATATTTTTATGTTGCATGTTATGTAGAATGTTGATTTGTAAAGTAGCACTAAAACTTGACATTTATATTTATGACATCTAGGGATATTTTGTCCCACCATTGCCGTTGGCAACTCCCCTCCCATTGTCCTTTGCGACCGTGCTGCCATCTCTCGAACGCGCGGATCGCTATTTTCAGATTTGTGAAGTCTTTCTTTCCTCTCTAGGTCATCTGTACTCTATGGCTAAATGGGTGTGACGTCATCCAGGGAATTCCATTGTTATTGGTTGACTATATCACATCACTTTCAAGTGACAGTGTCCAGACATGCGAATGTAGCGAAGATGGTGGCCGGGCCGTTTATAGGGAGTCTATTATTATCGTATTATATAAATCACTTATTATACATTTCAGCTCGTAGTGACATATATAGCAATGATGTATATGGTTTACCAGACCTATTAGGCCTAAAAAGATCGATGGGACTACTGTCGGTCCTAAAGATACCGGTAATCTTTGCCTCATTTTCTTATACAATTAATTATCGGAGAGTGGCAATAGTTTCCTGCAGAAATACCTAAACTCCTTACCTAGGATCTTTGCATTCCGGTAGTTAGTTTAAAGAGTACGAGGAGTCGACTGGAACTTGTCTTGTAGAGTGTAGAACATTACATTACATGTGAGCCAGCATTACTGGAACACGGTGGCTAAACCCAGGTTCAGACAAGCAGGAAACCGGCTTCAGAAAACGTGAAGGAGAGAGGATTGAAGGACTGGGACATTTATTGTGAGAATAACGTCAATTTGATTTCTATAGCCGCCATATTAAATACCGGTACCCGATTATTGCCTACGAGGACAAGTTGAGAACTCGCGATCACTTTCGTGGGAAATTTATAAACTACGAGGTCAACTCTTTGAAGTGGATTTTGATAATTACCGATATGTATTCTGCACATTTTACAGTGAGAGTATTGCCCTAAATAATCTCGCTTATTCTTTTAAGGTAGCCTACCGTATTCCCCGGGAATGGGCCGCAAGGCCTTTATAATATTAACTACCGGTATATATTGTTGTTCCCCCCATTATAATTCCTTGTATTTCTGTTGTCGAACTTTTTTTTCATGCCACCATAATAGGTCCGTTCGAACAGTAAAAATCAAATAGTTCGCCGAAAATCTGGATATTACTGTGGGTACTACAATACCACAGGAACGAAAAACCTGAGAGCGAAACCTCCAACCCTAACGAGCCACAGGAACGAAAATTCTGAGAGCGAAACTCCCATCCCCTACGAGATCCCAGGCCCCTTTTCCATTCCCGATTTGGTCTCTCTCTCTCTCTCTCTCTCTCTCTCAATTCATTCCACATATTATAAGTCTCTCAATCACAGTCTTCTAATATACAAACCACAATACTTTACTCACTGATATTCTTAATGTACCACCTAAGTATGTATTTAATTATGTAACCACCATACAGGCTATAATACTTTCATTGTGTAGGTTCGAGGCGATCTAAGACACCTTAGCTTCCATTTCACACCAAATCAGATTGTGATTACGTCAGCCCTGTATTTAGTTATATAACAATCATAACCCCCCCAATTCTAGCAATTCTATGTCTCTAACCTCCCGTTGTTTTATCCACTATATATATTCCCAACCTTTAACCACGACTCTATACACCCGATAACCCTATGCCAGTTATTGTATTGATTTAGGCCTGTTAATTCGGATAAACTCACTATGACCAATCTGCAGGCGATTATCAGGAGAGATGCAGGAAAGCTACCTCGTATCTCTCTCTCCATGACGAGTATAGATATATGTACCCCCGTGCTCAGTCTTGCTTTGTTCTTCTAGTAATTAAGTGTATATATAATATTAACCGGAGATGCCACCAGTATTGATACGACATAGCGGCACTGTCCTTGTGTCGTCTTGTGCCATGTGCATACCAACCCGGTTTCATCATCTTATTAGGACGACGGCTATAATGTCGTCATTCATGCATGTATTCAATACTTAGGTTAATTATCTTTTATCCGCCATTGTGTTCCTCTCTTCCATTTACTTTTCCACAAGTGTTATGGCTAATTTAGATAAGTGGACTGTATATTATTATTATTGAAGAAACATTAACCATATAGAATATATAATTACCCTTAGATGAACTCAGCTGGTGATTGGAGGATGGCGGAAAATAGGCTAGATAACTGGAAGTGGTTAGTATAGTAAACAAAGTATGAAAGAGGCTACAATAGGCTAGGATAGGCTAGATATCTACGTTAAGTTGTGCTAAGTAACGAAGATGATGATGTAATGACTATATGGAATATGAGATGAACGTGAAGCGAAAACACCTGATTATGAAACTATAGGAAGAAGGCTTAGCGTGTGTAGCTGGGACGGAGGTTGGTTGGAGAGTGGCGAGCGCGTTATGTTCGTCTCTGTCGTGACATACCGCGCACGCGCATAACATATGGAAAATGTATCCCATCTTCTTTACAATGAGATACTTATAAACAATCTTAAATAATACAAAGATATATATATATATATATGGGAATTATAATCCTACAATACTTTCCCATATACAACTATAGAATAATATATTCTACCCAATCATGGAACGCTCGACCAAGGTTATGGAAGCGTCCAACTTAAGACTACGGAAAGATACGTAACGCTACATCAACCCCGATTACGTAACATCGAGACTGTTCATACTAGTTTGAGTACACTAAGTATGGACATATTCCCACCAACAGAAAATATACAAAATTTACATGATTAGATTTGCCCGGAGGCAATCTTATCCCGCCAAGCTTGGGAGGATATCTGGGCTGCCTGTCGACATGGGCGTTCGCCAGACGCGTCAACAGGCTGCGCCGAAGTAGAAGCCAGAGAGGGGACTTCAATGGATAACTGATCCGAGGGGGTGTCCTTGCGATCGAGGTCACCCTCAAGAGGATATAGTCGGACTGTTGGCCGTGTGATTACTCCAGTCCTGGTGCGAACCTTTGCTACCCGAACCTCACCATCACGACCTGGTAATAACTCCTCTATCCGACCCAATTTCCAAAATGCGCGCGGGCGCTCCTCATGGATGGTTACCACGTCCCCTACCCTAGGCCAATGACCTTTTAATGGTGTTAGTTTATTCCTTTGCGCTTCCCTTAAAGTCACCAGATATTCTGTTGACCAGCGATGCCAAATATCTCGCGATAATTTACGAATGTATTTGTAGCGGGCCGATATCACTTCCTTACTTATGTAGTCTGGATCTTCCATAGTATCCTCGTCATGCTCTTCAGGAAGATCCCGCAGTCTGTATCCACGTACCAGTACTGAGGGTGTGATTGGGGTAAGGTCTTCCAAATCACCAGAAGCATAGTATAGAGGGCGATCATTTACGGTGGCTTCAATCTCCAAGAGAATGGTGTTGAGTTCCTCAATCGAGATGAGAGCTCTACCCAACACCTTCTTCAGACCCGCCTTCACGATGCCTATGGCTCTCTCCCATATGGCGCCAAACCAAGGCGCTCTGGCGGGAATGAAACGCCATTCGCATTTTACAGCCGCTAGGCAGGTCTGAATCTTAGTATTGTTGCTCACTTCTTTGAGATATGTAGATGCCCCTATGAAAGTCTTTGCATTGTCACTCAGCATGATACGTGGATATCCCTGTCTACTGCAGAATCTTCGGAAGGCATGTAGGAAGCTATCACAAGTGAGGTTGGTGACCAGTTCCAGGTGAATTGCCCTGGTAACAGCACAAGTGAAAAGTATCATATACACCTTAAGATTGGGTGAATCTTTCACAGGGATTGCTCCACTGTAGTCAACCCCGGTAACTTTGTAAGGGTCACCTGGGGTAGTTCGCAGGTTTGGTAAGGGAGGAATTCCGACGGGATCATAATGTGTTCCCTGTACTCTTCTACACTTTAAGCATTTGCGAAGGACTTTCTTGACCACCTGCCTGATTCTAGGCACCCACCATCGTTGTCTTACATAGGTGACTATATGACCAACCCCATAATGACAACAGAGTCGGTGACACCTATCGATGATAAGATGGGTGAAGGGATGATTGGGGGGCAGTAGTATTGGATACTTACTTGCCTCAGAGAGGGCTGCCAATCGTAATCTGCCTCCGCAATGTATCAAGTCCCCCTTCAAGTGTAAGCCCAATTGGTTGATCAGGTTATTCCTAGACTTTGTTCCCTTAACCAGTAATTTATATTCCTGCGTATATATTTCTTGTTGACAGAGCTTATGTAATAATTGATCTGCAATTCTGATCTCCTTCACATTGAGGTAAGCACTACCTGTGGACGGTGTGCCTTTAATTTTTGCTTTTACATTTTCTACAAATCGTATCACCCATGCTGTAACACGTTGTAACTTTTCATAGCTGCTGAATCTATCCCACTCCCATAACCGTGTGTCTTCGTCAGGCACCGAGTCAATTACCGGTGCCACAATAGCAGTGTGTTGCTCGCTCAAATCTATATTCTCTGGCCATTCGTTGGGATCATTAAGCCAGCATGGGCCATTCCACCACAACGCAGAAGATTTGAGAAACTTAGCAGAGACACCACGAGTAATGCAATCACTTGGATTCTCTTTGGTAGACACATACCGAAACTGTGCGGTTGGGAGCAGGGTACGAATTTCGTCGACACGGTTGGTGACGTACACTGGTAGCCTCTTACGGCTATGTAACCAGTAGAGCGTAATTTGGCTGTCACTCCATACAACTGTCTCCGAGACATTTAGCAAATTTTTAAAAGTTTCCTCTACAAAGTGAACGAGTCTAGCAGCCAACAGAACTGCAGTCAGCTCTAATTTTGGGATGGAAAGGGATTTGACCGGGGCGACTTTCGCCTTCGCTATGACGAGACGGCTGCCACTTGTGTCAACAAAGAATATGGCGGTGCCGTACGCGACTTTGCTAGCGTCTGAGAAGGCATGAATGGACACAGGATGGTCCATGACAACTCTCCGAGGAAAATGAAAACCCTTACAGAGACGAAGATCCGAAATAATGTCATCCCACTCCTGAACCAGATCGCCAGTCAAAACCTCATCCCATCCTAACTTTATCCTCCATAATTGCTGAAGGAATAATCTCGATTTGATCGACACCGGTATAACTATCCCCAAGGGGTCAAAAAGTTTAGCTGTCATACTCAAGCAAATTCGTTTTGTAATCTGCGAATATTGCGCGTACTGAACGCCGAATGAGAGGGTATCGGTGTCCGTTTTCCAAAACAACCAAGCACTCTAACCTGTTCCTGCTGTACAGCCGCCACACCATCCCGTTGCAGTACAGTCCGCAAAACAGAATTATTAGTCGCCCATTCACGCAAATGTAGATGGGCGTCATTCATAATCTCTCGGACTACAGCGTAGGTATCAACCAGGAAATCTTCTTCATTTCCTGTACCCAGTAAATTGTCTATATATAACCCTGACCGAATCTGATGAATAATCTGCGGATCTGCACTGACATAAGACAAATGTTTCAAAATGGTGGCGTTTAAAAGGAATTGGGAACAAGTCGCTCCAAATAAAACTGCCCGGAACCGGTAACAAATTAGGGGAGAATCCAGTTGCCTCGGATACTTGGGCCACATAAATCGCGTATAGTCCTGGTCGTCTTCATGGAGTCTTAACATGAGAAATGCCTTCTCAATATCAGACACCCAGGCATACTTACCGAGTCGAAACCGAAGCAAAACCTGCGCCAAATCTGGCACCAGTGAGGGTCCAGTGTACAGGCAGTCATTAAGACTAGGATGACGTTCACTCATCTTGGCGGAACAGTCGAAGACAATACGCACTGGCGTAGTTTTGCTCTCCTTGACTACACCATGATGAGCCAAGTAATGCCCGGTATCTGATTTATCAAAAGGCACCTCTTCAATAAAACCCCGGGACACCTGTTCCTTTATGACTTTTGAGTATTCCTCGCAAAAGTCAGGCTCCTTGAGGAATCTTTTCTGAAGTCCCCGAAGACGGCCTATGGCCAAACCCTTGTTATATGGCAGCTGATCCTTGGAATTGTTCCAGGGCAGTCTCACTTTATACTGTTGGCTGTCGGGATCGTAGGTAACGGTATCCTCGTACGACGATAGTGCTTGACGCTCAACCAGTGAATATTCCTTAGGGGTTATCCCGATATGATCTAATTCCCACAAAACATTTAAGTCATTTTTGCATGGTGGAATATTGCCAGTGGATATGTATTCGTCCATTGGTGTTACTGCTACTTTCAATACAGTAATTACTTCTGTGCTGGAGCTTGTAGGCTGTGTCACATATGAACCACTGATGGCGTACCCGTACTTGGTAGGAAGCAGAATTAGGCTACCTGACCTTTTATACCCAGGTCGCACTATATCGTAGTAGTGATCCGCTCCGATGAGCAGCTCCAGCTGATCTGTGTCCGTTGCGTGAGGATCGGCTAATTTTATGCCTTTACTTTGTAAACTAACCAGTTTAGACTTTAGGTTAATTTCACCTTTATGGTCTGGCAATTCATCAACCACTATAGCGTCTAGATGATGAAATTTACCTCTGTGTTTGTATTGCAGTGCCACAACATTATATTCCCTAGAGGCCTGTTTCCCGGTAAATCCGTGAAGACATAACTCCTCTGTTCCTTTAGAAATGTAGGAAAGGGAGGATAGAACAGAAGACTTCACAAAGGTCCTCTGAGAACATTGGTCAAGTAGCGATCTGATTTTAACACAATTATTATCCTTACCCTTTACCGGCAGCTGTACGGTGGGCAAGATTACTGTATTTTTACCTGTGGCAACGGACATTGTAGTTGAAGTAGCAGCAGTATGCTCTCTCTTGGTGTTATCCTCCGCTGGTCTACTTTCTTTCCCTTGTTTTTGTGTACACAGGGAATGAAAGTGTTTGCCCTTACAAAACTTGCAGCTTCTTATGTTAGGATTAGTACAACCCGAATGGCCATGGTCTTTTGACAAGCACCCAGTGCAGAGACGTAGTTGACGGGCTCTTTTAACTTTAAGAGGCCCTGTCTTATACTTCATACACTTGTACCATAAATGATTGGTGCCACTACACAGAACACAGTTGAATTTCCTGTACTCACTCTGGGCGGTAAATGTTGCCGTAGCCATGGGTGTACCCCCTACTCTGTCTTGACCCGCCATATTGTACACTTCAGCCTGGAGGCAATGAGTGAATTTCTTATAATCCAGGCTCGAGTCTCCCATTTCCCGTTTTATGGTTTCTTTTAGTGGTGATGGTAACTTATTGACAAGAGTCACCACACAAAATTCCTCCAGACAAATACCATGGCTAATGATTGACCTCATCACACTCTCTGTATTGGCATAGAAGTCCTTCAGGTCAGCTGTTTGGTGTTTGGGTGACACTAATTGATTGAATTTGGTAACATAAGCTGCCTTGATTCGATCTGGATGCCCATATGTCTCTTGCAGGAGCTCAATTGCTGGGGCATAGCTTGCACTTTCGATTATGAATCCTTCGACTAGCTTATGTGCATCACCCTGAAGCTGACCCTTTAGATAGGTGAAGCGTTGTATATCTGTGAGGTCGGGATTGTCATGGATGGTACACTTGAACATCTCCCAAAATCCCGACCACATGGTGGCATCACCTTCAAATTTTGAGAGAGTAAGATGGGGTAATTTGACTGCGGATTTCTTTGGCTCTTTCCTGACCTCCTTCTTGACTTCTGTAATCAGGATCCCCTTCAGTGTGGCAACGATTACTTGTATGCCCTCCATATATAGGGTATCCTCTCTGATCACCTCGATATACTCGGCGTCCTCGCAAGTGTCGGCCAGGTCCTCCTGTGTGACCTCATACTTGTCAAGTTGCTTTTGAATACTGAGCAACCTGGCCTCCACCTCCACTCTAGACGCCGAATCAAGGAATTCGTCAATATCAGAGGTCAAGACCGTCAAAGAGCCCTTAAGTCCAGCCCGACGCTTTTGTACACTTTTAGCCATGATTATACAGGAAGGAATTCTAATTACGTTAAATCAAACTAATAATGCCAGACCGAATAAGTTGCGGCTAACAATACAGTACTCCGAGAAATCAAATTAAATCGTGAGCCGAAAATAAAACACCCTCACGAAATGCGGAATAAGAATTGTGCGCTATGTAGACAAGCAATCTGGAGCTTTTCAATTTAACTCCTTACGTAATAGTTATGAAATTATAGATTCATTACGCCATAAGTTAAGAAAAGTCGGGAGGGAAATTTAGTACAATACAGTATATGCCAAAAGTCTCCAGATGTCAAAAAGAGCAGTACCGTTTAAAGTTATAATAAAGTAAAGAAGAGTGTGAGCCTATAGGGTAATTGAAACAGGCTAAACTCACTGGGTACCGCTAATTCTATATTATTAATTTAATAAATGTGAAAATTGTACACAAGAAAAATTCATCTCAAGAAGTCACAAGGAAAAAAAGTTTTGAGTTGGATTAACACACACTCAGCCTATCAGCTATCATAGTACCCCGCCTCCAGGGCACACGACGAGAGAATAAATTAGAATGACATGTGAATCTAATAAAGAAGTTATTGGACAGTATAAATTTGATATAGAATTGAATAACCTTGCCTTTTGAAATTATTATACAATACAGTATGGATGATTTTAATCTTAGTGCCAATCAAGTGTTATATAATTTGGGCCTAAAGGTTTTACAATCAAAATTTAATTAATATACTGTACCGATTTGAAGGCTTACTATTCCAGGCTATACTGATTGTGTTGATCAACTCTAACGTCATGGTGGGCAAACATCTCGTCGTATGACCTGGCAACCATGGCAAATTCGTCTTGCATAAAGCACCGACGACAGGTGGCCAAGATCTCCGAATAGAGACGCTTTGATGCCTCGTGCGTGAGGTGTACCCCGTCGGGACTGAAGTCAGCCTCAGAGGTATTCATCGACTGATAGCGCTCCCGGGTGAAGGGGATATGGCGCTTTAGCCATCGGTTAACCGCATTTCTGATGCGGTTAAACTCGTCCGTAGAGACCCCTCGTGGAGCCTGTCGCTTCTCTACCCCAATCACCCGGACTTCTCCCCCCGAGAGCCGCACCACCTCCTCAGCTAGGACCGCAATCCCCTCCGCAATCCCTCTCGGACTGACCCCGCTCCTTATTTCGTTTCCTCCTATCACCAAGAAGGTCAAGTCGGGCTTCAGCTCTAAAAACTGACCCCAGGCTACTGTTGATCTCAAGGTGCTGACGCGGGCACCTGGGGCGGCCAGAGGAGTCACGGAAAAGAAAGGCCTGCGGACGGCTTGGTCCACGTACAAATCCCTGATGTAGGAGTGGCCCAAAATTGTCACCTTCCTAATAGGGCCTGGGTACGCAGGCCTATCAACCACCGCAGGATAATCTTCCCCTACCCCACCACCCGCGGCACCATGACGCCAAAAGCCCTGGGCCATGAGGGATAAACGAAAATACGGCACAAAAAAAATATAACCACGTAGGCTAGGCCACCACCAACACAAAAAGGGGGGGGGGGGGGGCAAACTAGTGAAAGGTCGAAGGACCAATTATATGGCTAATTTAGATAAGTGGACTGTATATTATTATTGAAGAAACATTAACCATATAGAATATATAATTACCCTTAGATGAACTCAGCTGGTGATTGGAGGATGGCGGAAAATAGGCTAGATAACTGGAAGTGGTTAGTATAGTAAACAAAGTATGAAAGAGGCTACAATAGGCTAGGATAGGCTAGATATCTACGTTAAGTTGTGCTAAGTAACGAAGATGATGATGTAATGACTATATGGAATATGAGATGAACGTGAAGCGAAAACACCTGATTATGAAACTATAGGAAGAAGGCTTAGCGTGTGTAGCTGGGACGGAGGTTGGTTGGAGAGTGGCGAGCGCGTTATGTTCGTCTCTGTCGTGACATACCGCGCACGCGCATAACATATGGAAAATGTATCCCATCTTCTTTACAATGAGATACTTATAAACAATCTTAAATAATACAAAGATATATATATATATATATGGGAATTATAATCCTACAATACTTTCCCATATACAACTATAGAATAATATATTCTACCCAATCATGGAACGCTCGACCAAGGTTATGGAAGCGTCCAACTTAAGACTACGGAAAGATACGTAACGCTACATCAACCCCGATTACGTAACATCGAGACTGTTCATACTAGTTTGAGTACACTAAGTATGGACAAGTGTTATACGTCTTCCAATCACCTCCTTCGTATCCACAATCCACACTACTCTATTTTGCTTCGTGACCCTATGCTCAGTGGTACCCTGTTTTGGGTCATCCTGTCCGCTTATCCTTCACGCCCCGCTGCACACACCACCCTACCTGTGCGATCGTAGGGAAATGCCACCCCTATGTCCAGCGCATTAAGGGTCACTACCCTAGGTCACGAGCGGCGCGGCGCCTAGCCTCAAACCACCCCCTTTACAATTCACAACCCTCCCCCTGTAAAGACGCCATAAGAACGTTATAACATGCCAACTCAGTTCGTTCACTAACCTCAACAAATAGAAGGGAAGGACCTATCCTTGTACCCCCCTTAACTATCCTCTAACTCCCTAGCCACACTCACAACCTGAACCAGAACAATTGCCGGCGCGAGACTAGGAATACCCCCTAAAATACCTTGTCTTGCCAGACTAAGTTTCTGAAGACCAACCGCCCCCATAAATATATGTATGTTCTTCCATCCGAGAAGTAATATGTTAACCCCTGTCTTGCCAGACTAAGTTTCTGAAGACCAACCGCCCCATAAATCTATGTATGTTCTTCCATCCGAGAAGTAATATGTTAACCCCCTAAAATACCTTGTCTTGCCAGACTAAGTTTCTGAAGACCAACCGCCCCCATAAATCTATGTATGTTCTTCCAGCCGAGAAGTAATATGTTAACCCCCATGTCATAATTGATAAGAAACTATGATACCCACGGGTACACCATTGTATAACCATTATTCCTGTAAGACCTAGACAGAGATAATGACTGAAGATGTTATCAAGCATGCAGTAACTCTAATACTTACCCCAACCAGAGATTGTATAGATAACCCTCTTTTACCATTGTCTCGACGCATATCTACCACGAAACAATAACGAAGCTACCCCTACGAACTGCCGCTTTCTTTGGGATATATTTCATAGAAAACGCAGTTCCCAGGGACAACTAGATCAGCAAGAAATCGTGTCAAATAATAGTGTCCATAACCCCTCGTATTGACGAGTAATAGTACACTATGTTTTTCTCTACTTTTATCCACAGTCAAGCACACACCTACAGCTAACCTCATCTTCCCCACAGTCCACATGATTCTATAATTTCCAGACTCATATACCACCACCTATTGCTCATCCCCCGGTAGCGTTTGATTACCCTACCTTTCCCTGTCGGTAACCCCCAGTCTAAGATACCAACTGTAGCCTAATGCCACCCCTACGCCCAGAGACCTTAGGGTCAAACTTCCACGTAGCCCCCTTTAACCCTCTCCCTCTCGTTAACCCCCACACTCCTCCACTCCCTCCTAACCTAGCCTCTCCACCATACCCCCTGAATATCCTTAACTTTTCCGTTACTAATATTCTCAAACCTTTTATATATATACTCCTATCCAGCCTACCTTCCCCCAGTAGGAAGGAACACCATTAGAACTTTACTAACCCTTTGCATGCCATCTATTCCCTCACAACCCATTCACAACCCTGTACCAAATGATCGTCAGTGCGAGGCTAGCCGCCTCGCCAGTGACTAACTTCTATTGCCATACTTCCAGAAAAATGTGGCAGAGTTAGCAACCCAGTCTCCACGACATCCAACAAATCATGCAATTAACAACGCAACCAATTAAACCAGCTGGTCAAGGCACCTTCGGTTTGGGTATTACAAACACCCACATCTGTCTCATAAACAGAGGGTTATTACAAGCACTTGTAATATGGCAAGCCCCCAGCCACAGCCGCCTAGACGACCATCACAGAGAGGGGACGCACACCTACCCCTTTCACCCACCCGAGGAGGGAGACCCCTACCCCTGCGGAGGTATACCTGACCCCTGTTTTGACTTCCGGGTCATTGCCAGGTAGCACAGGAATTCTTCCTATCAATGAACTAACCATGTATGACTAACACCCTTACTAACCTCTATTAACCCACAATAACCCATTAACCTTTCTTGCATACTCCGATAACCAAATTAGCACCTCAGCTATACCATAGAATGAAGACTGAGCAATCTAAGAGAGACGCTCCTATCAAAGATGTCCCAAACCGCCTCGCAAAGTAGATCCAGTCTCTCTCCCCTAAATACTTCCAGTATAACCAAAATAGTACCTCTTACTAAGGCTCAGATATATCCCATTATGAAGGCTCCATACAGCCATGTGCCACAACAGTAATCACCACCTTACCTAGTTCCCGTATCCATTGAGAGCTCAAATAAGTCCATCAAAACTCGAGATCCCTATTGCTTACAGGGTCCAAAACCGAACCTATAAACCAAGCTCCAGCCCACGGTAAAATCAGTTGAAAGATAGACACCAACCAGTGGTTGGTCACCAGAGTTGACCTCGAGCTCTATCATTGTTTGTTGCTGAGAATTGAGTTCCAGAGCCGGCAGACTCCGTGGCAGATTTAGATAAAAGGATCTGTCCACGTACAAGAAATCTACGTGCACCTTATAACCTTCATAAACCAGTGGGTATATAAGAGTGTAACCAGCAACGATCGCCAAGAGATCCGTCTTGAGAACTTCCTACATATGGACCATCTGGACGGCCGCGGAACCAGTCGTTAGCCCCCAACATCACGGAAGCAAGATAACCAGGACCAGACCAATCAAATACGACCCAAGATTCACTCTATCAGTGCTACAGTGTTACAGTACTATTTAGAGACTCACTTATTAATATTTCTATGAAGTGGCTGTATCTTTGCCCCAGTATAATTCATATATAACCATTCCATTAGGAAGTGCTAAGCGTATCAGTGTTTATTAATTAACAGGCGATATTAACTCTCGTAATTACCCAGATATCCAGATATTATTACATAGAAGTGAAACCCTAGTGATATCTGATGTTCGCCCACTGATTTGCGTTCTATGTGTTTCTGATATCAGAATATAAAACTTTAGATCAGTACCCCCTGAGGTTACTAGAATTCCCGTGCTCTAAAATACGCGTGTCTAATCTAGTCTGTGAACTACTACTTGTGCACCAGAGCTACCAGTGATAAATCGAACAGTGAATATGAATCTATAAGTAACATTAATGGTCTCCAGTATATAAACTTGTGAATAAAGCCAGTGATCAGAAGATTAATATCTGAACGTTGGAAGTGGGAGACTAGGCTCCATCCAGATCCACTTAATGCTAGTGTTTTTCAATTCTATCATTTGTCTTGTACGAGTATTCATACCTTCTTATGCTTCATATTAATCATCATCAAGGAAACTATAGAAGTGTGTACATCAATAAAAGTGATCGTGTGTCTTGTTACCGTGTGCTTATTTTGTGTTCTCTGTTCCTCATACCTTGTTTTGTACATGCAGCCTTCTATACCCAGTCAGTTAGAACTCACATTACCCAAGTTAATCCTGTAGAAAAACAGGGCATAACATTGGCGGCAGCGGTGGTTCTTGATTCGGATAGAAGCTTCATTGCATTACATTTTTTTGAAACAGTAGAAGCATGGTAACATCGCAAAAATGGCAGCTCGCTATTACACTCACATTCCCAAGTTTGATGTAAACACGTATCATATTGCCACTTACTTAGACATAGTAAAGCCAGTGTTAGATTTGGCACTTCAAAATGACCGCGAGAAAATCGCCGTTGCATTATTGTACATTATGCAGTTGGGAAAAGCCGTTTCCCAAATTGCTGAACAGGTAACGCCAAAGCTTACCTGGAACCAGTTTCGATCCCTCGTGATCCGCACCTTAGGGCCACTTTTGGGTTCCCTCGTCGACCCCAAAATAATAAAAGTCGACGAGATCAAGTATGAAGGGGATATTAATGTGACCCTCAAACAACTCTACAGATACGTGAGGACCATGTATAGCTCTCAAGATGACGAGCAACAAAATTAACTCTTATTCACCGCATTGTTCGACATCCTCCCACCCCACATCACCGCCCATCTCGACCTGGACGGCTCATTCGAAGAACATATGCTCTCCATCAGAGAAATGTGCCAACTCGATCAAGTGGTATATGAAGGACGCCTGGACGTCACCCTAACCAAGGTATGGGGACACATCAAATCCGCATGTCCCTCACGAACCCTTGAATACCAAGAACAACAGGTGTTCCTCTCCCTGGTGAACCTCCTTCCGGTAGACATCTACCAACATTTCATGGACCATGGGACAGCGAGTTTCCACCAGAACATCCGAGAAATACGAAAACTTCTACGGACACCCACCACTCCAAACAACTCGCCAGCTATGACCCATGAGGAACAACCCTTCACCATTACCAACTCGAGCCCGAGGTCTGTTCACCCACATCCATCCATTCCCTCACATTCCCCCTTAGTAAATGAAGATCTTGAGATTTTTTCACCCCCAGCCATATCTAAACACCCTGTGAATCCCCTATCCACCCCTTCAGCCCCTATACAAGAACGTAAACGTATTCCTCCACTGAACACTATCATCAATAAGTCCCTCCATTCCCCTAAGGAATCAAACTCCGTGCACCCTTCCAAAATGACTCCCAATGAAAGTCCAACCCCAGTGCACTCTTCCTTGCCTCTATCCTCTCTGGCCATCCCTAAATTTTCCCCTGCCCAGCCATCCACCAACGATAATCTTCCATCAATTGTGTTACCCCATAAACCCCCATCCTTTTTCTATGCCTGCCAACAAACCACAGCACGCAGAAATGGTCACCCCCACCGTAACCAATTATCTTTCAATATCACCCCTGAAAAATGCTGGTCAGAAAATGAGCCCCCCCCTCCACTCTCTCACATGCCCCTGTCACCCAAGACCAACCTTCACCCCCGTCAATCCCTCAACAACCTCTCACCCCTCTCTCTTCCTCCTATTCTGCACCTGTCCCCCCCTCAAAACTGTCAACCTCACCCCCCCCACCATCATCTCCCCACATGCCCAACCTCGGTGAACCCCTTCAAACACCCGCATCAACCAAGAATTCTACAGCTCCGCCTACCTCCTATTCCCCCCCTCCCTTGTCACCCTCTCCAACATTACCCGAACCGCTCCTGAATCCACCTCCAGTAACACCCCCGCTCGCCAACCTACCTCTGCCCCATAATCCAGCACCAGAACCAAAATCTCCATCAATGTCTCATTCATCCATCCTACCAAATTCCATTGTTTTCCGAGACAAATCTCTTCCGCAACAATCTCTCCAAACTTACCTACTCACCCCATCCCCACAATTTACCTGTCAATCTCCCACACCCCCACTCTCTAAAACCCCAGATCATCCTAAATTCTCAACCTCCACCAATTCCCACCCTGCCAGCCTAACCTCTCACGACCACATGCAGAACGAAAAATCACCCCCGTACCTAACCCCTACCTCCTCTTCCCCCCCTACCTTACCCCCCGCTTCACCGTTACCCCATCCGCCCCAAATTCCACCCCCAAAGATCCCTCTCGACAAAATACCACGCCCATCCAAATCCAACCACAAAACTTTTTCCACCTTGACTAACCCCCAAAATACTACCCTCTCTCTCGCCCCAAACAACATAATTAACCTCTCAACCTCAACCACTCCTCGAAATCCCATCTACGTCTCTCCCGAAAATAAAATCAGTCCAAATTCAACCCCTCTCAAACCACAACCCTGCCTGCCCAGACCCCCCCACTATCTCCCTATCAAATCCCCACACTCCAAACCTCCAAACCACCCGATCATCGTAAACTCTCAACCTCCAGCCTTACTCACCCTTCCCCCAACCCCACTCACGACCACAACTCTCTACACAATTCAACCCCTCCCCAGCACCAACCTCTTCCGCAACAACAACCCCGACTCGACCTGCCCGTTTCACCTTTAACCCCCCCCTATCACTACCCCCGACCGCAACCTTTCAAACCTCCCTCCAAAACTGGCCCCGGGCCAGCTCTCACCCAGACCCACATTCCTAACGGCAGACCTAACGGGATATAAGACTAACGGCGACCCTAACTAATCCAGCCCCCCCTGATGATGATGAGGATGTTATTGTACTGGATTTTCCATGGGATTTTGTTTTGTATTGTTCTCAATTCCTAAGCGATTGGGCATGATTCTATAAATTTACATGTTTTCCATATACTGTATATATTATATATTTTGTTCCTTAGTAGTACTCCCTTTCTTGTTAGCCTACACTTTTCTTACTATCTTTTAAATTTATTTTATACATTGTTAAATACTTTAGCTCTTCTTAATTTTCCTGTGTTCTTAATTATCTGTTCTTTCGTCAAGTTCTTTTATCCTCTTTTCTCTCCTTTTCCAACATCTATGTATTTTCTTCCCTCGTTCCCTTCTTTCTTGAATAGTAACTCTCCTATTAGTTTTCAGTGTCTTGGATATATATGGCCTGAGTAATCTTGTTATTTTTTTCCTAGTTTCATTATATTATTCACGTTCCAGGATAAAATATTTTAAGTTTTTGCCTCTCTTTTCTGAACAGTCTGTTGCTAGTCGGGATGACAGTAATCTTCGTCCTCAGCGACAGGCTGCCATTTCCCTCCAACCAAATCCCCTCACCGACCTGACCTGGCCCCCCTAAACAAACCTACGTACTCCAACCTTGAGGTACGAGGTCCTACCTAATATAAAGGCGACGGAAGTAAAATACCACAGGAACGAAAAACCTGAGAGCGAAACCTCCAACCCTAACGAGCCACAGGAACGAAAATCCTGAGAGCGAAACTCCCATCCCCAACGAGATCCCAGGCCCCTTTTCCATTCCCAATTTGGTCTCTCTCTCTCTCTCTCAATTCATTCCACATATTATACGTCTCTCAATCACAGTCTTCTAATATACAAACCACAATACTTTACTCACTGATATTCTCGATGTACCACCTAAGTATGTATTTAATTATGTAACCACCATACAGGCTATAATACTTTCATTGTGTAGGTTCGAGGCGATCTAAGACACCTTAGCTTCCATTTCACACCAAATCAGATCGTGATTACGTCAGCCCTGTATTTAGTTATATAACAATCATAGTCCCCCCCATTCTAGCAATTCTATGTCTCTAACCTCCCGTTGTTTTATCCACTAACTATATATTCCCAACCTTTAACCACGACTCTATACATCCGATAACCTTATGCCAGTTATTGTATTGATTTAGGCCTATTAATTCGGATAAACTCACTTTGACCAATCTGCAGACGATTATCAGGAGAGATGCAGGAAAGCTACCTCGTATCTCTCTCTCCATGACGAGTATAGATATATGTACCCCCGTGCTCAGTCGCCCCCTTGCCTTGTTCTTCTAGTAATTAAGTGTATATATAATATTAACCGGAGATGCCACCAGTATTGATACGACATAGCGGCACTGTCCTTGTGTCGTATTGTGCCACGTGCATATCAACCCGGTTTCATCATCTTATTAGGACGACGGCTATAATGTCGTCATTCATACATGTATTCAATCCTTAGGTTAATTATCTCTTATCCGCCATTGTGTTCCTCTCTTCCATTTACTTTTCCACAATTGTTATACGTCTTCCAATCACCTCCTTCGTATCCACAATCCACACTACTCTATTTTGCTTCGTGACCCTATGCTCAGCGGTACCCTGTTTTGGGTCATCCTGTCCGCTTATCCTTCACGCCCCGCTGCACACACCACCCTACCTGTTCGATCGTAGGGAAATGCCATCCCTATGTCCAGCGCATTAAGGGTCACTACACTAGGTCACGAGCGGCGCGGCGCCTAGCCTCAAACCACCCCCTTTACAATTCACAACCCTCCCCCTGTAAAGACGCCATAAGAACGTTATAACATGCCAACTCAGTTCGTTCACTAACCTCAACAAATAGAAGGGAAGGACCTATCCTTGTACCCCCCTTAACTATCCTCTAACTCCCTAGCCACACTCACAACCTGAACCAGAACAATAGCCGGCGCGAGACTAGGAATACCCCCTAAAATACCTTGTCTTGCCAGACTAAGTTTCTGAAGACCAACCGCCCCCATAAACCTATGTATGTTCATCCATCCGAGAAGTAATATGTTAACCCCTGTCTTGCCAGACTAAGTTTCTGAAGACCAACCGCCCCCATAAATCTATGTATGTTCTTCCATCCGATAAGTAATATGTTAACCCCCTAAAATACCTTGTCTTGCCAGACTAAGTTTCTGAAGACCAACCGCCCCCATAAATTTATGTATGTTCTTCCATCCGAGAAGTAATATGTTAACCCCCATGTCATAATTGATAAGAAACTATGATACCCACGGGTACACCATGGTATATATAACCATTATTCCTGTAAGACCTAGACAGAGATAATGACTGAAGATGTTAGCAACCATGCAGTAACTCTAATTCTTACCCCAACCAGAAATTGTATAGATAACCCTCTTTTACCATTGTCTTGACGCATATCTACCACGAAACAATAACGAAGCTACCCCTACGAACTGCCGCTTTCTTTGGTATATATATTTCATAGAAAACGCAGTTCCCAGGGACAACTAGATCAGCAAGAAATCGTGTCGACTAATAGTGTCCATAACCCCTCGTATTGACGAGTAATAGTACACCATGTTTTTCTCTACTTTTATCCACAGTCAAGCACACACCTACAGCTAACCTCATCTTCCCTACAGTCCACATGATTCTATAATTTCCCGACTCATATACCACCACCTATTGCTCATCCCCCGGTAGCGTTTGATTACCCTACCTTCCCTGTCGGTAACCCCCAGTCTAAGATACCAACTGTAGCCTAATGCCACCCCTACGCCCAGAGACCTTAGGGTCAAACTTCCACGTAGCCCCCCTTAACCCTCTCCCTCTCGTTAACCCCCACGCTCCTCCACTCCCTCCTAACCTAGCCTCTCCACCATACCCCCTGAATATCCTTAACTTTTCCGTTACTAACATTCTCAAACCTTTTATATATATACTCCTATCCAGCCTACCTTCCCCCAGTAGGAAGGAACACCATTAGAACTTTACTAACCCTTTGCATGCCATCTATTCCCTCACAACCCATTCACAACCCTGTACCAAATGATCGTCAGTGCGAGGCTAGCCGCCTCGCCAGTGACTAACTTCTATTGCCATACTTCGAGATAAATGTGGCAGAGTTAGCAACCCAGTCTCCACCACATCCAACAAACCATGCAATTAACAACCCAACCAATTAAACCAGCTGGTCAAGGCACCTTCGGTTTTGGTATTACGAACACCCACATCTGTCTCATAAACAGAGGGTTATTACAAACACTTGTAATATGGCAAGCCCCCAGCCACAGCCGCCCGGACGACCATCCCAGAGAGAGGACGCGCACCTACCCCTTTCACCCACCCGAGGAGGGAGACCCCTACCCCTGCGGAGGTATACCTGACCCCTGTTTTGACTTCCGGGTCATTGCCAGGTAGCACAGGAATTCTTCCTATCAATGAACTAACCATGTATGACTAACACCTTTACTAACCTCTATTTACCCACAATAACTCATTAACCTTTCTTGCATACTCCGATAACCAAATTAGCACCTCAGCTATACCATAGAATGAAGACTGAGCAATCTAAGAGAGACGCTCCTATCAAAGACGTCCCAAACCGCCTCGCAAACTTTGACCGGACATGAAGGAGTGAAATTTCTAACTTTACCCTGTTGTTCTAATTGTGTCCACTGTTGGTTGTTGAGATGTATCTGAGTGTTTGGCATCATCAAATCCATTCTATTCCTGACTCCTTCCCATCAGCAAATTTGAAGGTGTTTGTCCAGTAGTGGCATGTTCAGTAGTGCGATAGGTTAGCAGAAATTTACTGATGCAAGTGATTACATTGGAAGGTATAGCTCCCCGGCACTTCATGTTGCGTTTAAAACTCTGAACAAACCTCTCTGCCTCTCCATTAGTTGCTGGGTGGTAAGGAGCGGACCTAGTATGTTGAATGCCATTCACCTTTAGGAAATTAAGAAATTCCACAGAACAGAACTGAGGGCCATTATCTGACACAATGCACTCAGGTAATCCATGCGTGGCAAACACTGGCATTAAAGCCTTTATTGTCGCTTGTGAAGTAGTTGACTGCATTGGAATTATCTCTGGCCATTTACTGTATGCATCCACTATGATCAGATATGTATGACCTAAAAATGGGCCGGCAAAATCAATGTGCAAACGTTGCCATGGATGTCTAGGCAATTCCCATGGATGCATGCATGCTGGCCTGGGGTCGTTTTGTTGTGCTGAGCAACTAGGGCATCCCCTCACATGTTTCTCAACATCTTTGTCCATCCCAGGCCACCACACATAACTCCTGGCAATTGATTTAGACCTTACTATGCCTTGATGATCTGCATGGATTTCCTTGAGAACCTGGTTTTGCATAGATTTTGGAATCACTACTCTGGCACCTCTAAGAATACAACCTTGCTCTGTGGTAAGCTCGGACCACACTGACAGATATGAATGGCAGTCTCCCTGATCTGACATTAAATTACGACTTGAAGTTAAAGCTTGTAGAACTTTTGATAGTACTGGGTCTTGTTTTGTGTGTTTAGCTATGGTCTGTGCTGTGATAGGAAGGTTGTAACTCTCAATTAGAAGTATAGTACTGTCATGGTCAGATGGAGCTTTATCCACTGGCAAACGTGACAAGGCATCAGCATTTCCCATCTTACCGGTTGGCCTATACTCTATATCATATGAGTATGCGGCTAGTGTGATAGCCCATCGTTGGAGTCGGGCGGCTACTAGACTGGGTAAGCCCGCCTTAGGTCCTAAAATGGCTAATAAAGGTTGATGGTCAGTAACTAGTGTGAATCGTGTTCTTCCATACAAATACATGTGGAACTTTTGTACACCATACACTAGAGCTAATGCTTCCTTCTCAATCTGGGAGTAGTTTCTTTCAGCTTTGTTTAGAACACGGGAAGCAAATGCAATGGGTATTTCTACACCATCTGGCATGACATGAGCAAGTACTGCACCAATATCTATTGATGAAGCATCACACACCAACTTCACTGGCAAGTCAGGTTGAAAATGAGTAAGGAATCTAGAAGATGTAATCTCTGACTTTATCTGCTCTACTGCTGTTGCACAAGAATCTGTCCAGTTCCACTGGGTATTCTTTTGTGTGAGCTGATACAGTGGACTAGCTATAGTGGCTAAATTAGGAATGAACCTACCATAGAAAGTTACTAAACCTAAGAATGATTGTAACTCACCCACATTCTCAGGCACCTTGGCATCTCTGATTGCTGTAACTTTCTCACTAGTCTTGTGGATACCCTTGTCATCAATTCTGAATCCTAAATATTCTAAGGATGATACTTGAAACTGACATTTATCTTGGCGGATCCTCAGTCCATTGTCTCTGATTCTCTCTAAAACTACCTTTAGTCTCGCCTGATGTTCTGCTATATCTTTACCTGCTACTAATATGTCATCAACAAAACAAAATGTACCTGAGAGACCTGGAAAATTCTGTCCATTGTCTGTTGCCAAAGTGCTGGACTGCTAGCAACACCGTAAGGCAATCTCTTTGGGCGGAACAGACCTAAGTGGGTATTGATTGTACATATTTACTGTGATTTTTCATCCATTTGGAGCTGTTGAAATGCTTGTCTAAGATCTATTTTAGAAAAGATTTTACATCCACTTAGTGCTGCAAACATATCATCAGGTCTAGGAAGAGGATGTTGAGCTACTTGTTAATTAGGGTTTAGTGTTACTTTGTAGTCACCACATAACCTAATACTTCCGTCACTCTTAACTACAGGAACTAAAGGAGTGGCCCACGTTGAGTAAGTAACTCTCTCCCAAGTCCCATTTGCTTCTAATCTTGCAATCTCCTGTCCAACCGCGGGTTTTAGTGCGAAAGGAATTTGTCTAGGAGCACAGAATTTTGGAGTGACATCAGGTTTAAGAGACAAACTGGCCTACACTCCCTTCACTGTCCCAACATTAACATCAAAGATATCTTGAAATCCTGTTAACAAATGATTTACTGCTGTTTCTTTGTTAATGTTAGAGTTGACTTTTAGTACACTTTGTAAATTTAATGGGATGTGCTTCAACCAATCTAGACCAAACAGTGATGGCCTCTTACCTTCAACAATGGTTAGGGGTAAGCTCTTGAACTCTTGCTGGTCGTAACTCACATCAACGTTGGCTGCTCCTTTAACCTGAATAGCTTGATTATTATAGTCCATTAATATCTTAGTACAAGGTTGAATATTTATGTTTGGAATAGCCTTAGCAACTTCATCAGACACTACCGTTACGTCAGCTGCTGTGTCTAACTGCATGGTTACTGGTTTTCCATTTAGAAAAACATCCATCATGATCCTATCATTACATTTACTTACAGTGTTAATCCTAAAAGCAAAGTTATCATTAGCATCAGAACATTGTTGTGCCTGACTAACACCTGTGTCTGCGGACTGTTGCTCTGACCTCTCCGAAGTTGAGTTAATCTTTTTAAATCTGCACTGTTTACCAAAATGACCTAGTTTTCCACATTGGTGGCAAGTTTTGTCTGTGGCAGGACACTTTGTTCTATCCCATGGAGTATGATCTGTCTTACCACACCTATAACATGGCTTAAAATGCTTAGCTTTGTTATCATGACTGTGGTTGTTAGTGTTAGTAGGCCTAACTGGTGGACTACTATGGTAAGCCTTTGCTTTAGTACCTGTATGTGCCTTGGGATTCTTGTTGTGACCTTTAAATTGTTTGACTGCTGAAACATTTTTTACCGGGCTTGTCTGTTTACTACTGTCAGGACTTTCTATTGTTATGGCCTGTAGGTTAGCTGCTTCAAGTGATCTAGCAATATGGAGAACTTTATCCAGTTTTAGTTTGGGATCCTGGAGTAACTTTTTCCTTAATTCAGAAGATGCACAGTTAATTATAACCTGATCTGTTATGATATCATCTATATCATGAAATTCACAAGTAGAAGCTAATTTCCTAAGCCTAGTAACAAAAGCATCTGTTGATTCCTGAGGTCCTTGAACAGTTTGAGAAAATAGAAATCTTTCATACCTAAAGTTTAACTGTGGTGAAAAATATGTATCTAGAGCATTTGTAGTTTCCTCAAAAGTACCTTTTGGATCTGGCAGGGTTTCAAAAATGTCTTGAACCTCAGACCCTGCTGCATGGAGTAACAATGCTCTCTGCTGTACAAGGTTTGTGACTCCAGTGGCGGTGATATAGAAATGGAAACTTGTCTTCCACTTCTTCCACCTCTGTGCTACTGATGAGGGGTCCTCTGCTACCGAGAATGCCGTAGGGGGAGGTACATCCAGAGGCATAGTGATGAGTAGGCTATGCTACTCGGTTAGGCTAGGCTCCGGGGTGCTGCTGAGCTCGTCTCCACTTGTCGTCGCCAATTTGTTGTGTTGTCATTACTCACCTGTAATATGAAGATACCAGTGTTGGTTATATCATACAGAAGCCGTCACTTTATCTGCCATATACAGTATGTTATTCATGTAGGCCATATTATCCCTAACTCGTCGCCAATTTGTTGTGTTGTCATTACTCACCTGTAATATGAAGATACCAGTGTTGGTTATATCATACAGAAGCCGTCACTTTATCTGCCATATACAGTATGTTATTCACGTAGGCCATATTATCCCTAACTTGTCGCAAACTTGTCAATAGAGGGGATAAATGATACTGTGAGGCAAACTACATCTTTACTGTAAAAAGGCGGGAACAGAGCACAGAGTATAAACAATAAACTGTTGATGCATAACATTGATCATAATAGTATTGGATTCCGTATAAAGGATTCGACAGCTATAAATAAGGGATTCAATTCTTCTTGTAGGGTATCGGATCCTTACCTTCAGTTACTTATAGTTTACATCAGTTTTCTTTGAAGGTATACTAATGGTATACTAATACATTACACTACATATGGACCATCTGGACGGCCGCGGAACCAGTCGTTAGCCCCCAACATCACGGACGCAAGATAACCAGGACCAGACCCATCAAATACTACCCAAGATTCACTCTATCAGTGCTACAGTGTTATAGTACTATTTAGAGACTCACTTATTAATATTTCTATGAAGTGGCTGTATCTTTGCCCCAGTATAATTCATATATAACCATTCCATTAGGAAGTGCTAAGCGTATCAGTGTTTATTAATTAGCAGGCAATATTAACTCTCGTAATTACCCAGATATCCAGATATTATTACATAGAAGTGAAACCCTAGTGATATCTGATGTTCGCCCACTGATTTGCATTCTATGTGTTTCTGATATCAGAATATAAAACTTAGATCAGTACCCCCTGAGGTTACTAGAATTCCCGTGCTCTAAAATACGCGTGTCTAATCTAGTCTGTGAACTACTACTTGTGCACCAGAGCTACCAGTGATAAATCTAACAGTGAATATGAATCTATAAATAACATTTATGGTCTCCAGTATATAAACTTGTGAATAAAGCCAGTGATCAGAAGATTAATACCTGAACGTTGGAAGTGGGAGACTAGGCTCCATCCAGATCCACTTAATGCTAGTGTTGTTCAATCCTATCATTTGTCTTGTACGAGTATTCATACCTTCTTATGCTTCATATTAATCATCATCAAGGAAACTATAGAAGTGTGTACATCAATAAAAGTGATCGTGTGTCTTGTTACCGTGTGCTTATTTTGTGTTCTCTGTTCCTCATACCTTGTTTTGTACATGCAGCCTTCTATACCCAGTCAGTTAGAACTCACATTACCCAAGTTAATCCTGTAGAAAAACAGGGCATAACAGAGACCATGACAGAGCACAAGTTTCTGATAGACCCTAGTCGTTGGGGTGTCTTTTACAAGAAGAATTTTTTGCGTTTCCTTGGTGAGCCGTACATGGTCCCTAGAGTTGTGCAAATGCTGTATGATACGAGAAACGATGATGTTAATGGTAGCAGTAATAGCGTTGCCGAGCGATCTAAGGCTTTACCTACAGAGATACTTCCTCAGTCTAGATTTATGAACAACAAGGACGTTTCAATTTTGCTTGCAGACAGTGTGATACGGAATGGTTCGGTAATAAAGTCGACAATATTGCCAGGCCATACGATATCAAAAGTCTCGGTGAAACTAAAGAATATTCCTCATGAAACAGTTGTGATGGCTTTACCTGAAAGTTCTCGTGCACAGAACCTTGATGTTGAGTCCGCCTTATACACGGTCAATAGAAAGACTGTAGAGATATTTGTGTTTGATAAGAAAGGTTACCCTATTCCACTAGATGAAGGATTTCACTTACTGGATTTCTTAACTTACCCCCACCCGGTTAAGGTAATTGAGACATCTGGTGAGGGTAATCATGAGTTTCGTGGTCGTGTGTTTCAAACCACAGTACATGAAGATGTTGAGAGAGAGAGAGACTTAGATGCGCACCTCAACCCGGTAGATTATGATAATTATCGCGGTAATCTCGTAGAATTTCTGAGTTGCTACAACATTGTTGCTTTGCCAGATGACCCCTTGGGTAAAACAGATTTAATTGAGCATGAGATACGGTTAGAGCCAGGCGCGAAACCGAAATATATTCCCGCATAATCGTCTTCCTCATAAGCAGAGAGCGGAGGTGGACAAGTATATTACTGAGATGTTAGCCCAAGATGTTGTTAAAGAGTCAAATTCCCCGTGGAATTATCCGACGTTTCTAGTTGCAAACAAAAGATGGATCATGGAGGCCCGTGATTGACTTTAGAAAGTTGAATGAAATGACAATACTGGACCGACAGCCTATCCCCGTGCTGCAGGACATTCTGCAGAACATTGGAGAAGGCAATACGATATTTTCTACGATAGACCTTTTAAGTGGCTTTTTGCAAGTAACGTTAGCGAAAGACAGTCAGGAGCTTACTGCTTTCAGCACTCCTACTGGTCATTATCACTAAGCGTATGCCCATGGGACTTAGAAATAGCCCTCTGACCTTCACTCGACTTGTTAATTCAGTTTTTAATGGTATTATAGGTACTTCAGTTTTTGTCTATTTAGATGACATCATCATTGCGAGTAAAACGCTTGATGACCACTTCCGTAAATTAACACAAGTCTTCACTAGGTTACAAGCCATGGGTCTGAAGCTTAAGCTAACAAAGTGTCATTTCCTGAAAAAGAAAATATCGTTCTTGGGTCACGTTGTTGATGAAAGAGGAATAAGTACCTCTGATGATAAAATACAGGCTGTAAAGTTATTCCCTACACCGACTAATGCTGATCAAGTCCGTTCATTTATAGGATTGGTGGGTTATTATAGAAGGTTTGTTTGGAAATTCTCGGAAAAAGCTGCGCCCCTTACGGATCTATTAAAGAAAGATTCCAAGTTTGCATGGACTGCTGATCATCAACTTGCATTTGATATGCTTAAAGACCATTTAATTAGAGCCCCCGTTTTGGCCTTACCTAACTACAGTCATGATTTTGAGCTCCTCACAGATGCGTCGCTAACTGGTATAGGAGCAGTCTTGATGCAGAAAATTGATGGGAAGAGAAATGTTATCGCGTACGCTTCTAGAAAACTTAATTCAGCGGAGCAAAATTATGACACTGCTGAGAGAGAGGGATTAGCTGTAGTGTGGGCTCTTAAACATTTCAGGGAGATAATTTTGGGTTACAATGTTCATGTCTATTCCGATAACATGGCAGTAGTCAACTTGTTTAAGAATAAAGAATTAAAGGGACGTCTTGCTCGGTGGTTCCTTAGCATTCAGGAGTATTCTCCCACATTTGAGCATATTGTGGGTAATAAAAACGTGGTTGCTGATGCCCTTTTGCGTAATGTCCCAGTCTTCTCTGTAAACCTTGCCACACTCGAAATGGCTGATGTAATCGCGAGTCAGGACAAGGATCCTGTTTGGGGACCGGTTAAAATTGGTTGAAGTCAGGGAAGAAAGGAAAACCACCTACCACACCCGTTAAACCGATAGACTTAATTTTGCAGGATGGCCTTTTGCATAGAGTAGCTAATTTCAATTCTAAATCAATGCCTTCCAGACCAGTGCATCAGATCATTATACCTTGCGCAAGAGCCAAGGATGTAATAAAACTGATACACGATTCACCCCATACCTCGCATCCTGGTCGAGACAGGAGTTTTAGACAGGCCCAGCTAAATTACTACTGGCCCAGGATGAAAGAGGATATTTTTCGATATGTGGAGAATTGCGAGTCTTGTGTAGGAGTGAAAGGCCATACTTCACAACCTTGCCCTATTCTTTCGTACCCCATTCGTGAGAACCTTGGAGTCAAGTTTCTGTAGACTTAATGGAATTACCCAGGACTGAAGCCGGTAATAAGTACCTTTTTGTAGCAATTGATTCTTTTTCTAGATTTTGTGTGTTAAGAACGATTCCTAATAAGACTGCCGAGACAGTTGCGTCTACCTTCTTGAATCATGTAATATGTCCCTTCACGACTCCACAGGTTTTGCTTACTGATAACGGAACGGAATTCAACAACACTATATTACCTAAACTCTGTGAAATATTGAGGGTCAATAGAATGTCTAAGACACTTAGTTTCGCCTGAAAGTATGAGTTGGGATTTATGGATACCTCAAGTACAGGCATGTCTCAATTCTGCAATTAACCTCTCCGCTGCGTAGGTGGGGTAATGGCCACCCCTCCCTGTGGGGAGGTATTTAGAGTGTTTCCTACACTCAAATCGTCATCGTACCATAAATAGAATTAATACTTATCCATATGCGCCTATTTTACGTTGATTATAAAGGTAATAACCTGTTACAGCAATAAAACAAGTGGAAACAGCGTTTGGGTGGTCAAAATCGGCGATAGAGGTCGGGAGTTACATAACGTATGGCTCAGGCAGCCTGCCAGCCAGCCAGCCGTGACGACGGCTGGAGAGACACTGTTGCGCGGTAGGCTCTCTCTCGCTCTTTCACACGCTTGGTAACACAGATGACCACGCCCTGCTAGCAACTCGCTAATGTTAGCACAAATATATACCTAAGAATAAGGGAATAACAGGGAGAAAAGGTGATAATTGAAGGGGGGGGGGGGGTGAAGGGTGGAAGGAGGGGAGTGGAAGAGTGATATTTAGCATGGCCAAGGGGCAATTAAATATATTTTTTTTTTTATACTGGGCTGATTTAAATGGTTTTTGTTTAGGCCTTGGATTATATAAGGCTTCCCGCAGCCCACCAGTAAAACTTATATCAGTCTTGCCGCACTTGCCAGGTTAATAGTTCTACAGGGGAAACCCCCCATTTTATTGTCTTTGGAGTAGACAAGAAATTGCCTTATGAGCTACTTCATTCAAGACCTAAGCCTTGTTACAATATTGATGATTTTGTTGCTGTGAGACTACAGCAGTTTCAGAACATTTATCAAGGTATTCATGAGAAGTTAGCCCAATCAAATGCAGAATTGGTCAAGAGACAACATAAGTCTGCATGCCCTATATCCATAAATCCTAGCGACATTGAAATGGTTAAGCTTTTTGTAAGATCGTCGAAATTAGATAACAAATTCGAAGGGCCATACAGAGTAGTTGGAAGAACAATAGGTAATAAATTTGAGATAAGGCATATTTATACTAAGCTAGTACGGGAGTGTCATGTTGATCACTTAAAAAAGTTAAGTAGATTTGTACCTGTGAATGATTCTGATGGCTCCGATGCCAATCCTGATTTACTAGAAGTTGATCAGGAGAATGTCACAAGGCAAAGGTATATAAATAATTATAACTACAGATCAAAGTTGAGGTCCCACAATCACACCCGTTTTGTAAATAGTAACACTTTCCACAGTAGAGTAAGTGATGGATGCGAGTTCCATAAACATGTAGATACTATCTTTACGGATTTAGATATTAATGTTAACTCTTTTTATAGTTAATTAGTCTTCCATATGTATATATTAATTTTAATAATAAAACAAAAAAATAAGAACAAAAATTAGTAATAATAATTGTTATGCCCTATTTTTCTACAGGATTAACTTGGGTAATGTGAGTTCTAACTGACTGGGTATAGAAGGCTGCATGCACAAAACAAGGTATGAGGAATAGAGAACACAAAATAAACACACGGTAACAAGGCACACGATCACGTTTATTGATGTACACACTTCTGTAGTTTTCTTGATAATGATTAATATGAAGCATAAGAAGGTATGAATACTCGTACAAGA
The DNA here is from genome assembly GCA_032716605.1 of Paralithodes platypus. Taxonomy (NCBI): domain Eukaryota; kingdom Metazoa; phylum Arthropoda; class Malacostraca; order Decapoda; family Lithodidae; genus Paralithodes; species Paralithodes platypus. Next base: position 19,302,587 of record CM064491.1, on the reverse strand, counting down.
CAAATGATAGAATTGAACAACTAGCATTAAGTGGATCTGGATGGAGCCTAGTCTCCCACTTCCAACGTTCAGGTATTTATCTTCTGATCACTGGCTTTATTCACAAGTTGATATACTGGAGACCATAAATGTTACTTATAGATTCATATTCACTATTAGATTTATCACTGGTAGCTCTGATGCACAAGTAGTAGTTCACAGACAAGATTAGACACGCGTATTTTAGAGCACGGGAATTCTAGTAACCTCAGGGGGGTACTGATCTAAGTTTTATATTCTTGTATCAGAAATACATAGAACGCAAATCAGTGGGCGAACATTCAGATATAACTAGGGTTTCACTTCTATGTAATAATATCTGGATATATGGGTAATTACGAGAGTTAATATCGCCTGTTAATTAATAAACACTGATATGCTTAGCACTTCCTAATGGAATGGTTATATATGAATTATACTGGGGCAACGATATAGCCACTTCATAGACATATTAATAAGTGAGTCTCTAAATAGCACTGTAACACTGTAGCACTGATAGAGTGAATCTTGGGTAGTATTTGATTGGTCTGGTCCTGGTTATCTTGCGTCCGTGATGTTGGGGGCTAACGACTGGTTCCGCGGCCGTCCAGATGGTCCATATGTAGGAAGTTCTCAGGACGGATCTCTTGGCGATCGTTGCTGGTTACACTCTTATATACCCACTGGTTTCTAGACCTGAATCACAGATATTAGGATATTCCCGTCAATCTGGATCGGAATTAACGCCAAGCGCATCTCACGTCGATCGCTCAGCTTCCCGGCCTGTATGAAGGTTATAAGGTGCACGTAGATTTCTTTTACGTGGACAGATCCTTCTATCTAAATCTGCCACGGAGTCTGCCGGCTCTGGAACTCAATTCTCAGCAACAAACAAATGATAGAGCTCGGGGTCAACTCTGGTGACCAACCACTGGTTGGTGTCTATCTTTCAACTGATTTTACTGGGGGCTGGAGCTTGGTTTATAGGTTCGGTTTTGGACCCTGTAGGCAATAGGGATCTCGAGTTTCGATGGACTTATTTGAGCTCTCAATGGATACGGGAACTAGGTAAGGTGGTGATTACTGTTGTGGCACATGGCTGTATGGAGCCTTCATAATGTGATATAACTGAGCCTTAGTAAGAGGTACTATTTTGGCTATACTGGAAATATTTAGGGGAGAGAGACTGGATCTACTTTGCGAGGCGGTTTGTGACATCTTTGATAGGAGCGTCTCTCTTAGATGGCTCAGTCTTCATTCTATGGTATAACTGAGGTGCTAATTTGGTTATCGGAGTATGCATGCAAGAAAGGTTAATGGGTTATTGTGGGTTAATAGAGGTTAGTAAAGGTGTTAGTCATACATGGTTAGTTCATTGATAGGAAGAATTCCTGTGCTACCTGGCAATGACCCGGAAGTCAAAACAGGGGTCAGGTATACCTCCGCAGGGGTAGGGGTCTCCCTCCTCGGGTGGGTGAAAGGGGTAGGTGCGCGCCCTCTCTCTGTGATGGTCGTCCGGGCGGCTGTGGCTGGGGGCTTGCCATATTACAAGTGTTTGTAATAACCCTCTGTTTATGAGACAGATGTGGGTGTTCGTAATACCAAAACCGAAGGTGCCTTGACCAGCTGGTTTAATTGGTTGGGTTGTTAATTGCATGGTTTGTTGGATGTGGTGGAGACTGGGTTGCTAACTCTGCCACATTTATCTCGAAGTATGGCAATAGAAGTTAGTCACTGGCGAGGCGGCTAGCCTCGCACTGACGATCATTTGGTACAGGGTTGTGAATGGGTTGTGAGGGATTAGATGGCATGCAAAGGGTTAGTAAAGTTCTAATGGTGTTCCTTCCTACTGGGGGAAGGTAGGCTGGATAGGAGTATATATACAAAAGGTTTGAGAATGTTAGTAACGGAAAAGTTAAGGATATTCAGGGGGTATGGTGGAGAGGCTAGGTTAGGAGGGAGTAGAAGAGCGTGGGGGTTGACGAGAGGGAGAGGGTTAAGGGAGTCTACGTGGAAGTTTGACCCTAAGGTCTCTGGGCGTAGGGGTGGCATTAGGCTACAGTTGGCATCTTAGACTGGGGGTTACCGACAGGGAAGGTAGGGTAATCAACGCTACCGGGGGATGAGCAATAGGTGGTGGTATATGAGTCTGGAAATTATACAATCATGTGGACTGTGGGGAAGATGAGGTTAGCTGTAGGTGTGTGCTTGACTGTGGATAAAAGTAGAGAAAAACATGGTGTACTATTACTCGTCAATACGAGGGGTTATGGACACTATTAGTCGACACGATTTCTTGCTGATCTAGTTGTCCCTGGGAACTGCGTTTTCTATGAAATATATATACCAAAGAAAGCGGCAGTTCCTAGGGGTAGCTTCGTTATTGTTTCGTGGTAGATATGCTTCGAGACAATGGTAAAAAAAGGTTATCTATACAATCTCTGGTTGGGGTAAGAATTAGAGTTACAGCATGGTTGCTAACATCTTCAGTCATTATCTCTGTCTAGGTCTTACAGGAATAATGGTTATATATACAATGATGTACCCGTGGGTATCATAGTTTCTTATCAATTATGACATGGGGGTTAACATATTACTTCTCGGATGGAAGAACATACATAGATTTATGGGGGCGGTTGGTCTTCAGAAACTTAGTCTGGCAAGACAAGGTATTTTAGGGGGTTAACATATTACTTCTCGGATGGAAGAACATACATAGATTTATGGGGGCGGTTGGTCTTCAGAAACTTAGTCTGGCAAGACAGGGGTTAACATATTACTTCTCGGATGGAAGAACATACATAGATTTATGGGGGTGGTTGGTCTTCAGAAACTTAGTCTGGCAAGACAAGGTGTAGGACACGAGGGGTAGTGGATACGCGAGGTGGGGGAAGGGTCAGCGGTTAAAAGCGATAGGCAGGTGTGGTTTGGAGCTGCTTAACCCTGCGGGCTTCGGCCTGTCTGAACTGGTTGGCTTGGTCACCTGGTCCTTCGGGCTTCTTGTTCTGGGGCATTTTACTTCCCTCTCCTTCGTTGTAGGCTCATCCTCGAGCCTCAAGGGTGAAGTAAAGAGAAGTATAGTTATGGTGGGTAATTTGGAGGGTGTGTAGAAGGTCCCACCAGGCAAGAGAGCGAGGGTCAGGTTTCTTGTGCAGGTCTATGTAGACCTATAAGACTGTGTTTTCGGTGTTGTGGAGGGCGGCTGCCCGGGCTTGATGTGGCCGTTGTAGACGGGCTGAGCGTCCTGTGGACGTTTTTAATTTAATATGTCTTATGAACGGTGTGTATTCGTCCTCAGTGGGGGTAGGGACAGGAGCGACGAATGGTGTGGATGTGTTCATGGTGGAGGTCAGGTATTGAGTGAGGTGTGTGGGACTGACAGGAGGCCTCTTCAGTGTGATGAAGGGGTTAACAACTGAAGGGGAGGGACTAACGCGTGAAGGCGGAGCTGGGGGTGAAGGGGGGATATGAGTCTGGGGTTTTTGGGGTTGTCTTGGGTGGTGTTGCAGGCTGGGAAAATATATGGAGGCAATGTGCAATATTGGTTTAGGTAAGGTGCGTGATGGAGGTGTGTGAGAAAGAGGGGGTGTGTGTGTGTTGTGTGGCTTGGGCTTTTAGTGGAAGAAAGGGTTTTTGTTTTTACATAACTGTCTTCAAATCTGATGGGTCTGTTGATGATTCTACCTTTGGAGGTTCTGGTGGGAAGGTAGATTTTTGTAGTGGGACTTGAGTTGCTCGACGATGTTTTATATTGAGGGGAAGAACGCTTTACAGGTGGAGGGCATTTAGTGGGGGTGATGTAGGGGGTTATTCGAGAGGTAGATGCGTGTGGAGGTTTTTGTCGAGTGAGGGTGGTAGGAGGAATGGGAGAGGATTGGGTGGGGGTATTGATGGGGGTTCTCGGAGGGGCGACTTTGTGGGGGGATTTAAGTGGGGGTGTGGAGGTCGGGTACGTCATTTTGGAGGGGTTTTGGTTGGGAGTTACTTGTGTGGTAGACGTGGTGGGTGAGGAGGGGTTGGTCGTTGGCATAGGGTAGTCTTTAGGGGGAGGTTGGTTGGGGGTTTTATGAGATGATGAGGTTGGTTGATGCGTGGGTGGGGTTGCAGGGATAGTGGAGAGGAAAGGGGTGGATGCGGGGGGGACTAGATGAGTGGGTAGTGAGGGGAGGTTTAATTTGGAGGGTTGGGGGTAGGAAAGTGTGCTGGGTGTGTTTTTTGGTGGGGTTGGTGATTTGATGGTGGTGGAAATAGGTGGTTTGGTGGGGGGGCAGATCTAGAAGGTCATTCGGGGTGATGAGGTGGGGGTTGAGAGGGGATGAGGTTGAAGGGGAAGGTATTTGCTCTCATGGGAGGGTGGGGTGGTTATTTTTGAAATATAGTTAGAGGGGTGATGGCGTTTGTTTGTGATTATTCGTCTTCTTTCCCTTTGTGGAGGAGAATTCGACGAAGAAGAAGAGGAGGAGGATAGTGGTCTGGCAGCTCTACGGAACTTTGTTATCAGGGTGTGTTTTCTGGAGGGTTTAAAGGATTTCATCGTGGGCGTAAGTTGTAGCATGAGGTGACTGGGGTAGGTTGTGTGGTGCGGTTAGGTGTGTACTTGGTTTTAGGTGGGGGTGGTGGTTTTCTTACTGTGGTGCCTGGTGGAGGTACTTCAGGGCTAGACGGGAGGGTTTCTGTTGTGTTCAGGGTTGTGGGTGGAGGTTTTCGTACTTTGATATTTTGGGGAGGTACTTGACTATGAGAAGTGAAGGAATTGGTCATGGTGGAGGAAGGTGTGATAGTGGGGGCTTGGGGTTTGTGGAGGTTAGTTTGGGGGGTATATTGAGGAATGATCGGCAGGTTCGGTGCTGGAGGGTTTAGGCCCTTAGGGGTTTGTAGGGAAACATTCATAGCCTGAGTGGGAGGGGTAGTAGGGGTGTTAAATTCAGGGTCGGACGTGTGGGGTGGGGTAATGTCTTGTGGTTTTAGAGGTTTAAAAGCTCGGACGAATCTAGTTCTGAACGTGCGAGTCATGCCGTGATAATCAATGGTGACTTGATAGGCATTTGGGACTTTGATGATGGTGTAGGGGCCGACATAGCGAGGGCCTAATTTGTTGGTGACAGGGAGGTTGGCTACCATTACGGTGTCATGGATGGCGAAAGGGTTTTTATCATCGGGGTTATCAGTTTTGGTGTCTTGACAGGTTTGGGCGGCATGGAGGGTGTTTTGCAGATGTTGCAATGGGTCAATTGTGGAGGTGTTGGAGGGGAGGTGAGCGTGATGGTGGAATGGCAGTAAAAGGGGGGGTACGCCGTAAACACGTTCATGAGGGGAAATACCGTCTTCTCAGGGACAGGTGTTCATGCCCCATTGTATCATTTTTATCTGTGATGGCCAGTCTGAGGTGTTAAGAGCAATCATTTTGGTACGTAACTGGTTGTTGATGGTGCGATGGCTGCGTTCGCATATAGCATTTCCTTGAGGCCAGTACGGGGATGAGTGTTTGATCTTAATACCGCATTGTTGTGTGAACTGGTGCCAAACGTGTCCACTAAATTCGGGGGCATTGTCGGATAGAAGAGCAAGGGGAAGGCCGAATATAGGGAACACTTCTGTAGCAAGCAGTGTGGCGACGGTGGTGGCTGTGTGGTCTTTAACTGGGCAGGCTATTACAATTTTTGAATATACGTCTTCAAATGTGACGATATAGCGGTTGCCAGCGTAAGAAGGAAACGGGCCCATGATGCCGAGGGATAGGACTTGGAACGGTTTGTTGGCAGAAATGGTACCAGCTGGGCCTGGGGTGCGTGATCTATCCTTCCCCAATAAACAAGGATTGTAGGATTCTGTCACGCGTTGTGCAATCTTGGAGGGGTTGGGGGTCCAGTACTGATCCGCGAAGATTTTTAACATCTTCTTTTGTCCAAGGTGTATGCCGTTACCCTCGTGGATGGCAATCATGTAGTCGTGGGCAATGGTGGAGTCTAGGACTATGTGACCGGAGTCTGTGGCAAGTTGATATCCCCAGCGAGTCAGTTTCTTGAAGACATTTAACGGTATCCAGGGTGGTCTGATCCTTGTTTCCCAAGATTGAATTAGTGAGGGGGCTGGGGGGGGGGGGGGGGAATTATGTTGGTTGATGGGGGTATGTAAGAGCTCAGTGTTTTGTAAGGCGGCTAGGTTGGTGGGGGGTCTTTAGGTACTGGCAAACGTGACAGGGCGTCTGCATTGGTGTGAAGTTTACCTGGACGATACTGTATTGTAAAATCGTAGTCCTCTAGTGTCTCTCTCCAGCGTACCAAGATGGCTGAGTTGGTTTCGCACCTATGCAACCATTGCAAAGATTGATGGTCGGTTATTATATATAGTTTCGCGCCCAACACAAATGACCGGAAGTGGTTGAGTGCCCAAATGATCCCTAGGCACTCTCTCTTGGTGGCTGCATAATTCTGTTGGGCTTGGTTGAGTGTGGAGCTGGCATACGCTATCACATGTTCCTCTCCGTCTCTTACTTGAGCTAAAACTGCACCAATGGCGTACAGAGATACGTCGGTATAAAGACGGAAAGGTTTATGTTAATCAGGGAAAGCGACAATAGGGGATTGGATCAGCTTTTGTTTCAAAGTGTTAAAAGTGAGGTCTCTTTCAGGTGTCCAGGTGAATGTGGTGTCCTTGTGGGTGAGTTGGTGGAGGGGTCTGGCTATTGCGGCAAAGTGTGGGACGAAATGTCTGTAGTATGTGGCTAAACCTAGAAAAGAACGTACTCCTTTAACGGTGGTGGGTGGGGGTTGGTTTTGTATGGCTTGAAGTTTCTTGGGGTCTGGTGCAATGCCATGTTCGGATATTACGTGGCCGAGGAAATCTACCTTATTTCGTGCAATCTCGCATTTTGAGGGTTTCAATTTCAGCCCGGCGGCTAGGATTCTTTGAAGAACTTGTTTCAACCTGAGGAGGTGTTCTTCCCAGGTTTGTGAGTATACAATAATATCGTCTAGATACGCTAGGCAGGTTTCCCAGGTAAGGCCATGTAATACCGCTTCCATCAAACGGGAGAGAAAGTGGCGGGTCCGTTGCAGAGGCCAAAAGGTAGGACGTTAAATTCGTAGTGGTGGCCACCACTAGTGGAGAATGCTGTTTTTTCTTGGTCCTCTGCCTTGATGGGCACTTGCCAATACCCTGCTTGCAAGTCGAGGGTAGTGAACCATCTGGATCCGTATAGGGAGTCAAGGGAATCGTCTATCCTGGGTAATGGCGTAGCGTCCTTAATGGTTACGTCATTCAATCTCCTGTAATCTACGCAAAACTGGGTTGACCCATCTTTCTTTTTTACTAGGACAACAGGGCAAGACCAGGGGCTGATGGACGGGGTAGCAATTCCGGCCTCTAACATCTCTTGGACTTGGCGTTCCTCTTCCTGGCGTTGTATGGGATTTTTTCTACGGGATGGTTGTCTTATGGGGGGGCCTGTGGTGTTAATGATGTGTTGTTCAACATTGGTCTGTCCTATTTCAGTGGGTTGTTGGGCAAATACGTCACTGAACTCTAGCAATAGTTCGTACATGCTGTGTTTTTGGTGGTCGGATAATGTGTCAGGGAGAGGGGGTAATTTGAGACTGGTAGGGGTTTCATTGGAATCTATGGGGAGGTCATCAAATGTTTCGAGGTCTCCTATGATGAGGCCTTTTGGTAATGTCAGGGATTCTTCAGAGATATTGGCCACTTGAATGTGGTTTATGCGAGCGGAAATGATGGCGGGTTGTAGGAGGCAACGATTGGGGTCGGTGGACGTGGTAGTGGGGGAAAATATCATGTGAGTTTGGGATATGGGGCGAAGGTTAACCCATTTTTTTGATGGCGGGGGGGAATTTGACATTTATCTTGAACTACAGCTGGGCTAATGATGGTGGGGGACCGACTGGTGAGCAGGTGCTCGGTACGCATGAGGGGGGGGGGAAATCACTTTGGTGGGGGTCAAGCGTGATGGGGGGATTAACGGCGCGTGTGGGAGGATCAGAGTGGTGAGGTGTGAGTGATTTAGAAAACGGAATTTGTTGGTGGGACTGTGGAGGATTGGTGGGGGAAGAGTTAGGCATAGAACATGGGTTATTGGGGGAGGACTGATGTACTGATTTGTGGTTGTTAAAAGGACGAATTTGGGGAGTTTTGTCGGTGGCAGTGACGGTTTGTTTAGAGGTTATATGGGATTGGTGGGTTTGTCTGTCATGAGGGGGTGAGTCAAGTGTGGGTTTTTAAGTTTTTTAGGGTTGTGAATTGTGTGGGGGTGGAAGGGAGCTACTGACGGAAAACTGTCACAAGGGAAATTTTTTTGGTGGGGGAATAGCTGAGCATTTCTGGGGGCATGGGGCAAACATTGTTGGGTACATAGGTCGGCATTTTCCCTGGAAGCATGGGTACATAAATATTTGGTAGAATGGTTTTTACATACATAAGAGTCTGTCCTGGAAACATGGGAGGATTGTTCCTGGACAGAGTTAGGAGAAATGGGGAGGTTTACATCATTGAGTTGCTTGGACTTGTCTTCTTTCGTTTGCTGAGGCATTTTTTTAACGGAATGAGTGGTATTTTAAGAGAACTCGGGGCAAGGGGGGGGGGGGGGGGTTTAGGAGTTACCTTAGTGCTAGCTGCAACTTGGTAATCTTGACTCAGAGTTTGTTGAGGGTGGAGGTGTTTTTTCTTTTTCTGAACTGGTTTCTGTGTGATGGGTTTGTCAGAGGCTTTGGGTTGGATTTTTTTTAGAATGAGATCAGCCTCTGGCCGCAGTCGACCTGGGCCTGGAGTTTTTGAAGGAGGTCAAGTCCGAGGAAACCATCGTAATGTTTACAGTGGGAGGAAAATACTGTGAACGGGTGATAACAACGGTTATGGGGGGCAGGAGTAGTTACTGACAGGGGCAAAGTGTCTCCTAGGAGATTTAAGTAGGTATCAGCAGCTGAGATTAGTTCTGCTTTGGTAGGTAACAAGGGGCTAAATAGTCGGTGGTGTTGATCATAATAAGACTTGAACAAACATGACTTAGCAGCTCCTGTGTCGATTAACAAGCGGACAGGAATGTCTTTGATTTAGGACATGTAGTAAATGGGGGCAGTGTGATCAGTTATGGCGTCCCCCGCCGAGGCCATCGTGGGCGGGGGATACTTTAAAAATCCTGGGGGTCGGTATCTACCTCCTCCAGGGTTTCCTCGGTATCGTCTGAGGTCATGATATGGGGGGCTATGTCTTCGGTGTGCATTGCCTCCATTTCTTCCTCTTGTCCCCACTCCTCTTCATTTACAGAAATGCGAGGAGTACAGGGGCGAGGTTTGGCAGAGTCACGAATTTGATGGAGGGCACACTTAGCACTACAGGCAGGGAAATCATAGGGGTTGATAATCACTAATGTAGGGTTCTTACTTTGGTAGGGGTTGTAGGTTTTGTTCCGGTTGAAGATTCTGCGTGGCTGGGTAGGTTGGAACCGGGACCTACTAGGTTGGGGCTTGCCGGAAGGGTAGGTAGGTTTGTTGTGGAAGGATGAGGATGGGTTGAAGGTTTTAGCCTTGGGGTTTTGGTTGTCGAGGTGCTGTGGGTGTGTGGGGAACCTCTTGATTACAGCGATTTGGGTGGGTGTTTCTGTGTGCACGGCCAAAATACGTCGGATCGTGATGAGATCTTTTTGATATCCGACGAAATCGTGCACACGGAAATGATCCTTTACTGCTGAGGGCAATATTGATACAAGGTTGACCAGAATCTGCTGTTCTTGCTGGATTCTGGTCAATGTGGGGAAAGACACTTTGATATGTTGGGCGATCTTATTCACTGTGTCATCTAGATCGCCTTCGAATTTAGTGTCTTGGAGACGGGTGTGGGCCACGAAAACGCCCAACGAAGGCTTAATGGCCTCTATCACTATTGTGCGAAATTCGTCCCATGTGAGAGCAGGGTGCACTTGGTAGGCAACCAGGGAAACGGCTTTTCCCAGGTGCGTTAATGTCACGGCTATCTTTTCTGCGTCCGTGGTATAAACTAGGTCAAGTACGGGTTTCACTATTGTCATGAACATTTCGATCTCGTAAGTCTCCCCATCATAATGTGGGATGGGGACGTGAGAATGGTGCGCCATGATGTTATCGTGTTCTGGCTGTTCCAAACTTGCAATGTAATGCAACCTTTTATCCGAATCAAGAACCACCGCTGCCGCCAATGTTATGCCTTGTTTTTCTACAGGATTAACTTGGGTAATGTGAGTTCTAACTGACTCGGTATAGAAGGCTGCATGCTCAAAACAAGGTATGAGGAATAGAGAACACAAAATAAACACACGGTAACAAGACACACGATCACGTTTATTGATGTACACACTTCTGTAGTTTTCTTGATAATGATTAATATGAAGCATAAGAAGGTATGAATACTCGTACAAGACAAATGATAGAATTGAACAACTAGCATTAAGTGGATCTGGATGGAGCCTAGTCTCCCACTTCCAACGTTCAGGTATTAATCTTCTGATCACTGGCTTTATTCACAAGTTGATATACTGGAGACCATAAATGTTACTTATAGATTCATATTCACTATTAGATTTATCACTGGTAGCTCTGATGCACAAGTAGTAGTTCACAGACAAGATTAGACACGCGTATTTTAGAGCACGGGAATTCTAGTAACCTCAGGGGGGTACTGATCTAAGTTTTATATTCTTGTATCAGAAATACATAGAACGCAAATCAGTGGGCGAACATTCAGATATCACTAGGGTTTCACTTCTATGTAATAATATCTGGATATATGGGTAATTACGAGAGTTAATATCGCCTGTTAATTAATAAACACTGATATGCTTAGCACTTCCTAATGGAATGGTTATATATGAATTATACTGGGGCAACGATATAGCCACTTCATAGACATATTAATAAGTGAGTCTCTAAATAGCACTGTAACACTGTAGCACTGAGAGAGTGAATCTTGGGTAGTATTTGAATGGTCTGGTCCTGGTTATCTTGCGTCCGTGATGTTGGGGGCTAACGACTGGTTCCGCGGCCGTCCAGATGGTCCATATCTAGAAGTTCTCAAGACGGATCTCTTGGCGATTGTTGCTGGTTACACTCTTATATACCCATTGGTTTCTAGACCTGAATCACAGATATTAGGATATTCCCGTCAATCTGGATCGGAATTAACGCCAAGCGCATCTCACGTCGATCGCTCAGCTTCCCAGCCTGTATGAAGGTTATAAGGTGCACGTAGATTTCTTGTACGTGGACAGATCCTTCTATCTAAATATACCGGCTCTGGAACTCAATTCTCAGGAACAAACAAATGATAGAGCTCGGGGTCAACTCTGGTGACCAACCACTGGTTGGTGTCTATCTTCAACTGATTTTACTGGGGGCTGGAGCTTGGTTTATAGGTTCGGTTTTGGACCCTGTAGGCAATAGGGATCTCGAGTTTTGATGGACTTATTTGAGCTCTCAATGGATACGGAAACTAGGTAAGGTGGTGATTACTGTAGTGGCACATGGCTGTATGGAGCCTTCATAATGTGATATAACTGAGCCTTAGAAAGAGGTACTATTTTGGCTATACTGGAAGTATTTAGGGGAGAGAGACTGGATCTACTTTGCGAGGCGGTTTGGGACATCTTTGATAGGAGCGTCTCTCTTAGATTGCTCAGTCTTCATTCTATGGTATAGCTGAGGTGCTAATTTGGTTATCGGAGTATACAAGAAAGGTTAATGGGTTATTGTGGGTTAACCTAACAAGTGCGCATGGGGGTAATTGGAAACGTCCCCCTGTGCTGACGTATTTGAGGTGTTTCCGTCACCAAAATATTCATTGTACCATTAATAGCATTAATCCTTATCCATATGCGCCTATTATGGGTTGATTATAAAGGTATTAACCTGAAACAACAATAAAACGAGTGAAAACAGCGTTTGGATGGTCAAAATCGGAGATATAGCCCGCGAGTTGTATAATGTATGGGTGAGGCAAGCTGCTTTCCCGCCAATTTCCCCCAAGGCCACTGAGACACAGTCGATCGATACTCTCTCTCTCTCTCTTGCATTCGCTTGCTATCAGTGATGACCACACCCTCCAACCGGATTTCTAATGTTAGCACGAAAATATACCTCAGAATAAGGGAATAACAGGGAAAATAGGTGATAACTGAAGGAGAGGAGGAAAGTGGGGAAGGAGGGGAGGTAGAGGACTGAGATTTTGCATGGCCCAGGGCCATGCATTTTTTTTTTTTTTTTTTTTTTTTTTCGATGTCAAAAGTTGATTTTTGTTTTCACTCACTCTTAAGAGTCTCCCCGCAGTCCGCCGGGGGAACTCTTAAGAGTCTCCCCTCAGTTCCCGGGTTAATAGAGGTTAGTAAAGGTGTTTGTCATACATGGTTAGTTCATTGATAGGAAGAATTCCTGTGCTACCTGGCAATGACCCGGAAGTCAAAACAGGGGTCAGGTATACCTCCGCATGGGTAGGGGTCTTCCTCCTTGGGTGGGTGAAAGGGGTAGGTGCGCGCCCTCTCTCTGTGATGGTCGTCCGGGCGGCTGTGGCTGGGGGCTTGCCATATTACAAGTGTTTGTAATAACCCTCTGTTTATGAGACAGATGTGGGTGTTCGTAATACCAAAACCGAAGGTGCCTTGACCAGCTGGTTTAATTGGTTGGGTTGTTAATTGCATGGTTTGTTGGATGTGGTGGAGACTGGGTTGCTAACTCTGCCACATTTATCTCGAAGTATGGCAATAGAAGTTAGTCACTGGCGAGGCGGCTAGCCTCGCACTGACGATCATTTGGTACAGGGTTGTGAATGGGTTGTGAGGGAGTAGATGGCATGCAAAGGGTTAGTAAAGTTCTAATGGTGTTCCTTCCTACTGGGGGAAGGTAGGCTGGATAGAAGTATATATACAAAAGGTTTGAGAATGTTAGTAACGGAAAAGTTAAGGATATTCAGGGGGTATGGTGGAGAGGCTAGGTTAGGAGGGAGTGGAGGAGCGTGGGGGTTAACGAGAGGGAGAGGGTTAAGGGGGGCTACGTGGAAGTTTGACCCTAAGGTCTCTGGGCGTAGGGGTGGCATTAGGCTACAGTTGGTATCCTAGACTGGGGGTTACCGACAGGGAAGGTAGGGTAATCAACGCTACCGGGGGATGAGCAATAGGTGGTGTTATATGAGTCTGGAAATTATAGAATCATGTGGACTGTGGGGAAGATGAGGTTAGCTGTAGGTGTGTGCTTGACTGTGGATAAAAGTAGAGAAAAACATAGTGTACTATTACTCGTCAATACGAGGGGTTATGGACACTATTAGTCGACACGATTTCTTGCTGATCTAGTTGTCCCTGGGAACTGCGTTTTCTATGAAATATATATACCAAAGAATGCGGCAGTTCGTAGGGGTAGCTTCGTTATTGTTTCGTGGTAGATATGCGTCGAGACAATGGTAAAAAAAGGTTATCTATACAATCTCTGGTTGGGGTAAGAATTAGAGTTACGGCATGGTTGCTAACATCTTCAGTCATTATCTCTGTCTAGGTCTTACAGGAATAATGGTTATATATACAATGGTGTACCCGTGGGTATCATAGTTTCTTATCAATTATGACATGGGGGTTAACATATTACTTTCTCGGATGGAAGAACATACATAGATTTATGGGGGCGGTTGGTCTTCAGAAACTTAGTCTGGCAAAACAAGGTATTTTAGGGGGTTAACATATTACTTCTCGGATGGAAGAACATACATAGATTTATGGGGGTGGTTGGTCTTCAGAAACTTAGTCTGGCAAGACAGGAGTTAACATATTACTTCTTGGATGGAAGAACATACATAGATTTATGGGGGCGGTTGGTCTTCAGAAACTTAGTCTGGGAAGACAAGGTGTAGGACACGAGGGGTAGTGGATACGCGAGGTGGGGGAAGGGTCAGCGGTTAAAAGCGATAGGCAGGTGTGGTTTGGAGCTGCTTAGCCCTGCGGGCTTCGGCCAGTCTGAACTGGTTGGCTTGGTCACCTGGTCCTTCGGGCTTCTTGTTCTGGGGCATTTTAATAATAATAAAGTAGATGTGCCGTTTTGCCCAAAATCAAAACGGCATACCCAACTCTGCGATGGGTTACCATCATCACTACTAATACCATCAATCACAATCACCATCTTCACTGCAACTGCCACAATTATCACGACTACTGTCATCATCACCATTACTATTATCATCACTACTACTCTCACCATCATCTCAGTAGACGTGCCGTTTTGCCCAAAATCAAAACGGCATACCCAACTCTGGGATAGGTTACCATCATCACTACTAATACCATCATCAATCACAATCACCATCATCACTACTACTGCCATCATCACTAAAACTGCCACAATCATCACAACTACTGTCATCATCATCATTACTATGATCATCATCACTACTACAATTACAATCATCACTACTACTCTCACCATTATCACTACTACTGTCACCATTGTCACTACCATCTTAATCACTACTATCATCAGATACTACAACTATCAACCATCATTACTACTATCATCACCACCATCTTACAATCATCGTTACTACTGTTAACATCATCACTACTACTATAATCATCATCATTACTACTGTCACAAGTATTACCATCATGTACCCAATCACCATCATCTCTACTACTGCCATCATCACCATTACTATGATCATCATCACAACTATTGTCATCATCACTACAACTTTCACCATCATCACTACTACTCACCATCATCACTAATACTCACACCATCGTCAATACTGTCATCATTATCACTACAACTATCATCATTACTTGTCACCATCATCACTACTACTAGTACTGTCACCATCATATCTACTGCTGTCACCATCATATCTAATACTGTCATCATCATCACTACTATCATCATCAATACAACTACAACCATCATCACTACAATTATCACCATTATCACTACTATCACCATAAATCCAAATATTACTACCATCACTTCTAATGCCAACTAAACTAACTTAACCAAGCAAATACGTAGCGAGATGTTTTCGCTCCCAGAACGAATGCGTTCTATCACACACTAAGAACGCCATCATTGCTGGGGGGGGGGGGTTCTGGGAGAGGGGGGGGGGGGGGGTCTGGGAGGGGGGGGGGGGTGTAATACCATATTTTGGACCTAAAATCATAACTATTGCATAACCTAGACGTGCCGTTTTGCCCAAAATCAAAACGGCATACCCAACTCTGCGATGGGTTACCATCATCACTACTAATACCATCATCAATCACAATCAACATAATCACTGCTACTGCCATCATCACCACAACTGCCATCATCACTACAACTGCCACAATCATCACAAGTACTGTCATCATTACCATTACTATGATCATCACTACTACAATTACAATTATCACTACTACTCTCACCATCATCACTGTCCATTGTCACTAGCATCTTAATCACTACTATCATTATTGATACTACAACTATCAACCATCATTACTAATATCATCACCACCATCTTACAATCATCATTACTACTGTTAACATCATCACTACTACTATAACCATCATCATTACTACTGTCACAAATATTACCATAATTTATTCTACTGTCACCATCATCACTACTACTGCCATCATACCATTACTATGAACTTCATCACCACAACTATCGTCATCATCACTACAAATTTCACCGTCCTCACTACTACTCACCATCATCACCAATGCTCACACCATCATCACTACCATCAACACTACAGTCATTATTATCACAACTATCATCATTACTTGTCACCATCATCACTACTATTATGACCATCATTACTACTACTGTCACCATCATATCTACTACTGTCATCATCATCACTACTGTCATCATCATCAATACAACTACAACCATCATCACTACAATTATCACCATTATCACTACTATCACCATCAATCCAAATATTACTACCATCACTTCTAATGCCAACTAAACTAACTTAACCTAGCAAATGCGTAGCGAGATGTTTTCGCTCCCAGAACGCCATCATTGTTGGGGGGGGGGGGGGCAAAACCATAGTTTGGACCTAAAATCATAACTATTGCATAAATTCAATTTTTTTTTTTTGACTGACTTTTGCATTCACGCAACAAATGTTCGTGTGAAATTTGGTGAAAACCCGTCCAACGGTCTAGGAGGAGTTCCGAGACAGACGGACGACGACGACGACAACGACGACGACAGACATTTTTTTCGTGTGGTACCCACTATATGGGGGGGGGGGGGGGATACCAAACTCTGCTTACGCAGAGTTGATAAATTCAAAAAATCTTTTTTGACTGACGTTTGCATTCACGCAACAAATGATTGTGTGAAATTTGGTGAAAATCCGTCCAACGGTCTAGGAGGAGTTACGACAGACGGACGACGACGACGACGCCAGACATTTTTCGTGTGGTACCCACTATACGGGGGGGGGGGGGGGGGGGGCGATACCAAACTCTGCTTACACAGAGTTGATAATATAAATAAAGTAGACGTGCCGTTTTGCCCAAAATCAAAACGGCATACCCAACTCTGCGATGGGTTACCATCATCACTACTAATACCATCATCAATCACAAACACCATCATCACTACAACTGCCACAATCATCACGACTACTGTCATCATCATTACTATGATCATCACTACTACAATTATAATCATTACTACTACTCTCACCATCATCACTACTACTATCACCATTGTCACTACCATCTTAATCACTACTATAATCTTTGATACTACAACTATCAACCATCATTACTATCATCACCACCATCTTACAATCATCATTACTACTGTTAACATCATCACTACTACTATAACCATCATCATTACTACTGTCACAAGTATTACCATCATGTATCCTACTATCACCATCATCACTACTACTGCCATCATCACCATTACTATGATCTTCATCATCACAACTATTGTCATCATCACTACAACTTTCACCATCCTCACAACTACTCACCATCATCTCTAATACTCACACCATAATCACTACCATCATCACTACTGTCATTATTATCACTACAACTATCATCATTACTGGTCACCATCATCACTAATATTATGACCATCATCATTACTACTAGTACTGTCACCATCATAACTACTACTGTCACCATCATATCTACTACTGTCATCATCATCACTACTGTCATCATCATCAATACAACTACAACCATCATCACTACTATTATCACCATAATCACTACTATCACCATCAATCCTACTATTACTACCATCACTTCTAATGCCAACTAAACTAACTTAACCTAGCAAATACGGAGCGAGATGATTTCGCCCCAGAACGCCATCATTGCTTGGGGAGGGGGGGGGTATGGGAGGAGGGGGGTATGGGAGGAGGGGGGTCCAGGAGGGGGTAGGGGGCTTGGTAAAACCATATTTTGGACCTAAAATCATAACTATTGCATAAATTCAAAAAATATTTTTTGACCGACGTTCGCATTCACGCAACAAATGTTCGTGTGAAATTTGGTGAAAATCCGTCCAACGGTCTAGGAGGAGTTCCGAGACAGACGGACGACGACGACAACAACGACGACGACGACAGATTTTTTTTTTGTGTGGTACCCACTATACGGGGGGGGGGGGGGGGGATACCAAACTCTGCTTACGCAGAGTTGATAAAGTAGATGTGCCGTTTTGCCCAAAATCAAAACGGCATACCCAACTCTGCGATGGGTTTCCATCATCACTACTAATACCATCATTAATCACAATCATCACTACTACTGCCATCATCACTACAACTGCCACAATCATCACGACTACTGTCATCATCACCATTACTATGATCATCACTACTACTCTCACCATCATCACTACTACTGTAACTATTGTGACTACCATCTTAATAACTACTATCATCATTGATACTAAAACTATCAACCATCATTACTTCTATAATCACCACCATCTTACCATCGTCATTACTACTGTTAACATCATCACTACTACTATAACCATCATCATTACTACTGTCACAAGTATTACCATCATGTATCCTAATGTCACCATCATCACCATTACTATGATCTTCATCATCACAACTATTGTCATCATCACTACAACTTTCACCATCATAACTACTACTCACCATCATCACTAATACTCACACCATAATCACTACCATCATCACTACTGTCATTATTATCATTACAACTATCATCATTACTGGTCACCATCATCACTACTATTATGACCATCATCACTACTACTAGTACTGTCACCATCATATCTACTACTGTCACCATCATATCTACTATTGTCATCATCATCAATACAACTACAACCATCATCACTACTATTATCAACATAATCACTACTATCACCATCAATCCCACTATTACTACCATCACTTCTAATGCCAACTAAACTAACTTAACCTAGCAAATACGGAGCGAGATGATTTCGCCCCCAGAATGAATGCGTTCATAGTGTGTGAGCCCCTTCGGGGCTCACACACTACAAACGCCATCATTGCTGGGAGGGGGGGGGGGGGGGGGGTATGGGAGGAAGGGGGTCCTGGAGGGGGGGGGGGGGGGGGGGGGGGGTATGGGAGGAAGGGGGTCCTGGAGGGGGGGTCCTCCGGGAGGGGGTAGGGGGCTTGGTAAAACCATATTTTGGACCTAAAATCATAACTATTGCATAAAATTCAAAAAATCTTTTTTGACTGACGTTCGCATTCACACAACAAATGTTCTTGTGAAATTTGGTGAAAATCCGTCCAACGGTCTAGGAGGAGTTCCGAGACAGACGGACAACGACGACGATGACGACGACAGATTTTTTTTTTGTGTGGTACCCACTATAGGGGGGGGGGGGTACCAAACTCTGCTTATGCAGAGTTGATCATTTTCACTTCTGCATTTAGTGATTGTGATTTTGAGGAGTCTGTAATAAAGTAGACGTGCCGTTTTGCCCAAAATCAAAACGGCATACCCAACTCTGCAATGGGTTACCATCATCACTACTAATACCATCATCAATCACAATCAACATAATCACTACTACTGCCATCATCACTACAACTGCCATCATCACTACAACTGCCACAATCATCACGAGTACTGTCATCATCACCATTACTATGATCATCATCACTACTACTCTCACCATCATCACTGTCCATTGTCACTAGAGCATCTTAATCACTACTATCATCATTGATACTACAACTATCAACCATCATTACTAATATCATCACCACCATCTTACAATCATCATTACTACTGTTAACATTATCACTACTACTATAACCATCATCATTACTCCTGTCACAAATATTACCATAATTTATTCTACTGTCACCATCATCACTACTACTGCCATCATCACGATTACTATGAACTTCATCATCACTACAAATTTCACCATCCTCACTACTACTCACCATCATCACTAATACTCACACCATCGTCACTACCATCAACACTACTGTCATTATTATCACTACAACTATCATCATTACTTGACACCATCATCACTACTATTATGACCGTCATTACTACTACTGTCACCATCATATATTATCTACTACTGTCATCATCATCAATACAACTACAACCATCATCACTACAATTATCACCATTATCACTACTATCACCATAAATCCAAATATTACTACCATCACTTCTAATGCCAACTAAACTAACTTAACCTAGCAAATACGTAGTGAGATGTTTTCGCTCCCAGAACGAATGCGTTCTTAGTGTGCCCATTATTGCTGGGGGGGGGCAAAACCATATTTTGGACCTAAAATCATAACTATTGCATAAATTCAAAAAATCTTTTTTGACTGACTTTTGCATTCACGCAACAAATGTTTGTGTGCAATTTGGTGAAAATCCGTCCAACGGTCTAGGAGGAGTTCCGAGACAGACGGACGACGATGACGCCGACGACGACGATAGACATTTTTTTCGTGTGGTACCCACTATACGGGAGGGCGATACCAAACTCTGCTTACGCAGAGTTGATAACTGATATTCTGTAATGAGTTCTTAATTAAAGTCAATATAATTTTCCTCGATATTATTGGCTAATTGTTTGACCTACGAATACCTCCAGATTATGCGGCACTGCCCTCTCGGAGGATTACTTGTACCTTTCTTTGGAATATTGTTTTGTTACTAAACATAATTGAATTTTGATCGTTGCATTCATACAGTTCCTTCCTTACTTATTGACATGTCGTGTCAGGCCCGATGGTACGATACTGCTGATATCTGTAGACTTGCGTTGAAAGTCAAACTTACCCTTTTAACCCGGCAAGTGCCGCAAGACTGATAAAAGGTTTACTGGTGGGCTGCGGGAAGCCTTATATAATCCAAGGCCTAAATAAACCCCATTTAAATCAGCTCAGTATATATATATATTTTTTTAATTGCCCCTTGGCCATGCCAAATATCACTCCTCCACATCCCCTCCTTCCCCCCCCCCCCTTCAATTATCACTTTTTCTCCCGGTTATTCCCTTATTCTTAGGTATATATTCGTGCTAACATTAGCGAGTTGCTAGCAGGGCGTGGTCATATGTGTTACCAAGCGTGGGAAAGAGCGAGAGAGAGACTCCCACGCAACAGTGTCTCTCCAGCCATCTTAACGGCTGGCTGGCTGGCAGGCTGCCTCAGCCATATGTTATGTAGCTCCCGGCCTCTATCGCTGATATTGACCATCCAAACGCTGTTTCCACTTGTTTTATTGCTGTTACAGGTTAATACCTTTATAATCAACGTAAAATAGGCGCATATGGATAAGTATTAATGATATTTAGGGTACGATGACGATTTGAGTGAAGAAAACAGCCTAAATACGTCCGCACAGGGAGGGGTGGCCACTACCCCCCCTGCACACTTAAGAGGTTAAGAAATATTACTTTTCTTTACAGTACTGTATATATTGACCAATTATAATTTTATGCATGTGTTTTGGGAGGAGTTATTTAATCTTTCTTGTTCCGTGTTTGGATTTAAACAACATGCTACTTGTACTCACAAGTGAAAACCTCTGTTGAAAGTACATGTCCTAAACATTATTTATACTTAAGAGAGATAACTGGACTTCATGCTAATTTTTGTTCAATACAGTAACCTTCAATGTTTATGTGTCCCTTGGTGGACTGTACTCTGTTTGTTAATTGTTTTCATGAGCTTTATCCTCAATTTACTTTCCTTGTTAAAGGATAAAATTAACTATAGTTACTGATCCCATATATCAGGAGTTTCTGCTAATTATGTTCCCATTATAATAATTGGTCTCTTCGTTAGTTATTTGTATATGAGAAAGGTGTGCCAGATCTGGTGACACCGCTGTGGAACCTGCCAGGACAAGACTTCAAGCTTCCGGTGATCATCGCCATGTCAAGAATCTACTGGACGATACCTCGATCTTTAGATTTTTTTTTTTTTAAAGATCAAATACCCCAATTATGGACATTTGTTTGGGTGTTTTTATTAAGAAAATTAATTAATTTGTCACTTATATGACAATAAAATAAAAAACAATTATAAAAAAAAATCATATATACATATAGAAAAAGCAAATAAATATACTGAACAAACTTTTGTGACTTCCTGTGAAGTGATTTCATTCGAACAAACATTATCCAGTGACCTCGGCGGCGAACTGTGTGGAATACTTCTTAACACGAACTATGCAAGTCGTTGCAGTGTTTCAAATGTATGTATTTATTTCTTATGTCTATTTTTAAGTCTATGAATGTTGGCCAATTTTTCATGTTTATCTTTATGTGTGATATTTCCTCTGGAATGATATACTATAATTGTTGCATTGAATTTTATGCTTCACCTAGTTGCCTTTCACCTCATACCAGTCGAGACGCCTGGAGTAGCGTGATTGAGCATTGTAATAGTAGTCTTATGAATAATAGTGCTAGTGCATTTAGAGACTTTGGACTTATGGAGATTTAGAGACTTTGGGATTCTCTGAGATTATTTTAGGAGTCAGAGGGCAGAAACACTCTTTCCCCTCCTAAACCGGTAAACCACAAACAAGGCCCCTCTGTCCGTATAGGCCTATATGTATGTACGCACACGTGAGCGTGTGTGTACAGTCATGTACGTGTTAGCGCGTTTGAATTTGAGAGTGCTTTGAGGCACCCTCAAACACCCCTCGGCCAGGCAGTCATAGCCCAGCCACGAACAACAATAGACCTAGGCATACGGGTCTAGTCGTGAGGGTGTGTGTGTATGTGTGTAGCTATACTGTGTGTGTGTGTATACAGTGTGTTGTAAAGCAGTAACAATAAGGACATCAATAAACCTACAAGTGGAGAGAGCATTGGGAGTTTAATTAATACCGATGTGTGTTTATGTGTAACAACAGTAATGCGAAGAGAGATCGTTACAGGAAGACTGGCTCTCCCAGCCTTCAGTGGGTTTTATATAAGCTGAGAAGTGTTGCCATATCGAGAGCAGTGCTCAAACGGTCATGGTGCCAGGCACAGCCTGGTACAGGCAGTTACAAGGAAAGTACATTACTGACGGCTCCTAGCCATTGCTGGGACAGGGGAGTGACTTATGTACTGACGGCTGGTAGCCGTTGCTGGGATTGGATGGGTTGATGCAATATTTTTATTTTCGAAACAAATGTTTACATCAGATTCTTCAGTCTGTACTATGAAATAAAAGGAAAAGGCATAAATGATCTTAGAATAAGACTCCCAGATTCATTGTCTTTTATGTATCTATTCTCTGTTTAACTGAAGTTATGATCTTTTTGTGTTCTTTTTTTTTATTAGAGTAAAATATACACAAAAATATGAATGGTCACAGATCTAGCTAATTTAGCCAACAAATATTTTACTGTAAAATACATGAGACTTAGATAAATGTTGTCCTATTATTTTACATACAAAAATAAACTTTTCAGCTTATATAATAACGTTGCTGTATTTCCTTCTTTTCAAGTATCTAAATATCATTAAAAGCCATTTATGTCTCTCCAAACTCCTAAAAATTCCAAGTTCCAAATACCTGTAGGGTGAGCTAAAACCCTCACAAATTGCCTTAAATACTACTATGATATAGCTAGATTTTTAAAATTTCCTCACGGGTAGGGCTGGGCAAGACTCGATATTTTTGGACTCGATGGGATCGATTCTTTTTGGGGACAGACTCGCCCGACTCGAGTCTTTCCCTACACTTATTCTACAGTGGTCAGTGTCGCTCAGTGACACACCTTAGTGTTCTGAAAGGTCACTCTAAAGGGGTTCAGGTCGTAAATAAGAATCGGCGAGGCAGTGGGTAGGAGAGAGTGGGTGAGAGACTGAGAGTGAGCCGTGGTGGATGGGGTTAGAATGATGCTTGAGTCTGTGAGACAGTGTGAGCCTAGTGTGAGCCGTGAGCCAGCCAGTGAGCCTCCTATAATCCGCAGCTTCCACAAGACTCGTTTCTAGTTCTACAAGGCGCCTCGCTGCCAGACTGCCAGTCTTTGTACAAGTTTGTAGGCCTAGTAGAATCGATTCTCTATAAATTGGACTCGAGTCCGGGATCGTTCACCTGGACTCGAAAGACTCGATTCTGGGATCGATTCCTGCCCAGCCCTACTCACGGGGCTCATAGCCCCCCCCCCCCGCCCCCCAGATGGTTAAGCTCGCTACCCACCCCCACTCTTGTAGAGAGGGGGGCAATTCTAGTGGTTGCCAATAGGCGCTGTTTACCCTAGCTACGCCCATGCAGGCATGCCAGACTCCCGCTCTAACTACTGTACTTGCTTGGACATACAACAGAAATTCAGGCTTAGTTCTAGTCGAAGAACCAGGTGATAGTCTCGTGGCAGCTATATCTACACACATGGAAAATTTATTAGACTTACTCTCAATTACTATTTTACATATCCCCAGTCGTCAACTCGGCGTAGTTCTGTGTTATTTGCGGGATTTTAGGTTTCAGGGGAACACGCGCTCCACATGATCAAACCACCTTAAGGTGTTCCTCTTCACGCTCTCCAGCACATCCACACCACATTATTTTCGCTTTTCCTCATTCTCCATGTAACTTCACACGCATTTCTAAAGTAGCTCATTTCCACCCAGGCTCTTGATTAATGTCTCTATCAACGTCCATGCTTCTCTCTCAAACGTCAATGTCGGGATCATCACACTGTCATGTAGTGACATCAATAATTCCATGCTCACTACCCACCTTGTCACTTCTGTCAGCATTCCAAGGAACTTCTTAAGAATGGCCTTCATAATATTCAGGGCTTAAATAATCTTAAATATCAAATTCAAAACAACGACAGCTTTTTGTTATTTTATTAAAACTAACAAAAACCACTGTAGGGTAGACAACCCAATTGTACAAGTTCGTCCAATTAGTAATTAGTAAGCATAACAGTTTAATATTAGTCTACCCCTGGTGTAGTGACTAGCGTCTTGAACTTCCACCCAGAAGGCCCAGAAAGCGCCCACGCTCGGCGCAGTAATTTTTTTTCACAAGCACTGAGTCGTTACCGTCCCTCATGAGCAAGGGGATGGGATAGTAGTACAGGACCCCAATGGAAATATGTCTAATCGGCCTTATTGGGCTATCCTTAGCTGGCTTAGCATGCGCTAGCTTTACAAACTATTATTTGGGGAAGAGAACATTTTAAATAACGTTCACTTTTGCAATAGCTTATGCAGGACTAATACAATTAACATTTGTTTACATATGACCTAAAGTAGCTAGCCTGTAAATGAGAATTAAATGGTGTCTATATATATTTTCAGTATTTTGTCTACGTTTTGGAGCTAATATCTAAAATGGTTTTCTGGTTAGGAAAGGATTTTTAATGCTGACCGACTGTCCCTCATAGCCTTCTCCTCCTTACTGGATATATGTTTCAGGTTGTTCTTATTAATCAAATACCTGTTACCGTACAGTAGCAAAATATAATAATGGTAATACATTGGATAAAGGGTTCTAGGATTCTAACTAAGCAAAAACATTTTGTTTCCCGTTTATTAAAGGATAACTGCATCATTGTTTTAAATATGTTACATTATCAGGGGTAATTACCGGTTAGCTAATGTGAATCACATTTTTTCGATTATAAAAGGCTCGCTAATCTTTTTTACTCTTGGTCTTGGCCAGGATAAGCGGGAGGAGAGTAAGCAGGAGATAGATGAGCAGACCAGCCAGCAGAGTCAGCAACAGCAGCAGGAGGAGGTATACGTCTGCATTACCTTGCTGAAGGAGGTACAGTGGTGGAGGTGGTGGTCTCCTCATGTGCCTGAAAATAAGGAAGTGGGTGAGTAGTAGGGGATTCGACGTTTGTGCTTGTTATCTTTGATCTTGGTGTGTGTGTGTTTTTTTTTTTTTTTTTTTTTTTTTTTTATTAATATTAGGACCATCTGGGATTCAATTGTTGGTCAGTGACGAAATCCAGAGTTTATATGAGCAGCTAGTATATGGCATTGCTGGCACTCCTCGTCCACTCACATAATGTACATAGGCCTATATGTCCGAATGAATGCTTGTAGCTATGCCTACTATGTTTCTTCAGTTTGGAGATACTCTTGTATTACTAGTTTATTGGCAACAACAATCTTATTGTAATGCCCACGATGAAAATAACAGCCATCAGCACCACCCACAACATAATGCCAGAAGGATACCAAAACACCAGGACCAGAGGACCAGCGCACCCTTCATCCACACAGATGCCCCCATGTGACCTGACCATTTCCCAGAGTGACCCAAAACACAAACAATAAACTACCGTGCCCTTCCACGGGAAAGGACCAGGATTACCCAGAACAAAGAGAGACTATCCCAGCCAAAATTACCAGGTTAAGCTGGTTAGGTACAAGACTAGCAGATCCTTGTCCAACAACAGGATACATCCCAAGTTCGAGACAGGGTCCTTGGTCATAAGACAAGACAGGCTTCCCTCGGTCCTACGATGAGGCAGTGACAAGTGTTTTGGTCAGCCAGCTATGTACGAGACCAGCTTTTCTGTTCAGTGTTTCAGTCAGCCCCCTACGTACAAGACTAGCCATTCTGGTCCTAAGACAGAACCAATGGGTACGACACCCGTAAGTGTGCAAGACAGAAGGGAACTGAGGCTTAACGCTCATCCATCTGGTCAGCAACAACTTGCGTGTGGGTAGTTACTTACCAGGCACTGCTAGTGGTCCGATACCTAGCCTCCAAGCTGAACAACACTATCAGGAGAACAAAATTACTAGTGGTCCGATACCTATCCTCCAAGCTGCACAAAACGTCCAGAAGACAGGGAGCCCCTGCAAGCGAAAATCCAAGTCCAACCATAAATGAGAGAGAACATCAAGAAAGTAAAAAATAAAAGTCACGAGAATACGAGACGCCAGGGAAATCACTAATATACAAATAGCTTTTTAATTTGTCTCTACCTGAAAGACTCTCCTTGCCTCCTAGTAATTTCCCCCTCTGGGAAAACAATACCTATATCCCCTATCCTTGTCTTCCTGCTAATTCATTTTTATAATATTATAGTCGGGCATTCTAGTTCGATATAATATAGAAGATTATATAGTGAGACTTGAAATTACCAATGCTCCAACACCTGCTCGCACACACTTTTTTATTTAGTGATTGTCCCAGATATATACAATATTCTTCTATGATAAAGACTAAATGTAGAACATATCGTTAACCCGTACTGTACCGCAGGATACAGTAATAAAAGTCCCCAGCAGTTCCAAGCAATGTGGCCAAAATGGCACCTCCAGAGATGAGGCAACACTGGCCCTCCCACCCTTCAGTGGGTCTCATATAAGCTGAGAAGTGTTGCCATAACGGGCCAGCAGTGCTCACACGGTCGTGGTAACTGGTACAGCCTTGTACAGGCAGTTACAAGGAAAGTACATTACTGACGACTATATCCGTCGCTGTGACTGGGAAGTTACTTATCTACTGACGACTATAATTATCTCTGGAATTGGAGGGGTTAAGAGATAGATATAAGAGAAAACATGAACTCGTGAGTAACGGTAATCAGACTCCCTCCCCTAAAAATCAAACTCCATGATATAGTTAGTTTCGATAGCTTGTTTGCCATTTCCATGTGTATGAAACTATTAAGTACATTCAACCTTGATTTAATGTTATAGTTTGCTGAACCTAAGCACTTTCAAATTCATAGGCTAATTATAATTGCATAAACACCTTTGACCATGTGTATCTCACAGCTATTGTATTAGCGATTTCAGTATATAATAAAAGTAAAATTTCAGTAGTAGCCTACTTTAACCCTTAATTAGCGGCTCACCACATAAGTCGAGTTAAATAAAGCTGGACTATGTGGCGGCGCTCGACATAGGTCGAGTGGCAATTTCAGCACGTAATGTTGCTGAGAGAGAGAGACAAGTGGTGGCAGGAGACTAGCGAGCGTATGACTGCTCCAGACCACCGCGGCGAACCTACTGACACGAATCTCAGCTCCCTCCTCCCTCTCTCACTCGCTACATACTGAATTATATGGGGAAAGTACCGAATTACATGCTTTTTGCACTCGCGTTGCACGGTTATTGCAAGAAAACTAGCCATCATAAAAGGATCGTTATGGTGTCATTCGAAAGCTCTGTTTATGCCCTTTCAGGGATAGGTACTTGTTTTACGTTCTGGGTCTTATTTAGGCATGAAAATGATCACGTAAACAGCCCTATTTTGGCTAAAAACACCCCGCTGGGCGGTACATATAAATAAACCGCATAGGCCGCTCGTAAGGTGTTAAGATCAGATATACTTTACCTTACTTAATAAAGTTAATTATTTGCAGTCTAAGTACCATAATGTATAGTAATTGTATAAATACAACGACCACGTGTAGTACTCACCTACTGTACTTTAAATAAAGTACTTCAAGGAGAGCACTTAACTGTACATTTCAGCTCAGACTCACGTAAAGTGTGATTTCAGTAACTTTGCGACTTACATCTTTTGTATTCAGCTGTAACTTAACTAAGCATAAATTCCTTTTATATTGTGAGTATAATATTGTATTTGTACCTATGTATTGTTGTAGTATTATTGTGTGACCCATTAATATTTTGTGTATTAATATATGGAATTGTTGTGCCAACAGTGATGTATGGGGCTGAGACATGGGCTCTGAAGAAAAAGGAGAAAAGAGGGCTGGATGTGATGGAGATGAGCTGCTTGAGGAGTATGTGTGGAGTTACTCGTAGAGACAGATTGAGAAATGAAGAGATACGTAGGAGAGTGGGGCAGCAGGAACATTTGTCAGCCAGAGTGGACAGAAGGGTGCTGAGCTGGTATGGTCATGTTGAACGAATGGGAGATGAAAGGCTTACAAAGAGAATATGTGAGTCAGGTACAAGGGGAGATAGAAGGGCAGGAAGACCCCCATTGAGATGGAGAGACTGTGTAAGAAAGGCTTTGGATGATAGAGGAATGACTATAGATCAGGCAGGGGAAGTGGTGGTGGACAGGAGTGAATGGAGAATGCTTGTGAATAGTTGAGTGAACACGTGGTCATTTGGAGTAAGGGGTCGGGCGCAAGTTGGACTAGATAATAGTCCATCAGGCGCCTGGCCCGGGGAGACGATTAATATGAAGGGTGTGCCTGGAAGTGTGGTGGGAGGGCTTGTCGCTTTGGCTCCGCTGCATGTCTGCCTGCCGAGATCGGAACCTCTCCTGGTGGTCAGGGGCCGGGGGAGTGCTGGAGCGACCTTGGTAACCCTGGTTTCTGGGTCTTCTCCTGGGTGACCTGGATGTGTGAGAGTTTGTGTTTTTTATCTGTGTTTATTTTTTGTTTTATGTTGTTTTTGTGTTTTCCCTGTTCTTGCTCTGTCTTGAGTCGGCTACCCCCAAAATGGGGATTGGGCCTGAGCATATAGATAGATAGATAGATAGATAGATTAATATATCTGTCGTATTGTACTTTTCGTATATCTTGCCTTGTGTTTGATATTAGAAATATATTAAGTCTTATATTCTTCCTGTTGGAAAACTTACCAAATTTTCAGAATCACTGTAGCAAATTACTTATTTTTTATGGTATATTGGTAGGCTTCAAGGCAATATCTTCTGTATATACAGTACGGTATAATAATAAACCAAGAATTTAACCCGCCAATTTAGGAATACAAAATCCAGTGTGCTCGTATGTTTATGCATTTCCAACCCTTTTTCGTTCCTATTTTTCCTTTTCTCTCTCTCTCTCTCTCTCTCTCTCTCTCTCTCTCTCTCTCTCTCTCTCTCTCTCTCTCTCTCTCTCTCTCTCTCTCTTGTTTCCCACTTACTGGTGTGACCTAGGTTTGCGCATGACCCGTTCCAAGGTGAAGACTAGGCGGTCATCAGGGGTCAGGGGCTGGTCATGCATTTCCTCTCCCAGCACTCTCCCTCTCTCTCGGTACCTGGGGAGCAAAAATACAGTTGTAGATAGATAAACGTTACAGTGAAAAGTCTAAAGTCATGTAATATAATACTTATTGTTATGTCGGGTTATACTATTTATAACTCGTGATAATTATAGTCTTTACTAAAATCCAAGTATGGACTTATAGACCGTAAATATTCTCAACAGGAACACACCGAACACGTTCTTAATCACACAAATGGTATTCAACTAGGTACTACAGAACTCAGTAAGTACACACATGTACGTTATACACATAAATTTATTCAATGGCATGGGAAATGGTATCTTAATGGTTTGATCTACGCTTAGGATATACTCCAGCTCTTTCAGCGCGTTGCATAATCAACTCAATATTCAGATCACGAATATATTCCCGTAAATCAGGATGAAGAATTACCCGGATAATTATGAGAAATGTCAGGCAATGTATGGAGTACATGTGATCAACAATTAACAAATAAGATTGAGCATGAACATATTGTGGTAATAATTTATGTAAGAAATATGCAATTAAATCTTAGACACGTAACCTATAGCATCAACCTTTAATAATAATAAAGATGTGGATCGAGTGTCTAACGTGGACTATTCTGCAGTAAAAGAAATATTATAAAACTCTCTAAGTAAAAGAGTATGAAAGGATTGAGATTAAAAAGACAATTACACGGGAGGTTGGCTCGAGTAGGGTACACGGAGTGGGGGCGCGCGCGTGAGCTAGGTAAACTTCTCACGGCTAGTGTGACCTTTGACGAGGTAGCTTCTCAGGTCATATAAATTACTGCGTTCACGGAAAATACAATTCTGGTTTATGCGACTACAAATTTAGTATCCGAGGTGTAGTACTGAATTTAATGATAAAGTACTAATGAATTCTTTTCACAATACAATATCTACTTAGTTCGAATTACGTAATTTATGATCTGAACTATATATTACTCAATCAATTATATGTAATAATAATAACTCGGGACGAGGAATTCAGATTTAATATTAATTATACGATTATGAATGAACTATAGAATAATCTCTATTAATCGTAATTAAAGACAGTCTGATTAACGTAACTAACGTAGTTAACAGATGTCTTAGAAACGCTTGAATAAGGTTAGCGTAAAGAATAATTAAACAATTTGTTAATTATAAGAAATGGCACGTACACGACAAAGTTGTACTAATGGAAATACTCACAATGGTATCAACAAGATATCTGAAAGAGTTAGCAGAGTCTTATGAAGAATTCATCTTAATAAGCGGTGTATTCGCATGATGAATAACTAGATAAAAGAAACTATGCAAGACTAGAATTCCTAGATGAGAAGAATCAGAAATACCTACATCAGTAATCAAATGAACATTAATACAAGTTCATATAATAATTACAATAACGCTTTAACAAACGAGCGTAGAATTAGGGTCTCGGGAAGCAAATATATATAAATAATTAATTATAAAACTTCTCAACGAGGGGGGACTGAGATAAATTTATATATGAAATTGAGCGTAGGTTCTAGGTAGCTGGTTGTTAT
The DNA here is from genome assembly GCA_032716605.1 of Paralithodes platypus. NCBI lineage: Eukaryota > Metazoa > Arthropoda > Malacostraca > Decapoda > Lithodidae > Paralithodes > Paralithodes platypus. Next base: position 19,271,617 of record CM064491.1, on the reverse strand, counting down.
TAGGAAGGGAACAAGTACATGAAATACACTTCGATCTCAACTTGTAACATACATAAAAGAATAACATATATAAGGAAAATCTGTGAGTACGTGGCTAGGTGAATTAATTAACACGAGTATGTAACGTATGCACACAACGTTATAAGGGTTATTAAGCAAAATTAACACTAGATCTTAGGCACAGATCTACACAGGAATTAGAATAAGATTCAGAAGGATTAACACATATGCAATGAATAAGGATCTTCGACACAGATCTATATAGAATCGTAGTAGTATAATAATCAAAGATCTTACCTATACCATGACAACAGTAATCACAACATAAGATATTCAGAGACACTTGGGTTAAATTGGGAGGGTGGAACGTAGGGCAGTGGAGCAGCACTTCAGGTTGAACGGCGTCTCACAGTCAGGAATTCAGGGTCCAGACTTCAGCAGATACTTCAGCAGGTTCTTCAGCACACACTCAGGGCAGGGGGAAGGGCTAGGCGAAACTTCCACTGCTGTCATATGTCCCGTTCTTTGCAGAGTTAGGGGCACTACCTTAGTGAATGTTTGCATACATTCTCACTCATTCTTTGAGGTAATGGTGGATTTAATTCTTGCCTCTCACTTACATGAGTTCAACGCAATAGGGATATTGTGAATATGTTGTGATCGAGTTGTGAGGTTTAGTACTTATCGTAGACATACATAATAGCTGTATATATTGGTACATGTATAATAGTTAGTTAGTTAGTTAATTCTTTATTTCATAAAAGGTTACATGGTAACATTTTACATATATACAGTGTATAACATTTTATCCTACCGCAAGGTGGGTTCATTATTTTGAACATACAGTATCCGTGACTTAATGGCATCTATGTCATTTTCCATCATGCTTTCAATGTTATACTCTGAAAGTAGTACAGACTTGGCTTCGTTAGCCAGGAACAGATCCTCGGACACATTTAACAGGCATTTTCTTAAATATTTGCAGGGATTACTAATTATTTTATAACTAAACCTGATTCTCTGCCAATTTATAAAATGATTAAACGTCATTAGTCCTGCAAGGTGACATGCCTTATGGTTGCTCTCCCAGTATCTTAGCTTCATAATTTTCTTTATTGCTTTATGGAAGCCTATTGCAAATTGTTTCAATGGGACATAACATTTCTTATTACAGAACCACAATTCTTATCCATACAAACTCATACAATAACTTTTGAATAATTTACTAAATACATTACAGCTAACGCTAGAAAATTTCCGCAAAAGGCAATTGAATTTGTTATAAAACTTATTCCTGCATCTTATTATGTCTTTGTCATTATGCAAATTGCAATCTATTACAAAGCCAAGATATCTACAATCGTGTACAACTTCTAACTTACTTTCATATAAATATAAAATCGGATCCTTGACATTATCGTGTTTGTGCTTAAAATACATACAAACGGACTTACTTGCATTAATTTCAATATCAATTGCCTTTGCTTCATTTTCAATTATGTTCAATAATTCTTGTAAACCTGATGAAGAAGGAGAAAGCAGAACCAAGTCATCGGCATAAGCAATTATGTTGTTAGATCTGTTACCCAACTTGCAGCCTGTACTACTCTCAGATACTTTTTCTATCATGTCATTAATGTAAATATTAAATAGAACTGTTGACAGAATACCACCTTGTCTCACTCCATTTTTAATTTTCGAAGGATCTGATACTGCATCTTTATGCTTAGTAGCTACGCTTTGATTCCTATATAAGAAATATAAAATATTTACATAAAAAATAGGAATATTTAAATTTAAAAGTTTATGAATAAGCTTAAAATGATTAACTTTATCAAAAGCTTTCTTTAGATCTATAAAAGAGGCATATACATTTGAGCTTAAAGAATTATATCTTAAAATGGTTTCCTTTAAAACTAAGCATGCTGTAGACGTAGAGTGATTCACTCTAAATTCATGCTGTCTGTCATTAAAAGTCACATACCGTTCAATATGGTATTTTAAACAATACTCAAACAGTTTGAGGAACACTGAGGATGATACAATTGGTCTGTAATTTTCTATATCACTCTGATCGTTGAATTTATCCTTTACTAAAGGTAAAATAACTCCAAGTCATTCTTTCAGGCAAGTATCCATGTGTGACAAAAGACGAAAAGAGTTTAGCTAATAGCTTCACTAAATATTCAGAACCATGTTTGATATGATTTGAATGTACATTATCGTAACCAATGACATACTTAAGGTCACTAATTCCTTTACATACATCATTTATATTAATATTTCCTAATAACTGTCCTTTTCTTACATTTGCATTTAATTTTGTGGTAAGGTACTGGTACTTTAAATTAGATATATTTTGACATTTTTCGTCATCAAAGATGCCTTTAAACCTCTGAGAGAATTTTTCAGCTATAAGAATTGCTTCACCTTCACCTTCTATTTTCATATTAATATAGGATTTATTTTTCTTTGTCTTCCTCACTTCTTTCCAAAACACGTTATATCTTTTATTCGCCAAAGAATCAGCTAATTTGTCATTTCTAATCTGGTTTTCATTTGTTTTTATATATCTTAGTGCTTTTTTAAATGCTTTTCTAGTCTCTTTCATATGATCAAGTATATCTCCAGATAAGGGACATCCTATTTTTTTCCATATTAAAAATCTCTATCTAGCAATTTTATACAAGTGGGATACATGATCATTCCAACCAGGTTTAATGTGTTCCTTTCTTTTTGGCACAACAGTATATTCATTAGTTGAATTTATCATAACATCCACAAGAGTTTTATATATATACCGGTAATCAATTTCAATAATATGATCTTTATTTGTACATTTATATACACAACAGTCCAAACAATCCAATTTCATCAAACCCAACTGCATAATGCTTTCATTTACTTTATCTTTGTAAGTCGTTGCTACTTCATTAGAAGAAAACAGCGACCAGTTTACAAATTGTGAACAAATGAGAATCTGTTTTTTATTACAGTATGTGCCATCTTAATATTAAGGTTGAAAGTTATAGGGAAATGGTCATAGAGAGCAAGATCATAGCGCACAGTTATATCAGAAACAAAACTGCTTAGACTTTGTGATAGAACAACATGATCCAACCAACTAACTGTACTCTTTCTTGGACACAAATAAGTAAAAGTATCAAGTGGCAACACTGAGTCACCAACCTTCATATTCTTGTTCATAATAAAATTCATCAATTCATTCCAAAATCTACCCTTTCTATAATTTGCATTAAAATCGACGCTTATAATTAAGTTGTTAATATTTTGCTCTTCAATAAGATTATCAAGCATAGCGAGTGACTGTCTGTATTATCTATTGCATCATCTTTTGCTTATCGCACGGTAGATAGACATTTACTATAAAATATTTCTGATTTTCCGAAGATAATATAATTCCTAAAATCCTATCATTACAATAAACAGGATTGATAAATTTACTTAAACTTTTCCTCCATAAAATAGCAACTCTCTTAGATGGCCTACCCTCTACTATCCCATCAGTGGTTTCATCTTCTACGCAAGCTACACAGTCAAAGGAATCATTGATTGTATTCATATATGGCAAATCTTCTTCAAGTAACATTAGTTCCTGCAGTAGAATTATATCATACTCATTCGATAATGTTTTTACAGTTTCTAAGTTGTTTCTAACAGAATTACAATTAAAAGAGACACAACTAAGCATATTAATAGCTAGAGGGAAATCTATGAATTATTCCTAGACTTTGACGTGTAATATTTTCTCACCACAACGCTTTTCGGCCAACATTCAGCAAGAAGTAACTGATCTCTCTCCTCTATGTCAACTGTTAATTTAAAAGATTTCCAATCTCTTACAAGATACTGCGATTCTAGTTCTTTACAATCAACAACATTAACATCAAGTTCATCTTTAATGTATTGAATAATATCATTGCTCTCAGAATCCAAGTCGACATTACCTACATAAATATCCACTGTTCTGCGTGTTCCTTTAAATTTGGTGTTGCTTACTGCTTTAGTCCCCCTTACACCAACATTACGACGCCACTTCTGATCCTGGGTGGGGGGCTGGGCTTCATCGTTCCGTTTTCTATTATGAGGGGGGACTCCAGTAGGTGGGCGTCGTCTCCGTTGTACCTGAGTATACCCCTCTTCATCTTGAACATTATTGCTGGTACGCTTATAACTGTGTTCCTTTTTGCTATTTTCCTGTTGTTTCTTGTGTCTTGGGTCAGTGTTACGTGTCATTGACTGTGAAGCAACATCGATGTTGGGAGTTTCTCCATCCTTAGTCGAGAAATCAACGGGGTTGGATTTCTCGCCTTCACACAACACTTCTCGGTAGCTTGGCAGCAACAGGGGTGACACAGCATCATCAGCTCTTGTAATATCCACATCTTGTTCTCCATCAACATCAATTTGGGACAAACTTGGTGCAGACGGTTCGCCAACTGTACTCAGCAAAACTTCAATGTCCTCTCTCAGTGGTTTAGGAAGACTGTTACAATCATTAACATTAGTAGCATTTTTATCATCGAGAATCTTATCCAAGTGTTTGATTGAAAAACTATCTCTTTTGACTGATTCGAACATTTCATTCTGCTTCTTCTGTTTCAAAATTCCTTTGATTTCCATTAGTTCTTCTTTAATGAAAACTGGTCTTCTATCATACTAATACAATTTAGTCTTACGTCCTTCATTTCTTGTAGTTCTTCTTTTAACTCAAATACCTGGTCAGTCAGTTTTTCAATAAAACCTCCCATAACCTCAAATCCAGATGATGGGGGAAAACAGTTATGTTCAGCAGTCACATAACGCGGAAGCTTAATTTGTTCATCATCATACTTTTGGAAAAGGTCGATAATATCTGCAAAGTTTTCTCTTGACTTATTTTCCGACCTTCTCCACACAGGTTTCATTTTAACTACATTAAACAAAGTCTCCTTGACATGCTTTATCTTGTTTTCATCATAAAAGACAGTACATACATTTATGATGTCATTTTTGCACTTTCAATGTCTCGCTGACTGAAAATAAGTTAATATAGCATTCTCATTATAATCAAATGTTGTTTGATCCATCTTCGCTCACTTGAATAGCAAGGGCAGCCAACACACAGCAACTTATGGCCTCTCACCTCCTTCACCACCGCTGCTGTACTGGCTATATCCTGGGTGGCATGGGACTGGTGGGAAACACAGCAGGGCAGCCAACACACAGCAACTTATGGCCTCTCACCTCCTTCACCACCGCTGCTTATATGGAGCGACGCTAGAACCCCCGCAGGCAGCATCTGGCAACTCCACGGCGCCATGCAGGATTCACTCTCATCGCCAGAACGTGTTGATATAAGGCGGAGACACGAAGCAACGCACTACACACAACAAAAGACACTGCGGCATAGGTAGTTTATTTATTACTTAGGTACTAGTTACGTAGCCTAATAATTGAGCACTCTTACTTATATGGATTATTACATAATCTAAACTCCTAGACAAACTTTATTATAGCTCGCCTATTAGTTACTCTTCGGAGAGGGTTATGATATCTCCCGGTTCGTCATAACTCACCCTCCTGCAGTCCATTTATATCTGTAGACTTTGGGCCGTTGATGTGTTACTTGCATAAACATCGTTTCATTGTACTGCAGATCCGGGAACTGAGGAAATGCTGTCTGTTGATTGGCGGGCACGGTTTGAAGCCACGTCTGTGGTTGGTTCCCCGAATTTCCCTTTTCTTGGGGTAACTGGCCCAGATGTTTGGGTGGTGGCCTGTCCCACAGAAAATGAGAAACTCCTGAAGGAAGGGGTCGCTCGGGTAAATTTGTTGTTTCCCTTTGTCCCTGCTTTCTTTGCTTCTTCTTCTGCTTTACCTGCAGACTAGCAATTCTGCAACTGTCCTTCACCAATCCCGTCACTTCACCACTGTCGGCGAAGAAAACGTCGCGACCTCGCAATTGGAGTACATAGGATCTGGTGGTGTAATTGTTAAGGACAGGGGTCAGATTCTGCAAGGTGAGCAGCCATAAAGTGGTTGGAACATCTGCAGGCTTGGTGACGTCCATGGTCATGGTGACATGTAGAGGTTGTTGGGCCTCCGCAGCTAGCTAGACTAGATGATGAGGAGTGTTGACCGGTGCAGGTTTGTTACCATTGGTGACCACGACACTGTTGATTCTCATCGTGGTTGGAGGTGCAGAAGGAGTCGCTGTAGGAAGAGGTGCCCTTGGTGAAGGTCTGAGCACTGCCGGGTTAGGAGGAGTAGTGACCAGTGCAGGGGTGACTGGAGGTGTGCGTCTGGAGTTAGGCGAGGCTCGAACAGGTGATGTTGACCTCGCACTAGGTGGGGTGATCAGATGTGGAGTTGACATGGTCGGTTTGGTCAGGTCCCGCCGTATGTAGGTAGGCCTGAAGGTAGGAGCCCATCGTTGAGGTGGTATCACACGTCGACCAGACCTTGTACATGTAGGATTAGATCGAGTAGGGATTAGAGAGGGTTTATTGACACGTGATGTTGGAGAGGGGGAGGGGGCTGAACTAGAAGAAGGTGATACTTGTGTGTTGATATTATGTCTAGGAAGAAGTAAAGGAGAAGGACGTGTGTTAGATGAAGTATGAGGTAAGTTCTCGTGTATATAATGGAAGAGGTCGTGTAGCAGGTTTAGTAGTTGAGTGATATATGGAAGGAGCAGGAGATTTAAGTTTAGATGCATAGGTATGCGGAGTGTGTTACGATCGGGTCTCGTATAAATCAGTGGCTCTTATACATTGGACTAGACTGGCATAAATGCAACAACGGAAACGCTAGATCCAACCCCTGATATATAATCCCGTCGAACAAAGAACACATATACCCTCCAGAGTTATATCTGCGATAGCGGGGTATCTTAACTCTCAGTATCTATGTGCTTCTACTATAGGCTGATGTTCTCTGAAACAGCCTATTACCTATAACATATGGTTGCTTAGTTATGGTACACAAGGAAAAGATAGTTAACTTAATTAAATCACAAGAGTGATCTAATGCAAACAAGAAGAAGGTTTACTTAACGTTACTTTAATCAATAATATCTGTCACTCCTTTATGAAAGAAAGTGTTGTAAAGTCCTCAAGCACCGAACAAGGAATCTTCTGAATAATGTCGGATGCTACTAAGAAGAACGTATCGGAAATGGAACCACAAAATAGCAGGAGGCAGGACAATGCACGTGTAGGCTAAATACACAAAAAGGCTGGACCTATAATGTTATTGGACACAAGAATATTATAAGCGGTGCAACAGTAATAATGCTCGCCACGAAAAAGTAGTACTCCTATTAACAAAACCGGTCTATGCTGGTTGTGTCTCTCTACAGCAACCTAGACCTCAAAATGCTTGTGTAGAAATAATGGGTATGCATAAAAGAGTATATGATCTAATCCAGCTAATGTCTACCCGGGTTAATAAAGTCTAGCTGGGATGCACAAAGGTACAGAATTCTGGTGGAGCAAGGCAGCTCCTAGCCTAGTGTGGACCTTGGGTCTGTGCGGCCTGATTACGTTAATATGAAGGGGTGCTCTCTTGAGGATTCTCGATCACAAGTATCGAGTATCCTCCTGGCGACCCTCAAAAGTAAAAGCAAATAGAGTTAGAACAGTGTTGGGTGGATTAGGCAAGCAGCCCTCACGCACTACACAGTCTAAACTCCAAGGTACACAGACAAAAGATCCACCCAGGTAACCCACAGAATCCGTAGTGTCGTGCAGCTCAAAAGTAGCCTACACACAGTGAAAACACCAACAGCAAGGTACCTGATCCCTAGTCTAGCATTATTTAACCCTGTATAAACATTAGTGATTGATGGAGACAGTCCGAGCAATACAATCTCCCAAAAAGACAATGACTATCTTCAACCTTAGCCTAGTACATAAGAAATGTGAGATCCAGCATATAATACAGTCTGGCCACCAATTCAAGGTGTGGATGCAGGGAACCAGAGGGGGATTGATATTAATAAAAGGTGAGGAAGTAGTGGAAATGATAGAGGCAGTAGAAGAGAAAGATTCTAAGACAAGAGTGTGGAACAGTTCAAGGGAGATGCTTAGAGTATGCTGTCTGGGACGGATCTAACCAGGATATTTCCAGGGACCGCATGGGTGGAGTCCCAGTTCGCAGGAATGGCACGAGGGCGCGCGACAGTCGCCCAGTATGCAGCCGCCTAGTAGGCCGTGTTAGGCAGGAGGCAACGAATCCCGCGAGGCCTATGTAAGGGGCCAGCCACGCGCCACACTCACCACCAAGTCACACCACCTGGTCTCTCTCTCTCTCTCTCTCTCCCGCTCACCTTCCCATCATTCAACTACTTAACACAATACTTTCAATTGACTAAATAAAATAGAAAGGATTGTGACAGACGACAACAAAGAACAGTTCTGAACTGTCTGCAACACAAGCTTTCTCGAGAAGGAAAGTACACAATGATAGGTAGACTGTAGCTACATTCTCTGCCCTGGCGAGTCCTAGCGAGTAAGCCATGCGGTTCTGGGGGAAGCGGTGAGTGTCATAAGCAGAAGTAGGTGGAACAAGAGGAACAGGTAAAGAAGTAGGGAGAGAGGAAGATACTTGGGGAGCTGTAGGGACAGGTAGAGTGACAAGATTAGGAATGTTAGCAACAACAGGAGTTGTAGGTAGAGTACCTGATGATTCAGAATAATTAGGTAAACTTATAGATGGTGAGGCAGGAACAGGAAAAGATTGTTGGGTAGGTAGAAGTTGAGAAGGCAATTGTGAAGGGGCAGAGACAGTGCGAGTAGGTACAGTAGGCATGGGTGTGTACACAAGAGGACGGGGGCGTGGCTGCACCGGAGGGGTGGCTGTGTGTGGTAAAGGGTGAGTGTCAGGTGGTGGTCTTTGACGGCGTGGGGGTGTCACAGGTAGAATGACGTCAGGTGTTGCAGATTCTGTGGATCCCAAATTGTGATTATTTGATGCAGGTAATATGTCATTCTGAATGGGGTCAGCAAGCATAACTATATTCTCATTAATAGGCTGAAATCTACGGACATGTCTGTTATGGTATGTGCGTGACTCACCAAAATAATTCACGGTGACCTGGTAGCAATTTGGAACAGAAAAAATTTCAAAAGGCCCTTTAAATCTGGGTTTTAGCTTGGACGGTACAGGTAAATGAGCAATCATAACTAGATCACTGACACAGTGAGGGCTGTGGATTTGGGAGTATCATCAGGTTGTAGATCTTGTACATATTGTATTTGGTGCAGACGATTCTTGAGATGTACCAGTGATTGATCGAAATTGGAAGAGGGCTCATACGGGACAGTGATATGACGGAGAGGGAGGAGCAAAGGTGTAACTCCAAATACGCATTCATGGGGTGAAATTCCATCTTCTCGAGGGCAGGTGTTTATCCCCCATTGCACAATTTTTACTTGACTGGGCCAATCCTTGGATTCCATTTGTTGCAATCTGGTCCTGATTTGATTAGCAATTGTTCTATGGCTTCTTTCACAGATGGAGTTCCCTTGAGGCCAGTAGGGAGAGGAATGGCTGATTTTAAACCAACACATTAGTGATAACTGAGACCATACATGGCTGGTGAATTCTGATGCATTATCAGAATGGATGGCTTCAGGTAGGCCAAAATAAGGAAACACATGCTGGATGACTGCTTCAGCTACTGCAATGGCCGAATGCTTTTGCTGGACATGCAATGACGTACTTTGAGTAGGTGTCCACAAAGGCGATGATGTACTTGAACCCTTGGCTACCTTCCATTGGTCCCATTACGTCCACAGCAAGTAATTGCCATGGTTTAGATGCAACTAATTTCCCAGATGGACCAGCTGTACGGGTTCTCTCCTTTCCTAATGCACACGCTTTGCAAGACTCAGTGATGCGTTTGGCTGCGACATAAGGTGACGGTGTCCAATAAACCTGTTGGAATATGGTGATCAGTTTTCGTTGAGCCAGATGGATTCCATTGTCCATAATTATGTATAGACTGCATGGTTGATAATGCCGCCTGTGGAGTGATGACAATTTTTCCTTCTATTGTGAACAAATTAACACCGCGTCTTGTCAATTGGTTGAATATTTTGCGAGGCATCCAGTCTGGTTTTTCTTGACGTTGATAAGCTTGCAAAAGATCTTGTTGACTGTCATTCAATGAATCTTGATGATGAATGGCAAGTATTGGTTGTGGTGTCTCGTCTTGTTGAGGGTTAGGTTTGGAGGTATGTATGGGTAGGCGAGAGAGAGCATCTGCATTGGTGTGCAATTTTCCGGGATGATATACAATGTCCATATCAAATTCCTCTAGAGATTCTCTCCACCTTACTGTCATAGCATTCTTTGTATCTGACGTGCGCAGCCATTGAAGGGCGTGGTGGTCAGTGATGACGGTGACCTTGACTCCCGCCAGGTATGCTTTAAAATTTTGTAAAGCCCATATCATGCCTAAACATTCTCGTTTAGTCACAGGATAATTGACTTCAGCCGGATTGAGAGTGTGACTGGCACATGCAATGATATGTTCTTTACCATCTCTAGTTTGACCCAATATGGCCCCAATACCAAATTGGGATACATCGGTATATAACCGGAAAGGTTTTGTGTAATCTGGAAATTACACTACTGGAGATGCAACTAATTTGTTCTTGAGATCATTGAAGGCTTGGAGAAGTAGATCTGTCCACTTGAATGGTTCTTCTTTCTTAGTGAGGTCATGTAGAGGTTTGGCAATGGTGGCAAAATTCTTCACAAATCTTCGTAGTACGAAGCTAAACCAAGAAAAGCACGCACACCTTTAACGTTATTAGGGGGGGTAATTTTAATGATTGCTTCTAATTTGCTGGGGTCGGGTGCTATTCCTTCTTCGGATACAATATGTCCAAGAAAGTTGACTTTGGTCTTAGCTAGTGTGCATTTAGAAGGTTTGAGTTTCAGACTATCATCTCTGATTCTCTGAAATACTTGCTTTAACCTCTGCAAATGTTCGGCCCAGGTTTTTCCGAACACAATAATATCATCTAGGTGAGCAAGACATGTTTCCCAGGTTAGTCCTTGCAATACCGATTCCACCAACCTGGAGAAAGTAGCTGGGCCATTGCATAAGCCAAAGGGTAGTACCGTAAACTCGTACAAGCGTCCTTGGCTGGTGGACAATGCTGTCTTTTGCTGGTGTTCCGGTAATACCGGTACTTGCCAATAACCAGCTTGCAAGTCCAGAGTGGTGAACTATTTAGCTCCAAGTAAAGAGTCCAGAGAGTCATCAATTCTGGGGAGTGGCGTGGCGTCCTTGATGGTAACGCCATTAAGTTGTCTGTAGTCTATACAAAACCGGGTTGATCCATCTTTTTTACAGACCAGTACAACCGGAGATGACCAAGGGCTGGTAGATGATTTGACTACCCCTGTGGCGAGCATATCTTGAACTTGTTTCTCTTCTTCTTGTCGTTGGATTGGGTTTTTTCTACGAATGGGCTGCTTGATTGGGTGCCCTACCGTGTGAATGGGGTGCTGTAACATGTCTGATTTCCCCATATCACGACCAGAAGTAGCGAAAATATCTTGATAGGAAATGAGGAGGTTTCTAAGGTCAGTATTTATTAGTGGCCCCTCCATCATTGACGAACATGCCTATTACATAAGGCATCCTCTTCAAACACTAATCCGCCGTAGTTTGAATCTACCGCTCAGAGCATTTAAAATCTGAGGAGCCTTCATCATGAGCGCACGCGACCTCACTCATGGCTTCAGTCATTATGAATTGGGTTCTCACTACGAAAAAACTTCGTAAAAAATAAAAACAAAAAGAAAATAAGAATAACTATCCAATAAGCTTTCCATCATATCGTGGATGTACTTGTGTGGATCTTTGACCAGACGCTGATTCAGGCATCATTCTTCCTTCTCTGCTCTGCGCTCGCCCGGCCCGGACGTGTCTTCCCACGCTCCGCTGGTTCCGCATTTGCTGCGTCCCTAGTGAGTTTTTTCTCATTTGTTTACTCCGGGATGTATCGAGTAAGGTTAGGATATGCGTAGCAGGAGTGTCCTGGGCTGGTTGCCCGCAGTGCAGTGTATTTTGGGTCGTGTGTTTGGGGCATCTATTTCGGATGTACCCTCGTGGTCCTGTTGTGGACATGTGAACTTTTTCACAGTTAGTTAGCTTGTGATACAGGCGGCTTTCATTACGCGTTATTTTTGCTGCCTTTTAGCTTTCTGATGAGGTAGCGTTGCTTTGCTGACGTTCCCAGCGTATTTTTCTTCACTTAGTGAAGTATTTTCTGGGTCCCGAGTCAGTCTTCCCTTGCCGGAAGTATTGCTACAGTGGTGTGTTGGCGGTGGTTCCTGTTGTGATATTTCCAGTGCTTTTGTTTATATTTCAAAAAATGTTGTGCCGTCTGCCTAGGCCTAGCCAGCCGCTCGTAGCTTTGCCACATGTACAAGTGTTATTGATTTATTTTATTAATATGTCCTACTGTGTCATGTGTATCCTGGTTTAGTTGTGTATTGGCTAATTCCACGGACTATGTATGTTTCCTGGATTAGTTGTGTATTGGCTAATTCCACGGATTATATTTGTGGGCCCTAGGTTAGTTGTGCTTTGGCTATCTCTCGGGTCCTATGTGCGTTCAGATGGTTTCTGAACGTGGTGGGTTACTCCGGCGGGTTTTTCTCGGTTACACCTTGAAAACCCCGGCCGAGAGCTGTGTTTTGGCCACGCGTGGTTTCAAACACAGGCTTGTGTCCCCGGCGAGTAGGTGTCTGTGGCTCCCCAGGACTGCGTCTCTGTGGTGGTGCCTGTTTCAGGCTCCCTATGATTCCCGGCGGAATGGCTGTACCCATCTAACTTTGTTCATGCGGACATTATGTTATGTTGTTTTTCTACCCGGTTTTACAAACCAAAGGAAGAAACCTAGCTGTTGTTGTGGGCTTTCCTCCCCGGCGATCTTTTACAAAGACGTGGGGATAGGAACTTATGGGGTTAATGTTTTAAAACATCAGATCTCCCCCGGCGGGTGCACCTTGGTAGGGTGGGATGAACGAATTGGTAATTCAGTTTAGTTAACCGGTCCATTTTAGTGATACTATATGTATCACCGCTCTCACACATACGGCGATCGAAGGCTCATTTAGGGTTAACATCTTTTTTCACACCCGGCGGGTGCTCCTGGGAGGAGAACATACGGAATTTACAATTCCAGTTAAGTTAACCAATTAATTATTGTATCGCCGCCTTCAACATACGGCGATCTAAGTGACAATTCGTTAGAAGTCAGATCTCGTATCAGCCTGCCCGGTGTTAATCTGCTAGATAACTCGGGGGCCGGCGTCTCTGTGGGGGGTTGTTTTCCAAAATTGAATTTTGAGACAGTCACCACCAGAAAGACTATGTTTATAAACGCCATACTGGTCTTTTATATTATGTCAGAGGATATTCTTAACTTTCTTAAGACATGTCTAGATATTCGGAAGTCTTTATAGAACCCCGCCGTGTAACGAGCTGTGATCGTTGTGACATTACGTCTCGTTATCCGGCGGGTTATTAACACTTGTGTGCGAACATGTTGGGTTAACCTTATGAGCATTAATTCCTGGAAATTTTCTTTTCTTCCAGGGCTGGGCTCCGGCGGACCAATACAGAACCTGCTGTAGTTTTCCCACCAGTCTCTGTCATGGCAACCTTTGCCCCAGTATTTGCTTTATGCATTACTCCAACCTGTGCCGGTATCCCCTTTTTTGCGCACACTCTTTGTATCAAGTGTGTTAAATGTCTAGACCATTCAAGGGGTCTCTGGGTGATTCGCAACTGTTCCTTTTGCTCCCAACTAAGTGTCAAAGTACTCAAAGATAATGATAAGACCGCAGCGGTCGCCTTACGAGAAGTTAGGCAACAAATGACAGCTTATACTACGATTGTGGCTCATAAGTCACTTCAATGTGATAATGTCCCTCTTTGGGATAGGCTTCTTCTTGAGCACCCTCCCCCTAAACGTTCCTCTCGAGTAGCTATTCGTAAGCCGGCAGAGACTGGACAGGGATCTGTATCATCTCCTGCCCCTGCTACTTCGAAACGTCAGCGTGAGCCTACACCCAGGGCGGCAGCCTCCTCGTCTCGGGAGAGATCTCGGTCTAGGTCACCTCTCAGACACCAGCCACCCAGTCTTGCCTCTTCACCTTCGAGTAAGAAGAGTAAGACGGAAAGTTCTACCAGTGGTCATGGCGATAAATCCTCCAAATCGAAGAGTAGTTCACGGTCACACCGCAGCCATAGATCTTCAAAAAAGGATTCCCATGATAAAAAGGCCTCCCGACATTCGCCAGTTTCTAGTACTTCTCGTCGTACCTCTACCCCAGACAGAACTAGTGTTCGGTCTCAGGGGTCCAGTGTAGTGCCTGTACCTAAAGATGATTTACCCATTAACATTTTAACCCTGGATTTGGAGAGTTCAGGGGGCTCAGTGGTTGAGTGTTTCGGACTCCCAAGGGAGTGTAGGCCAAGGCCTAGGTGTTTGGCGATGTTCTCGACCGGTGCCTGACCACCCACTTCCGGCTCAAACTATTCACACAGTGGCTGACGTCCACCGGGACGCGGCGATCCCATCCTCTATTCCTGACTTATCTTGGCAACAAGATGGTCCCCCAGCTTCGGCGGAATCTTCTCAGGAGGAACAGGATGATAAAGACGAGGTTTCAATTATCTCGGATATGGAAGTGCAAGAGTCAGGTTCAGGCTTAGACGCCGCACAAGATCTTAATGATTCACCAGTGAGTACATCATCAAATCAATTTGTCACAGCACAGGAAATTGATGGGCTACTAGTTAATGCTTTATCTAAAAAATTTGGCCAACAGCAGGAAACTCCCACAGTGGACTTGGGAGCTCCCACGACAAGCTCTACGGTACGGCCTCTGATGACTTCTATTGCTTTGACTCAGATCCCTCACCCTCCCTCTATGTCACCATCGGTGGTTACTAGGCCTGCTACGGCGGCATTGACCACTTCGAATGTAAGGGTTATAACGGATGCCAATCCGCCCCCTTTAGACAGAGCGCCTCTCAGAAAGGTAGCTATGCCCTTGCTTTACGGACCAGACGAGTCATGGGTCCTTTTGACTCCCACTAAACCTGAGCTCGCCCAACCTACCTTGTCAGGGGAACTCCCAGTGCCACATGAGTGGGTCATCCAGGGTAATAAATCTAAGAAATTAAGGGCCTTGGATGCTTTGGGGAACGTACTAGATGTCAATATCAAGGCTATACCTAGTTATTATCACCAGGACTATTTTGTTTATACTGCTAAGCCTGCTTTACCCTCTGCCTCAGCTTCAAAATTATTTCTGACTGGTCTAAGCATGATGGGTTTAATGACATTAAGACACTGTAAGCTCTCACTCCAGAACTCGATTTGCAAACCGTCACAGACGCAGCAGCTAATCCAGTCTTGAAGGTGGGGCAGTTGGGTCCAGGACCTTGGGTGGAATGGGAGACAGAGGCTCAAAACTTTGCGACCACATTTACTTCCAAAACTTCCCACCAGATCCCTCAAGATACTCATTCTTGGTTCTCCATGCCAGTGTGTTCTGCCGGCGGAGTCCCTTCAGCTTTGTTTGCTTTCTTAGCTGCCCCTAAAATTAATCTTTGTGAACTAAAAGAACCTTTCACTACCCCTATCCCAACTCACCTAGACCGGGAATTTAGGCTACAGGGGAAAGCTTTTCGCCTGTTCTCCCAATACATAGTGTCACAACAGGTAGCAAAGTCATTGCTCCGGTCCACTCAGGCAATCGCAGACGCGGATGCCAGACGATCGGTTGAACTGTCCCGGCGACTGCTTCTTCAGTCGTCAATCCAATCATTGGGTGACATACGCACCGCCTTGCTTGAGGCGGTACGAGCGAGACAAGATCTCAGAATGTCCTTGGTCCGAAAGCTGCCTGATTGCATTGCGAATCAGGTGGTCATGTCACCAGTGCTCACTCCCTCTTTAATGTCCCCTGAAGTGTGCCGAACAGTTTTTAATATGGCTCAGGCCTTTAAACATAGTCCCACCCCTTCTAAGAAACCTGCCTTTAACTTCCCCAAACCCAGGCCAGTCGCTAAGGCTCAGTCGGGGGGATCTAAGCCCTTTCTTCCACCTAAGTCCTCCTCCCCTCGAGGTCAGTACAGGCATAGACAGGGTAGGTTTTCAGGTCAGAGAGGACGCGGCTATATTAAGCCGGGACAGGGCCCGTCTGCTGCCAACGCCGGCCAGCCGGCGAAGCGTCCACCACCACCATAAAAAAACTAAAGTCTCTCTCACTCCCGGTGCCAGTCTTAAGGCCGGTGGATCCGAGGGTAGTACAGCCGGCGAACCCTTGTCTGCTAACTGGGTCGTTCCGAACGTGTCACCAAGCATGGCCGTTAAACACTTGGGCACGGATGGTGGCACGCAAAGGCATCACTTGGCGGTGGCTCCGGCGACCTCGCTTACGTCAGCCGACAACGGCGAATCTAGTTTCTTTAGAGGTGGAGTCACTGGTCCAGGAGTTGATTGCCAAGAATGTCATCATCCCGGTCCCCCCAAATTACCCAGTATTCACGTCCAAGCTATTTTTGGTTCCCAAAAGGGACAGTGTTCAGATGAGACCGGTCGTAGACCTGTCTTATCTGAACCTTCACATTCACAACGAGTCTTTCCGAATGTTAACAGTACACCAAATCAGGCTAACACTTCCGCCGGGAGGTTGGATGTGTTCCCTAGACCTGACAGACGCTTATTGGCACGTATCGGTAAACAAAAGATTTCAAAGGTTTCTGGCCTTACGGATCGGGCATCAAAATTTTTGTTTTTCAGAGGATGCCATTCGGTTTGAACCTGGCACCTCGATTATTCACGAAATTAGTCCGGCAAGCCCTGATGCCGTTGTTAAAGCAAGGAATTAGAGTTTTGTGGTACCTAGACGACTGGCTGGTGGTGGCAGAGACAGAGCAATTATGCATCAAACATGTCAACATAATTTTAAATCATGTCAAAACTCTAGGGTTCAAGGTAAATCTGGTAAAGTCAAACCTTGTTCCCTCACGAGTAGTTCAGTGGATAGGGCTGGTTTGGGACACAGCTACTCTCACTCTGAGTCAGAGTGTGGACAATCGAAACAGGTTTCGCAGGAAACTGTTCATGTTTCTTCACAGTCTGACTACGACACGGAGGATCTGGGAGTCTCTGGTCGGCTCTCTCAACTGGATTCAACTAACTGTAATGTTGGGCCGGTTGAAAGTAAAACGTTTAATATTGGAGGGCAACAAATATTTCCCACTCTTACCGGCGGGAAAATTATGGCCCATCCCAAAATTAATCCACACCTTACTAGCGGTCTGGGTGAAGAGGGAAATGTTGCACTCAGTAATGTCATGGACCTCTCCTCCGCCAACGGTATGGGTAGACACGGATGCGTCAGGCACAATAGGTTGGGGATTTCAGTCAAACCAGGGGCACCAGGGTCAGGGGCTTTGGTCCCACTTAGAAATCTCCCACATCAATGTCAAAGAATTACTAGTCCCCTTGTATTTCCTTCAGGCTCACGGCTCTACTTTACGGGGCAAGTCGGTGGCCTTCAGAATGGACAATCTAAATGCAGTTCACTGTATTCAGAAACAGGGGTCAACGAGATCACGGAAGTTGCTAAACGTGTCGGAAGAGATTTTTACTCTAGCCAACAAGCTAGACATTTATCTTCATGCATCTTATCTCCCAGGCGTAGCAAACGTCTGGGCAGACGCTCTGTCCCAGAGACAGAGCACGACAGTAGAATGGGAGCTCAAGCAAACTATTTTCAACCTAATGATTGCAGAGCTCTACCATCCACAAGTGGATCTGTTTGCGTCCGAGGAGACTCACAAACTCCCTCTATACCTCACCCGCCGGACGAAAACGCCGGCAGGGGGGCCAGACGCCCTAGTGACAGACTGGAACAGATGGAGCTCCATCTATCTGTTTCCGCCGCCAGACGCGTCACTAATGTGCCACGTAGTGAACAAACTACGAGATTATCGAGGCTTAGTCTCGCTAATCGCGCCCCTGTGGCCGGCGCAGTTATGGTACCAGCAATTGAAGACGTGGTGCTCGCACCCGGTGTCGCTCCCGGTCGAGTATTTCCACTTAGACACGATTGGCAACCTAGCGACCTCGCTGACTTTTGCATTATGGACATTCAAGAGGCCAAGTGGCTAGCACCATATGGTAGAGATGTGACCAATAAATTAATCAATCAATATACCCAGTATACGAAACGACAGTATCAATCACATTGGCAAGCCTTTACTTCTTGGATCATTAGAACAGAACAGACTGTGCCCTCAGTGGCATTAGTTTTTAATTATTTGAATTATCTGTTTGAGCAGAAACGTTTATCTGTGGTAACGTTAAAAAATCACTTAACTGCGATTAGAGTGCCCTTTTTCGACCTTACAGGTCTCTCCATACCGGTAGCGGAGGAAACAGGTTTTATGAGAGCATGTTTTAAACTCCGCCCACCTCCCCGTCAGCTCATGCCTACTTGGTCTCTGGACAAGGCATTGTCTTTACTTCACTCTCGTCTGTACCAAAATACTGCAGATTTTGCATTACTCTTAAAAAAGGCTGTATTCCTTTTGGCTTTGGCCACCGGGAACAGAGTGTCTGAGCTGGCGGCGATGAGCAACACACCTAATTGCCTTAGGTTTGGTAGACTTAATGAATGTATTCACATTGCACCTTCCCCGGGATTTGTAGCCAAGAATGAGCACAGTGCACACGTGTTTTCTGAGTTCACTGTGCCGGCGTTAAAGAGGGGAAAGGTGCACCATAATCTATGTCCAGTGCAAGCTCTAACCAAATATTTGAGAGTAGCTCCTCTAAACCCCCAAGGTGCTTTGTGGGTAGCGAGTACGGGTAAACGCTTACTGAAACGGAGATTTGCTTCTCTTCTGGTCGAAGTCATTAAAGAGAGTAATCCCGGCGTTGTGGGTAGGGCCCACGATTTACGCAAATGGGCAGCCTCTTTACGTTTCCTGAAGAACTTTTCAGTAGACGATATTTCGTCCACACAGTTGTGGGCGTCTAATCATACGTTTTTGACTAGATTTTTTTTTTTTTTTTTTTTTTCTATATTCCAACTACACCCTCTCGGGCATAGGCTGAGAGCCTGTACATTCCACCGCTCAACACGGTGAAGCCCGTGAGGTCTTGTTCCAGTCTGGGGAGTGAGACATGTGAAGCAACCATCATGGCTCGAAACAGCTCCATCTCTGAAGCGGCCGGTTGCTTCGCTCAAGTGCTTCACCGTCTCACCCTCCAGACTCAGACCCTCACTCTCAATACGCCACCTATTGAGCAGTGAACTCACTAGGCATTGTCCCCCTGTAACATATTTTGAATATGGGAATATTCATACAGTGTTATTTAATCAGGGAACAATGAGGGTATTTTTTTGGCATTTCGGTGGGCTTTTGTGGTAATGCACTGATACTAGGTACAGCACAAATTCAATCCCAATAATATCTTCCCATTGACATATCGGGATTTGAACCCGGGTCCATTGGATTACCAATCCAGTGGCATGACCACTCCACCACACCTCCACCACACTTGTCAGTTGCTCTAGACAAACCTTCCTTACCATGTATAGCTTTAAGGCAGAGGGTCTAGGTGGCCCTTCAGTCACTTTTGTTTACTTTCAAGGAAAAGGGGGGGGGGGGGGGTGCAGTCAGTGTAACATAGGACACCCTAGACCCCGCTGGAATGTAAGAGCTGTGATACAAATTATGGATAATGTGATATGAAAATTTCTCTGTTCTATTCAGGGCGAGAAATTGTGCTAGTACAATGTTAGTACAAACAACAGGGTTGTTATAGTAGTTATAGCTGTGAAAGCAATTTAGTATTAAACAGTGGAGATCTTTTGCAAAATATTTCCACGAATATTATGGGGTTTATTATGTGCACATGTAAACTTATAACTTGTTATTTTTGTCACCACTCGTTGAGTGGGGTGCCTTTGTAACTACAGATCTGTTCACAGAAATCTCCAGAGTTACCCTTTTTTGTCAAGCAGGCTTCTTTGAAGCACGCACCTGCTTGCACCCCTTTTGTATATATATATGGGCTGCGCCATGGTTAAATATATTTTTTCAAAAGTAAGAATACTATGTGGTTGTTTGATTATCTGCTTTTCTAGAGTTATGATATGATTACGAATGTCCCCCTCCAGTCTTAGAAATCAGGCATGTTCGTCAATGATGGAGGGGCCACTAATAAATTATAGGATTGACTCCTGTAAGGAGATAAAGAAAACCTAATATTTAGTAGTGGCCCCGTAATCATTGACGACTGGGGCCCTCCCGACTATCCCCTTCCCATTCGTTGATGTATTAAGGATTTTGGCTTACTTGATATGTCAGTGAAGGAAGAATGACGCCTGAATCAGCGTCTGGTCAAAGATCCACACAAGTACATCCACGATATGATGGAAAGCTTATTGGATAGTTATTCTTATTTTCTTTTTGTTTTTATTTTTTACGAAGTTTTTTCGTAGTGAGAACCCAATTCATAATGACTGAAGCCATGAGTGAGGTCGCGTGCGCTCATGATGAAGGCTCCTCAGATTTTAAATGCTCTGCGCGGTAGATTCAAACTACGGCGGATTAGTGTTTGAAGAGGATGCCTTATGTAATAGGCATGTTCGTCAATGATTACGGGGCCACTACTAAATATTAGGTTTTCTTTATCTCCTTACAGGAGTCAAACCTATATTGTTGGTCAAGAGTGAGAGTGGAGGGAATGTCAGGAAGTTTTTTTTTATATGGAGGAGAAGAATCAGTGGGAACAGAAAATTATTTTGAATACATTATTTCTAGTTCTCCAATGGCCAGTCCTTTTGGCAAGGTGACTGGTTTGTCAGAGATGTTAGCAAATTTTATGCAATTTAATTGATGTGGTAGCAGGCTAGGAGCGGTTAGGCATATCCCGTTGAAAGGGCTTTGGAGGTGTGGGGTCAAAAGGACATCTCCTTTTATGGTGGGGACTAATGGTACCCATTTTTGATGATGTGGAGGAACTGTGATAGTAGAGGAAATAATAGCTTGAGAGATGATATGAGGTTGGAGGGGGAGGGTTTGTTCAGTACTTTGGGTTGCAGCAGTGACAAGGAGAGAGGTAGGCAAAGGATCTGATTTTAACTGCTTAATAGTCAAGGGAGGTTTGTGGTTTTTGTTTGATTTTTGAATGAGTATCAAAGGTTAAAGTTCGGTGCCTACAATTAATTGAGGCACCCAAAGATATCAGCAGATAGAGACCAAAATAACCATCGTATTTAGTCTCACTGGGATTATAAATCACAAACAAATTATTAACTCTGTGATTTGGGAGAGGGGTGTTTACATTACATAGAGTGGCAGAGTTTGACCAAGATTGGGAATAACTTGATCATTTGCACTTACGAGGATAATGGAGGAAGATTGCATCGCTCCAAAAACATTCTTATGTTTTTGAACGAAAGGAAGGAACAGGCAAGATCGGGAAGCCCCCGAATCTAGAAGAAGTCGAACTTTCACCCCATTCAGAGTCATTTTTCTGTACACCGGAGGACCATTATCCGATGTTTTATCATGAGCCCCCGCCATGGTCATGACTATTTGTTTGGGGGGGCAGCCTAAAAATCCAGTGGCTCTGGTTCTAGGGTTTCTGGCTGATATTGGTCAGCTCCTTCTTCTTCTATTCTGGCCGTCCCGTCCTCGATCATGGTAGCAATCTGACGCGGCTTTATCCAGGGAATCTGTGCCCACCAACTTGGAGTCCTTGACCTCTTCCTCGTTAATTCGTTGAAATATCTTTTCAACGACCAAAGCATGCATGGGCCGGAGCATGGTTTCCAATCTGCTGGATGAATCCGGGCCCATTCTTCCACTTTGTCTGCTACTCGAGGAGCTACTGGACTACTGGTGGGAGCTGTACTTGCAGTAGGGTGAGTGGTTACTTTGCTGATTACTGCAATTTTTGCTTGTTCCCTGGATTTTCTCAATGCCATGAATCTTCTGATCACAGGCAGATCCGCGTCATACGTCATTGGTTCAACTATCAAGAAGTGATCGGCCACTGGGTCAGGTAGAATCCTCACCAACGTCTTGAAGATAATTTTCTTCCTTTGCGCCGTGGTTTCTTCTGGGAACGCAGTTAACGCTATCTGATGTAATTTCTCAACAGTACCGTCCAAGTCTCCTGAATATTGAACTTCATGAAACTTTTTGTCAGCTATGGTTTGTCCCAAAGCTGGATTAATTGCGGTTTTTACGTATGCCTCAAACTGCGCCCAGGTTAACCCAGATATATTATCGTGCACATACCCTGACAATTTAGTTGCATACCGTACTTCCCTAACTTTACCACAATAGTATGTATCTTGGAAGTGTCCTCATTTCCGAACATAATGTCCAGGACCGGTTTGACTATTTCTATATATGTGTAAATATCATAAGTCTCAGGATTGAATGCCGGGATATCAAGAGACCTAATGGCTGCCATGATGAATAATGTAAATACTCTAATTGAATACCGATTTTTGTTTTTTTACAGTAAGAACACTCGTGTTGGTATGCCGTATTGAGACACCGCTGCTGCCAGTGTTATGTCGGGTTATACTATTTAATATAATACTTATTGTTATGTCGGGTTATACTATTTATAACTCGTGATATAGTCTTTACTAAAATCCAAGTATGGACTTATAGACCGTAAATATTCTCAACAGGAACACACCGAACACGTTCTTAATCACACAAATGGTATTCAACTAGGTACTACAGAACTCAGTAAGTACACACATGTACGTTATACACAAAAATTTATTCAATGGCATGGGAAATGGTATCTTAATGGTTTGATCTACGCTTAGGATATACTCCAGCTCTTTCAGCGCGTTGCATAATCAACTCAATATTCAGATCACGAATATATTCCCGTAAATCAGGATGAAGAATTACCCGGATAATTATGAGAAATGTCAGGCAATGTATGGAGTACATGTGATCAACAATTAACAAATAAGATTGAGCATGAACATATTGTGGTAATAATTTATGTAAGAAATATGCAATTAAATCTTAGACACGTAACCTATAGCATCAACCTTTAATAATAATAAAGATGTGGATCGAGTGTCTAACGTGGACTATTCTGCAGTAAAAGAAATATTATAAAACTCTCTAAGTAAAAGAGTATGAAAGGATTGAGATTAAAAAGACAATTACACGGGAGGTTGGCTCGAGTAGGGTACACGGAGTGGGGGCGTGCGCGTGAGCTAGGTAAACTTCTCACGGCTAGTGCGACCTTTGATGAGGCAGCTTCTCAGGTCATATATATTACTGCGTTCACGGAAAATACAATTCTGGTTTATGCGACTACAAATCTAGTATCCGAGGTGTAGTACTGAATTTAATGATAAAGTACTAATGAATTTTTGTCACAATACAATATCTACTTAGTTCGAATTACGTAATTTATGATCTGAACTATATACAGGGTGTCCATAAAGTCTCTTTACAATTTAAAATATTTATTACAAAAGCAAATGAACAGACAAATATGTGGAAATTATTACAAAATGAGGAGTAGATATTGATTTTTTTTTGGCCTCATTTAGTACACCTCTACATGGGCACCATTAGTTGCACAAAGCACATCAAGACGGTACTCGATTTCTTGCCATGTTCGCTGTAGCATAGCCTCATCAATGGTCGCAATGGGATCAGTGATCTTTTGCTTTAGGTCAGTGATGTCCCGTATCTCTGTTCGATACACGATATCTTTAATGTACCGCACAGCGGGGTGTTTTTAGCCAACGTGATCATTTTCATGCCTAGCGCCGCCACATAGTCCAGCTTTATTTAACTCGACTTATGTTGCTCGCCGCTAAATAAGGGTTAACATAACCCAATAGAAAGAAGTCCAGGGGAGTGATATCGGGTGAATGAGGTGGCCAGGGAATCGGGCCATCCCTTCCAATCTACCGGTCTGTGAATGTTTGATTTAGGAACTCACGAACACGCAGTCCCCAATGTGGTGGTGCACCATCTTGCTGATAAATGATGGTTGGTCATCTAGTTGTGGCGCCACATATTCAGTCAATAGGTAAAGGTAAACATTTGCAGTAATTGTTTTCTCGTGGAAAAAAATGGACCAATGGACAAATCCAATGTTATTAAAAACTTTGATAACCACCGAGTACATACAACAAATCTGATTAAAATATCTCATCAATTGCCTTGGTAATACATTTTTTAAATTGTAAAGTGACTTTATGGACACCCTGTACAGTGTATTACTCAATCAATTATATGTAATAATAATAACTCAGGACGAGGAATTCAGATTTAATATTAATTATACGATTATGAATGAACTATAGAATAATCTCTATTAACTTAAGAAGTGCGCATGGGGGTAATTAGAAACGTCCCCCTGTGCTGACGTATTTGAGCTGTTTCCATCACTAAAATATTCATTTTACCATAAATAGCATTAATACTTATCCATATGTGCCTATTATGGGTTGATTATAAAGGTATTAACCTGAAACAACAATAAAACAAGTGAAAACAGCGTTTGGATGGTCAAAATCGGAGATACAGGCCGCGAGTTATATAATGTATGGGTGAGGCAACCTGCTTTCCCGCCAATTTCCCCCAAGGCCACTGAGACACAGTCGATCGATACTCTCTCTCTCTCTCTTGCACTCGCTTGCTAACAGAGATGATAATGCCCTGCTTGCAACTCGCTAATGTTAGCACGAAAATATACCTCAGAATAAGGGAATAACAGGGAAAATATGTGATAACTGAAGGAGGGGAGGAAAGTGGTGAAGGAGGGGAGGTAGAGGAGTGATATTTTGCATGGCCCAGGGCCCCCCCCCCAAAAAAATAAATAAAAATAAATTGATGTTTAAAGTTGATTTTTTTTTTCTCTGACTCTTAAGAGTCTTCCCGCAGTCCGCCGGGGGAACTCTTAAGAGTCTTCCCGCAGTTCCCGGGTTAATCGTAATTAAAGACAAAGTCTGATTAATGAAACTAACGTAGTTAACAGATGTCTTAGAAACGCTTGAATAAGGTTAGCGTAAAGAATAATTAAACAATTTGTTAATTATAAGAAATGGCACGTACAAAAAAAGTTGTACTAATGGAAATACTCACAATGGTATCAACAAGATATCTGAATGAGTTAGCAGAGTCTTATGAAGAATTCACCTTAATAAGCGGTGTATTCGAATGATGAATAACTAGATAACAGAAACTATGCAAGACTAGAATTCCTAGACGAGAAGAATCAGAATTACCTACATCAGTAATCAAATGAACATTAATACAAGTTCATATAATAATTACAATAACGCTTAAACAAACGAGCGTAGAACTAGGGTCTCGGGAAGCAAATATATATAAATAATTAATTATAAAACTTCTCAACGAGGGGGGACTGAGATAAATTTAAATGTGAAATTGAGCATAGGTTATAGCTAACAGGTTGTTATTAGAAAGGGAATAAGTACACGAAATACACCTCGATCTCAACTTGTAACATACATAAAAGAATAACATATATAAGGAAAATCTGTGAGTACGTGGCTAGGTGAATTAATTAACACGAGTATGTAACGTATGCACACAACGTTATAAGGGTTATTAAGCAAAATGAACACTAGATCTTAGGCACAGATCTACACAGGAATGAGAATAAGATTCAGAAGGATTAACACATATGCAATGAATAAGGACCTTCGACACAGATCTATAGAGAATCGTAGCACTATAATAATCACAGATCTTACCTATACAACAATAATCACAACATAAGATATTCAATGACACTTAGGGTAAATTGGGAGGGTAGAGAGCAAATCTGGCCGACGTGGAACGTAGGGTAGTGGAGCAGCACTTCAGGTTGAATGGCGTCTCACAGTCAGGACTTCAGGGTCCAGACTTCAGCAGATACTTCAGCAGGTACTTCAGCACACGCTCAGGGCAGGGGGAAGGGCTAGGCAAAACTTCCACTGCTGTCATATGTCCCGTTCTTTGCAGTGTTAGGGGCACTACCTTAGTGAATGTTTGCATACATTCTCACTCATTCTTTTAGGTAATGGTGGATTTAATTCTTGCCTCTCACTTACATGAGTTCAACGCAATAGGGATATTGTGAATATGTTGTGATCGAGTTGTGATGTTTAGTACTTATCGTAGACATACATAATAGCTGTTTATATTGGTACATGTATAATAGGTAGTTTATTTATTACTTAGGTACTAGTTACGTAGCCTAATAATTGAGCACTCTTACTTATATGGATTATTCCATAATCTAAACTCCTAGACAAACTTTATTATAGCTCGCCTATTAGTTACTCTTCGGAGAGGGTTATGATATCTACCGGTTCGTCCTAACTCGCCCTCCTGCCTAAGTCCATTTATATCTGTAGACTTCGGGCCGTTGATGTGTTACTTGCATAAACATCGTTTCATTGTACTGCAGATCCGGGAACTGAGGAAATGCTGTCTGTTGGTTGGCGGGCACGGTTTGCAACCACGTCTGTGGTTGGTTCCCCGAATTTCCCTTTTCTTGGGTTAACTGGCCCAGATGTTTGGGTGGTGGCCTGTCCCACAGAAAATGAGAAACTCCTGAAGGAAGGGGTCGCTCGGGTAAATGTGTTGTTTCCCTTTGTCCCTGCTTTCTTTGCTTCTTCTGCTTTACCTGCAGACTAGCGATTCTGTAACTGTCCTTCACCAATCCCGTCACTTCACTTATAGCTTACATTTGGAAACTCATTAACGCCATCAGACAATACACAAGGACCATACGACTTTTCAATATTATTTAACCCTCTCGGTATCCTGTGGACTCGGGAGGTTGGCGCTTAGCTTGCAAGAATTGCTCACAAGGTGATACAAGCATGAAACTTCCCGGAAATGTTCACAAGGACCTACTTTACAATTTCAGAGCAGGAGCCACCGAGATTTCTGTATTGCATAGCAACGGTTGCTAGGCAAAGCATTTTCCTTAGCAACCGGCAGCAACGATGCAGTTTCTGAACTACTATGAAGTGTTATGACTTTGTACTTTTATTTATTTTCCTATATTCAATCCTAAAATGGTTCAAAAGATGTATAAAAGCATATATATCTATATAATAGAGTGAATGTCAGCACACAACCAGGGCACACTGGTGACATCACTGCTGTGTAACTCAGCATGGGGTTCAGTGCCAGCTGATCTAGATATACTAGTACTTTAATAAGTACTAGTATATCTAGATCAGTGTCCCAAATGCTATCTAACAGCCCCAAATCCACTAGCTACTAAACTGTAGTTTGTAGTTGGTAGATGTAGTTAGATAGCCGCGCCTGAATTTACAGGATGTGCCAGCGCGAGAGAGCCGAGCCAAGGGTACATAGGAGTACAAAGGAGTACAAAGGAAATCAAGCAACAACAGATCTAGTGACCCTTCTAGGCTGCTTGTCCTCTAAAACACTGAGGATGAAGTGTCCAAACAGTGGTTTAGAGTGGGTAAGAGAACATTGGAAAGGGAACTACTGCCCTGCCACTAACGTGGCAGGACTAGGAAGTTAGTAGGGGACATATGGGTTAGTAACTGATGGGAGGATAAAATAAAGTTATTCATTTACAAACGCAGTCAGTCGCGGGTTTGATGCGAGATATTTGTCTAGTCGGAATTTAAATGAATCAACGGTGCTGCAGTCTATAACGTCTCGGGGAAGCCCATTCCACAAGTTGACAACTCGATTGAAGAAGAAATTCTTAGATTCGTGTGAGTTAAACGATTTACCAATAATTTTGCAACCGTTTCCCCGCGTGTAATTAGATTGGTCGATAGTGAAGTACTTACTACAGTTCATATTGTCGATGCCTTTGATGATTTTGAACACTTGAATTAAGTCACCTCTTAATCTGCGCTGGGTTAAAGGAAATAGATTTAATTATCTAAGACGCTCTTCGTATGGTTTGTTCTTTAGGCTAGGTATCATTTTGGTAACTCTACGTTGAACTCGTTCTAGCTTGTTTATGTCTTTTTGGTAATAAGGGCACCAGCATTGAACGCAGTATTCCAGAAGAGGGCGGACTAAGGAATTGTAAAGGGTTAGGATTACGTCTTTGGATTTATGCTCAAATGACCTGCCTATAAAGCCAATTATTTTGTTTGCCTTCTTAACAACTTCTGAACATTGTTGACTCGGTTTTAGGTTACTCGATATTGTTACTCCCAGATCGGTTTCTCTGTTTACATTCTTAAGCTGAGTGCCATTCATTGAATAGTTTGCTTTCTCATTTAGGTATCCGATATGTAGTACTTTACATTTATCCGCATTGAAACTTATTTGCCAAATTTGGGCCCAATGTGACAATTTATCTAGATTGTGTTGCATATCGTCAACGTGATCTTTTGAGAGTACGCTATTTGCAATTTTTGTATCGTCAGCAAATTTTGAGATTGTACAGGTGAGACCCTCATCTATGTCGTTGATGTAAATTAGAAAGATAATTGGTCCTAGTACCGATCCCTGGGGTACCCCGCTACTTACATTGGTCCATTTAGATGCCTTACCGTTTATGACTACTCTTAGCTTTCTGTCGCTGAGCCAATTTTCTATCCATTTCAACACACCGTCTTGTATTCCATGCGCTTTTAGTTTTAGCAGCAAACGTTTGTGGGGAACTTTGTCAAAGGCCTTTTGAAAATCAAGGTATATAATATCTACAGCTTTACTCTCATCGTAGAGGTTGAGGATATCGTGGAAGAAGTATAAGAGGTTTGTTAAACAGGAACGTTTTTTACGAAAGCCGTGTTGAGTATCTTTAAGTATGTTATTTTCCTCTAAGTGATTTATGAGTCTGTCTCTTATGACCGTTTCTAGCATTTTACATACAACTGAGGTTAAGCTAATTGGACGATAGTTACTGGGTAGGGATTTGCTGCCTTTTTTGAATATCGGTGTTACGTTGGCTATCTTCCACTGATCAGGCATAGTTCCAGACTGCAAGGATTAATTGAATAGTAATGTCAGTGGTTTGGAGAGCTCATCCTTAGCTTCCTTTAGAACTCTAGGCGAGATTGTATCAGGTCCAGGCGTTTTATTTACCTTGAGTTTATCTAAACAATTCAATACTTCTCTCTCTGTAACAGTGATATTGCTTAGAACATCTGAATTATCAATCTGAATCGGCGATGGTGTAGGGATATCACTGAGGTCTTCTGTTGTAAAAACTGATGCAAAGAAGGTATTGAGGGCATTACTCATTTGTACTTCGTCTTTGGTGTATTCTCCATTTTCATCGACTAACGGTCCAACAGTTGAAGTAACTACTTTTTTCTTTCTGATATAACTATAGAATTCTTTCGGGTTTGTTTTACTTTGATTCGCAATATGTAAATCTAGGGTCTTTTTACTTTGCTTAATTAACTTTTTGGCTTTGCGTCGTAGCTCTACAAATTTCACCCGTTCTTCGTCATTTTGTGAGGATTTTAATCTATCATTAGCAAATTTTTTAGCAAGCAGGCAGTTTGAAATATCTTTATTCCACCATTTGGGCTTATTATTATGGCCTGGACGCCGTATTTTCGATGGTATGCAGTCTTGCACTGCTTTTAGGTAAGTGGTTTCGAATAACTTCCAAGATGTATTTATGTTGTTATTGTTAATTAAAAAGCTCCAGTCAGTTTCTTTAAACATAGCTCTAAGTTTATGAAAGTTTGCTTTCTTGAAATTAGGGACTTTTCGATGCTACTATTTGGTTCGTTACTAGTAAAGTTTAAAGTGAAAGTAATCGTACGATGGTCGCTGTTACTGAATTCATCACCAACATTCAAATTCTCTATTAATTCTTCTTTTGTTGCAAGTACAATGTCAAAAACGTTATTACCACGGGTCGGTGTTCGAACAAATTGATAAAGCGAACTCTCTTGCAAGTTCGTATACAAGTCATGTCCGGAGTGTGAAGTAAGAGTATCGCCCCACTAGGTCACAGGTAAATTAAAGTCGCCAATAAATACGGTATCTTGTGAGTTACTTACATCTGCAATTTGTTCATAAATTTCTCGGTCAGTTTGCACTGATTGAGCTGGAGGTCTGTATATTAATGCAAGTATTATTTTTGTACCTTTATTATTCTTTATTAGCACAAAAGATGTGTCGACGTTCACAATTTGAGGTTTTGACAAGAGGGTCGGGTTAAGACTTTCTTTGATATAAAATAAAACGCCACCTCCATTTTTATTTATTCGGCTTTTCTCAAACATTACATAACCGGGAAGTGAATACTCTGCTAAAAAATCTCTATCTACTGTATTGAGCCAAGATTCTGTTATACCAATCACATCATAATTTTCAGTAAACACTAGTTCCTCTAAATCTGAAAATTTATTGCGTATGCTACGAGCGTTTGCATAGAAAACCTTTAAAGTTGCGGTTTTAGAACTCACAGAACGTTCTTTAATCAAATTTTTTGTTCCGGTCGGATCTACATTTACATTCATGGCTGACATCGGTCCTCGGTCGTTATCCCTGGCGGTTTTGAATTTGGGTCGTGTTGGTGGAGCTTTATCCAAATTCGCGGTTCTTGACAGATTAGCATTTAATTCCTTCGCAGGTTGCCGCCCTCGCTGTCTTCGGTCCTCCTTCCTGGTTGTCCTGTGCTGAGTCGATTTCTTCTCCGAAAATCCTTCACCGCATCGTTGAGAAGACGCCCAAAACGTGCTGCTCCCACCTGGTTCAGATGAACTCCATCGTCCGAAAACAAATAGTCATCGTATTAGAAATTGTCCCAGGTGTCGACGAATCCTACGTTTTCCTTCCTGCAGAGGTTTGCTAGACAACGATTTGTGCTGGTGGCTATGTTATAAAATCGGCTCTCTACACCAAGCCAGGGGACGATTCCTGAGACGATGATCCTTGATGGGATACGGGGCTTAAGAATTACCCGGAAGGTGTACAGATCGCACGGGACTTAAATGGCACTGGATGAACGATCGGGCTAGGTGTAGGGAAACTGAACCTAGTTGTATCCCATAAAGGAATGTGTGCAACAGATGTATTTGATAAAGGTGGTAAAAGGATAAACCCTCAGCCTTAATCATATTTTGTTTCCAGTTTCAGCAAGTTTGATATATTTGATCTGCGCACAGTGATAGTCAAGACGTACTGAATATTCACAGAAATGGCCAGTGCCTCATCTTCATCTGTTCAAGCAACTGATTGGACTATCTGTGTTTTTTGTCAACTGGACACCAAAGAGTCTCTCATATCACCAACTGACAGAGGCTATGAAACCATAGTAGACAACATCACACAGTTTAGTAACCTTGACTCAATGCCAATCAAAATCAATCTGGCACGACTTGACCATGGGAATGGTATTCAATTAACATTGAAAGAACAGAATGCAAAGTGGCACAAATCTTGTTATCAGAAGTTTTCACATACCAAACTGGAACGCGCAAAACGAAAGCACAAGTCTGAGGAAGATGGGACTGCTTCAAAACGAATTTTCACACGTAGCACTAGCAGTGGTGGTGATACTGCCTCAAGTGGAACAGTTGGCAGCAATTGTCCCAAATGCTTCTTTTGTTCCCAGCAGCAAACAAAGGAGAACCTCCGCGAAGTCTGTACATTTCAACTAGATTTTCGTGTGAGGAAATGTGCACATGATCTACAAGATGAAAATCTTCTTGCAAAATTAAGCGCAGGAGACCTTATTGCCCAGGAGGCAAAGTATCATGCAAACTGCCTTACAAACCTGTACAATAGAGCACGTGCAAAGGTATCACAGGATCAGGATGCCTCAGATGACCAGACATGTAAAGGAATTGCTTTGGCTCAGCTGATTTCCTACATTGAGGAGAAGAGGCAAGATGAGGATGTGAAGGTGTTCAGACTTGCAGATCTTGTGAAGCTCTACACTGACAGGCTAAATCAACTTGGAGTGGATGTTACTGCACGAGTAAACAGTAAGCATCTGAAAGACCGCATTCTCATGCATCTCCCAAGGATGAAAGCTTACAAAGAAGAACGAGATGTGTTCATGGCTTGTGAAGAAGATGTTGGCTCTATTCTCCGAGAAGGATACCAGACTGATCGAGACGAGCAGAGTGTCATGATGACCCAAATTGCTGAAATGATCCGACAGGACATCTTCGCACACAAAATAACACTCTCTGGATCGTTTGGCCATAACAGCCAAGTGGAGTCTGTTCCACGGTCCCTTTTGTCACTGGTCAGCATGCTTATCAATGGTTCAAACATCACAGATCAAACATCCAACACAACTATCAGCCAACCAATACTATCCATTGCTCCGCTGTTGGTGTACAACAGCATCAAGAGACGCAGGGATTCTGTGAGAAATCCACAAGTATATCACAGCAAAGATCGTGAAACGCCACTACCCGTCTATGTAGGTCTTAAGGCTCATGCACTAACCAGAGATAGAAAGTTGATTGAGAGTCTATATACTCTTGGTATGTCGGCATCATACAACCGCACAATGGACTTGATCACATCATTGGGTAATAACGTCTGTGACTATTACCATCAGATTGGCACAGTCTGTCCTCCTCAACTTCGCAAAGGGCATTTCATCACCAGTGCTGCAGACAACATCGACCACAACCCTAGCTCTGCGACATCTACAAGTTCATTCCATGGCACCAGCTTGTCCTTGTTCCAGAATCTCACTCCGCGAGATGTCTGTGTAGATGAAGACAATGGCCAAGGATTCACTAATTCAATAACTCAAGAGAGGGGGTTGAGGAAAATGAGCAACTTGCCCCTTTCGTACACTGAACTGAAACCAACACGGTTGCCAAAAAATTACGTCTTTGTCCCACCCATCCCTGCAGACCTGGCTTCTTCCAACACCCCTTTGACCAAGGACATGGACAAGGAATATGACTGGCTGAGTCATGTTGAGAAACATCATGCAGATGACATATCAGCAGAGGCGACTTTGTCTTGGGCAGCATACCATGCCAGCAGAGTGCCAGACCCAGACATTCTGCCATCTGTGAATGCCATGATGCCTCTCTTTGTTGAGGAAGCCAGCTCACCATCTATGCTTCGGCATTGCATGGAAGTGGTGAAGTCAGCAGTTCATCACCTCAACCCTGGCCAGACTCCAGTGTTTAGTGGGGACCAACCTCTGTATGCTACACTGAAGAAGCTGCAATGGAATATGTCCGAACTGTATGGTGAGGACAAGTTTGTAATGCTTATGGGGGGTCTACACACTGAAATGACAGGCTTGAAAGCTTTGGGTCATTGGCTTGATGGAAGTGGTTGGGTGGAAGTTCTCCAGGAAGCTGATGTTGCCACACCAGGCATTGCTGAGTCCTTCCTGAAGGCATCACATGTGACTCGAACCCGTCATGCTCACCAAGTCACTGCATGTGCATTGTACATCCTTCTCAAGAAGGCTTATGATGGATATGTTGCAAACAATTCCGAAGAATCCACAGACACTTTCAGCACATGGTGTGAACGGCGAAAAGATGAAAGTCCTCAGTTCATGTACTGGCATACGAGTCTAGAGCTGGAACTTCTCTTGTTCACATTTGTGCGATCACTACGTACTGGTGACTTTGATTTGTAATTGGATACATTGAAGAAATTGACACCTTGGTTCTTCAGTTTCAACCACACCCACTACGCACGTTGGATGTCCGTACATGTGCGTGACATGAGCAGTCTATCTCACACTCATCCAGATGTTGCCAAAGAATTTCAGCAAGGCAAGTTTGTTGTGGCAAAATCCCAGAGAAAATTCTCCCTCATTGCTGTCGATCACTGCCATGAACAAAACAATGGAGTAATGAAGGATGAAGGCGGAATCATCGGGCTTACCCAGGATGCAAACTCCCTCTTGAGATGGGCAGTGGCAGGACCAGAACTTGTCAGAGTAATTTCTGAGTTTGAAGCGACCATGGTAGGGAAACAACAAAGTTCTGGGCAAAGAAACCATCATGAACAAACCCGGTCAACCCAGAAGTTGTTTGCTGGACAGGTTCAGGCGGTAGTTAGTGTAATGGAGGACATGGGGAGCCCATTTGAGGAGGAAGGGCAGGACCTTCTCAGACTCCATACAAAGGACATCATGGATGAGCAGTCAGTCGAGTGTCTAACCACTCTCGCATCAAAGGGTCAGGAGCAGTATGCAACATTTGTGGAAGAGCGGCTCAGAACAAATACTAAGCCAATCACAGCAACAATTACCAGGAACAAGGTGGTACTGTTCAATGTCCAAGGCAAACGATCAAACAAATCAGGGGACAAAGTCAGTCTCCTCAAAAGTGAATCTTCGCTGTTTGCAAGTCTGTATGTTGCATGTCAGACAAGGAAAGGTGACTTGAACAATTTCTTCAATCATGAAAACCTCCCATTTCCTCCATCTCTGTCTGCCTATGGGCAGCTACGTCCAGGGAAGAAGTCTGATCTCATAGAATGTCTTGAAAAGAAAGTAGGGTCATCAAATGATGTGACACCAGAGACTGAAGTGCGAATCATGGATGGTGCGGCACTTGTTCACTTTCTTAGACCTGAGGGCTGCAAGACATTTGGAGACTATGCTGCCAAGGTCTTTCTTCCATACATAAACAATGCTCAAAGTCAGGCTCTGAGAGTGGATGTTGTCTGGGACCAGTACTTCGATAACAGCCTCAAGTCACAGACAAGAGAACAACGTGTCACTGGTCCTATTCAGCGCAGACGAGTTGGGGCGTCTAGCCCAACACCAAAGAACTGGCAGCAGTTCCTTCGCTTGGCCAACAACAAGACAGACCTGTTTACATTCCTGAACAAGGAACTGCTGGAAAATGCATCAGGAGACCAGACTCTCATTGTTACTGATGGTGCCAATGTGCTATGCTTACCTACATGAGACACCAGCAACATTGCTCCCTGCAACCATGAGGAGGCAGACTCGAGGATCATGGTGCATGTCAGTGATGCTGTTATGCAGGGCTTCCACAAGATCCTTGTTCGAACTGTGGACACTGACGTGGTAGTATTGGCAGTGGCAGTCGTACAGCAGCTGGCTCAGAGACAGCAGATAGAACTCTGGATTGCCTTTGGTTGTGGAAAGGACTTTAGGTACATCCCAGCTCATGAAATATGTGCTTCACTTGGCACAGAAAGATCCTTGGCACTGCCTGTGTTCCATGCTTATACAGGTTGTGATACCGTGTCCCATCTGGTCCAGGTGGGAAAGAAGACTGCATGGAAAGTGTGGGAGGCACATGATGAATTTACTGCGACATTCTATGAGCTGCACAATGCACCTGAACAAATTGGTGAAGCGACTGAGGCTTCTCTGGAGTACTTCACCATTCGACTCTATGACAGGACAGCAACTTCTCGTTCCATCAATGAAGTCAGAAAGAATCTGTTCATCCACAAAGGACGTCAGATATCATGTCTACCTCCAACCAAGGCTGCTCTTCAGTAACACATGAAGAGGGCAGTACTACAAGGTGGG
Source organism: Paralithodes platypus (assembly GCA_032716605.1). Taxonomy (NCBI): domain Eukaryota; kingdom Metazoa; phylum Arthropoda; class Malacostraca; order Decapoda; family Lithodidae; genus Paralithodes; species Paralithodes platypus. The sequence goes on along the minus strand of CM064491.1, from coordinate 19,236,062 downwards.
CACCACTGGGGCTGCACCACGGTGCCAGAATGACAGTTGCCCTCTCCAAGTGAGTGGGGATGGACTTGCCCAGAAAAGTGGAGGCCTCTGTGGTCTAACTTGCCCGAAGCCAGTGCAACCTGCCCAGAACTACTGAAGTGTTCTTGCCGAGTAGGATGCACAGACTGCAAATGTGTTGATGCGCATCTAAAATGCACAGCCTACTGCAAATGCAAAAGTGACTGTGACAACAGTGTCTGAAGCTTTAGGAGTGGCATTTTTATAGCCTGACTTGCCCTAAATTGGATTTTATGCCACATAATTCTTGTATATGATCTCCAAATGCAATGCTACATGTTTTTTAGAACAAGGAGTTGAGAAAAAACCATAGCACCTCACAGTTTTCCAGAAACTGCATTGTTGCTGCCGGTTGCTAAGGAAAATGATTTGCCTAGCAACCGTTGCTATGCAACACTGAAATCTCGGTGGCTCCTGCCCTGAAATTGTAAAATAGGTCTTTGTGAACTATTGTGGAAAGTTTTATGCTTGTATCACCTTGTGAGCAATTCTTGTCCTATTTAGTACCGATTGCCCTCACTATAAAGGTTTCTAAACACAAAGGCTTTTAAGTATCCCAGAAAGGGCACAAATCGCGTCCTGTGCATGAAAGGATACATTTTCAGCACTACTAAATACAGGTTTTATGTTTATCTACACTGCTAGAAATATTCGGTTGATTTTGCGGGCATAGGACAGGTAGCCGTAGTGCCAACATAATACCATATTTTAATGGTCACAAACATACCTAAGCATCGATATAAATAAACTAAATTCAATATTCCTGGGCGAAATAAGCACTGCCCCACTTGTGACGTCAGCAGCAGCTTCAGCCAATGACAGTGCGAGAGTTCTCACCCAAGAATGTCAAGTGGTAATTTTTATATGACTGAAAAGTTAAATTTTGGTTTAAATACTGTTTTAAATGATAAGTAGTTAATATACATTATACTACTAACACAGTGTGATGAAATAGTAATATACACTATAATATGAAGTTGCTACATTACCAATTAAAGTCCGAAATTAATAACTATTGGTAACTTCTACCAAAAGTGCGCCAAAACCTTCAACTGACATGTAGCAAACCGAGATGGCACACGCTCACGCTCCAAACAAGTCAGCTGGGCCATCTAAGCTTAGTAGCCAAGCCAAAAATATTATCCTGAATGTATTAAAGTACTTTAAATCCCAAGGAGATTATGAAAACATTATTGAAGTGGAGACAAAAGCAGCAGAGGCTACTAAAGTCAGTTGTCGTTCTGTGAACCGAGTCAGACTACAAGGAAGAACAAGTGAATCTGGACCCATCAAATCACAATTTCGGCAAAAGAAGTATTGTTTTGTACTGCAATCCATGGATAATTTTGATGGAGAAGCCGTAAGAAGATAAATACTTGGCTTTTATGAATGAGGTGAGCTGCCAACTTTGGATTTATTACTTGAAAGAGTGAAGGAACTGCCTATTGCATTTTGTGGAGGAAGAACATCACTGTGGAAACTCATAAGAGATTTTGGCTTCAGGTACAAGAAACACAACAGTTGTAGAGCCATATTAATGAAGAGAGATGACATTGCTGAGGAAAGAAGCAGATACTTGCGAGAAATAGAAAAAACAAAACAGGAAGAGTGAAAACCCAAGACCTGAAATATTCCTTGACGAAACCTGGGTCAACCAAAATGTTAGTGTTGAGCGATGCTGGACAACCAAAAATGGTGCTGTTGGACCCAAGCTTAAAAGTGGCAAAGGAGCATGATCTAATATATTGCATGCAGGAGGAACTCAGGGGTGTATTCCAGGAGGTCTCTTAATGTTCAGGTCAAAAAATGGAAACAAAGGAGATTACTATGGCTCACTGAACAATGAAACCTTTAAAGAATGGTTTCTCAAACAACTACTTCCTAATATTCCAGCTCGGTCACTAATAGTTATGGACAACGCACCATACCTCTCCAAGCAGCTAAACGAAGCACCAGGGGAGGTGTGCCAGAGTGGTCTTGCCACTGGACTGGTAATCCAATGGACCCGGGTTCGAATCCCAATATGTCAATGGGAAGATATTATTGGGATGGAATTTGTGCTGTGGTAATGCACTGATACTATATCAGTGCATTACCACAGCACACCGAAATGCCAAAAAATACCCTCATTGTTCCCTGATTATATAGCATTGTATGAATATTCCCATATTCAAAAATATGCTACAAGGGGGCAATGCCTAGTGAGTTAATTGCTCAAGAGGTGGCGTTCTGAGAGTGAGGGTCCGAACCTGGGGGATGAGACTGTGAAGCACAGAGGCGGAGCAGCTTCAGAGCCGTGGAATTGCTTCGAGCCGTGAAGCTTCGCATCTCTCACTCCCTAGACTGGAGCAAGACCTCACGGGCCTCTCCGTGTTCAGCGGTAGAGTGTAAAGGCTATCAGCCTATGCCGGAGAGGGAGTAGTTGAAATATAGAAAAAAGAAAAAAAAAAAAAAAAAAAAAAACGAGTCAGACCCGTAAAACTGAAATAATAAGGTGGTTGCAAGACAACTCTATTGATCATGACCCAACACACTCAATAACTGAGCTACTGCAGATTGTACAGGTGCACAAGAAAGGACTACAGCGTTATAAAATTGATGAACTTGCAGTCACAGCAGGGCACAGAATACTGAGATGACCACCAGTTTAAACCCATCGAACTTATCTGGGCTCAGTTAAAAGATAAAGTAAAGGAAGCAAATTCTAACAGCAATCAAAATAAAACAAACGTCGAGATCACTAAAATGGCAATGCAAAGTATAACCAAGGAAAGCTAGCAAAAATGCATTGACCATGCGCACAAAATGGAACAAAATTACACAACAAAATATATTGCTTTGGAAAATATGTTTGTATGATTTACAGTCGACTTGCAATCATCTGTAGAGAGCAGCGATGAAGCTGATAAAAGTGATGTAGACTGAAACTTCAGAAGTCGGTCAACATGCACGCTCAGAGTGAAAGAAAAGAAAACAAAATTAGGAGGGGTGTAGTTTGGCCCGCCTCCACGTGGTACACCCTGGAAACGTTAGTAATGATGGCTAATGGACCATATTTTAAGTCAATAAAAACACTGACAAAAGCATAGCATTTATAAAATTGTTGCATGTGCCTATAATAGCAGTATACAGTTCGTTTCAACAAGTTTACGTGAAGTTCAAGTTATCAAGATTATGTAATTACTAATTTAAACTCAATATTTTATTTCCGCAATTAAACAGTGACAGACAAGGCGAACTTACTGTATATGAGCGACTGAACAAAAATAGTCTACAGATGGTTTGATTCGGACGTCATCACTAGCTGGTACACCCAAGAAGTTAGGCTACCTGCAATTATTACGTGATCACTTTAAATGGTAATGTAGCAATTTCATACGATAGTGTATATTACTATAGTCTGTTTATTATAGGTTGGGCAGAAATCGTAACCTCTAACCTCTCATAACTCAAAAAGGACTACAGTAATCAAGCTAATATTTCTACCAAATAGGAAGACTTGGCTAGGGAATAGGAGTGGAAATTGACAGCCCATTTAACTTAGCCCTTTTTGAGTTACAGAGGTTAGAGGTTATGAGTTCTGCCCAACCTAGAATGAACGGACTCTAGTTTGTCACACCATATAAGTAGTATTATGTATGATAACTAGTTATCGTTTAATCAAAGTATTTAAATCTAGATTTACCTTTTTAGTCATAAAAATTACCACTTGACATTAGGTGAGCCAGGCAAGACACAAGCCAGGCTAGATACGCTCGAAAGTAGTTATGCATTTAATTCTTCATTCCAATTGTTAACTCATAGGTCCTAAACTGCATAGCCATGGTAGTTCAAATCCTCCCTCCAAGCGAAGATATTTGGTTCTATTCTGACAAAAATTGTTAAATGTAACATATATATAATTATTACTTATCCATATGCGCTTATTTTGCTTTTAATATGAACAAATGAACATTTAAGAGCAATAAAAGAAGTGGGAATAGTATTTGGGGGTGAAAAAGACGTATTATTGCCGACCCGTTCCATTCATGATGCAAGAGCAGGGAGAGCGTACATCCACCCTCTCCCAACTCCCAAGCGACACAGAGGCCTTACACTAGAAGTCTCTGTGTTGCAAGGATCTCTAGATGACTCAACCGTGTTAAAGAGACCAGGAGGGGGAAATTCGTACCGAAAATTACCTGATAAAAGGGGGAATAAGAGGACAAATAGATGATAATTGAGGAGGGGGGGGGGGGATTGTGACACATATGTAGGAGTGGTAGAAAGTAATGGAAGGGAATTATCTCACTTAATCACAAATTCCTTTGTTTTGAGTGCCACTGGGGGGGTTTCTAAGTTTTGTTTTTATGCTCTGGATCTATTGAGGGCAGTCGCAGTGCACTAGAAAAACCTCTATTGAGGAAGGTTGCAAGTACTTCTGATCTATTTTTAACCTTGTATTTATACTATGCACCTTGTTAGACGTTGTTACTTGATAGAAACACTTCGTAGGGGTAAAAGTATACACAGGAAGAGCTATCATGATGTATTGAAGTAGAATGATATACTTTTCACTAGAAGGCAAGAGAGTTATGTCTTGCACTCTCATTGGCTGATTCTCCTGCTGACGTCACAAGGGGGGGCGGTGCTTATTTTGCCCGGGAATAATTTAGCTTTAGCTTGGGGACCCGCAGAGGGCTGCATGATATGCGGGGGTTGTGCGGGGAGTTATGGGAAGGATTTGGATGAGGATAAGGAGAAAAATGTTTGGTGATCCTAGCTTTAAAACTATCAAGAGTGGGACTGTTAACTATATGAGATGGAAGGTGATTCCACTCTTGGATGCTGTGGGGAAAAATGAGTACCCAAATATGTCGGTGCTTTTATTTTTATTTTTTTAAATCTATATTACAACTACTCCTTCTCGGTCATAGGCTGAGAGCCTGTACATTCTACCGCTAATCATTGAATGGTGAAGCCTGTGAGGTCTCGTTCCAGTCTAGGGGGTGAGACATGTGAAGCACTTTTAGCTGCAACCAGCCCCTGCCATATTGCTTTCGCAGGTTGCATGGCGCTTAGTTGCCCACTCACGGCTAGAAGCAGTCCCATCTCTGAAGCTGCCTCGCTCCAGTGCTTCACTGTTTCACCTCCTAGACTCGGACCCTTACTCTCAGAATGCCACCTATTGAGCAATTAACTCACTAGGCATTGTCCCCTTGTAGCATATTTTGAATATGGGAGTATTCATACAGTGCTATTTAATCAGGGAACAATGAGGGTATTTATTTGCGTTTTGGTGGGCTTTGTGGTAATGCACTGATACTAGGTACAGCACAAATTCCATCCCAATAATATCTTCCCATTGACATATCGGGATTCGAACCCGGGTCCATCGGATTACCAGTCCAGTGGCAAGACCACTCCTCCACACCTTGCTTGGTATGTGTGGTATTTTCGGTTGTGGCTGCCTCCTGTGGATCGTATATTTGTAGTGTGTAAATTTGTGTATTTGTCTCTGTCTACTAGATTGTTTCTTATTTTGTATTGCATTTGTTGTCTGTGTATTTGTCTTCTTGTTGTAAGTGTGTCAAATTTATTGTCTTGTTTAACTCCTTCAGACATATTATGTTCCAATAAGTCCGAGGAGGCGGGAGCCCCGGGATCATTGCCACTGCCTCGCACTACACTCACAACAACACTGCGGCCGTTAGAATTATCGGAGGAGGCTGAGGTTGCCACCAACGGTTTTATCGTAAGCTAACTTATCGGACTTACTGAGCTCATATGACGCAAAATCGCGTCATAAACTTATTGGAGAGGCATGGAGATAAGTCCATATGACGCGATCGCGTCATATATGTCGCAAGGAGTTAAGCAAAGTGACTGATGTAGTGTGTCTGTAATCACATCTAAACCATCATGCCGCTTTATTTTGTATGGCTTCTAATTTATTGATGTTGTTGTGAGTATGTGGATCCCAAACAGTGTCGCAGTATTCAATGTGTGGTCAAACTAGTGTTTTAAAAGCTAAAATTTTGATGTCTGCGTTGCACCACCTTAGGTTCCTGCGCAGGAACCCCAGGGCTTTGTTGGCTTTTGCCCTGACGCTACTCACATTTATGCTCCACCTTATGTCTGCTGAGAGGAGGACTCCCAAATACTTATGTGAATGGACTGTATCAAGGTTGGTATTATGGAGTTTATAGGCAAAGGGAACAGGTATCTTTGAGCGGGTAAAACATATGTGGTGGCACTTGTCTGGTCTGAAGGTCATCTGCCACTTGTCTTCCCAGTCTTCAAATGCAGTCAAGTCGTCTTAAAGTCGAAAGCAATCGTCCCTATCAACTATTGGTCGGTATACTAAACTATCGTCTGCAAATATTCTAGTAGGAGAAGTTAAAGATGATGGAAGGTCATTGATGTATGAGAGAAAGAGAAGGGGACCAAGAACGGTGCCATGGGGTACCCCCGAAGTTACAGGAACAAGATGAGTGGGAGCCATCGAGAATAACGCATTGTTCTCAATTGGTTAGGAAAGTCTTAATCCAGTGAATAAGTGGTCCTCGAATTCCATAGTAATCCAGTTTAGCTAACAGTCTATGGTGGCGGCCTTTGACGAAGGCTTTGTTGAAGTCAAGGACTATGGCGTCAACTCGTTTGATTTTAGGGTTATTTAGGGACTGGGATGTGTTATGAGTCGTTACAAGTAATTGCGTCTCGCACGAGCGTTCAGGCCGAAAGCTGTGCTGTGAGCCAGCCAGTATATGTTTGTTGTTAAAATGGTCCATTATATGTGTATGGAGGATGTGTTCTAAAAATGTTCAAGGAACTGAGGTTAAAGAAACAGGCCTATAGTTAACTGGGAGGGTTCTGTCTCCGTATTTAAAAATGGGGGTCACGTTTGCCAAAAGCCAGTCGGAGGGAAGTTCTCCGGTACTAAGAGTCTGTGAGAATATAACCTGCAGGATTGGGGCAAAAATGGCAGCATTTGCCCTAAGTATCCTGCAGGGTATATTGCCTGGTCCAGTTGTCTTGTCAATGTCTACCTCAGATAAGAGTTTCTCGATTACATGGGTGTGTATAGTCAGTGGGGGTATAGTCGGGTGTGGTGATGGTGACAGTTCCGGCAGGTCTGCTTGTTCTTGTGTAAAAACTGACTGGAACTGCGAATTACGTGCATGTGCTTTATCCTGTGGGTGTGTGACCAAAGAATCGTTATGTAATAATATTGTAATACCAGTCGAGTCTTGTTTGTGAGCTATGAAGAAGCTGTAACACTTTTTGTATCTGTTTTAGTGTCTGGGAGAAAAGTGGGAGTGTCCTTAGTTTCTGCTTGTTTTATTTATCTTTTTAGTGTTTTCTGTGAATTCTTGAGTATTCCCAGTGTTCTGTGTCATTATAACGTTTGGCTGTTTTGTATGCTTTTACCTTGTGTCTGTGTAGTCTGTGCAGACGTCTATTGAACCATTTGGGTGACTGGTTACGTGTTACAGTTTTCTTGGGGATGTGCTTGTAAGGAGTCTGGTCCAATTCGTTATAACAGAATTGGCCATAGGGTCGTTGTCAAGAAAAGTGTCTCTATATTCAGCTAAGTCCCGGGAGATGGCACTCATGTCAGCTCTGTTGTATAGGTAAATGTTTCTGGGTAATTGTTTCTGTATGGTAGGTTTTACTTTTGCATCAACTAGTACCATGTCATGATCGCTCAAGCCAGGTACTATCTGTGTCCGTGTTATCAAAGAGGTGTTGTTTGTGAGAAATAGGTCTAAGATGTTGGATGTGACCCCATGTCTAATGTTTGGGTTGTTTCTCATTACGCTAGATTGTCTGCGTGTTGGTTCGAGTACTGTTTGTGAGAGTGAGTGAGTGTTGATTATGTCAATGAAATTTTCGTGTAGGGATCTTATGTCAGTATATGGCTTTCATTGGTAGAGTTGTCGAGTGTCGCATTACTTGTCCAATTCCTAAAGTCTCCAGCCAACCATATATTTTCGGAGGGATCTATTCTAGATAAAGAATCGTCGAGGCGCTGCAGGTATTCTACGTTAGAGCTAGGGGGCCGGCAAAAAAATCCTATATAAAGTGACCTGCAGCTCTGTATCTGCGTATTTACCCATAAAATGTTGGCGTCCGCATTTAGTGGATTGGCTGGGGTTACAACTACTCCTGGCTTCGTCGCTATCACAACTTCGCCGTGGTCTCCAGTTTCTCTGTTTATTCTGTGTAATGTCTTGCTATAAGGACTGTCTGACCGAAAGACTTCAAGGTCTCTAATGTCGGTATTGAGTCATGTCTCTGTCCCTATAATAATGTCTGGGTCATAAGTCATAAGTGTGTGGTGAAAGGCGGCTCGTTTGTCTAGAATACTTCTGAAGTTAATTATGAGGGTTCTGAGGGTGGATGGCTCTCTTTTAGCTAGAGAGCTATGGATGGTGGTGGTGGTAGCTGTAATGAATTAAGTTTAGTTCTGTATTGCATTATTACTGTATTTTAGATATATAATTCAGTTAGGAAACCTTAATATTTCATGGATACAGGTTTCGAACTTCATAATTTACTATTCATTTTAATTACAGTGTACTTATTTGATGTAATAACCAGAAGCCTTGGCTTATATTGATAAAGTATACTGACTTCCAGTATAATAACAACATTTTACATAATTATGATTCTGGCATTTTTATACAGCTTAGGAAGTAGTACCTCTAGCAATCAAAGGCAAAACTCTCAATGACCCCTATAAACTCTTTCTGAAAAATATCGTCTAATTATAACAGAACAATAGGAAAGCCAGTGTCATCTAATACATGAGTGTAATGCAAAACTGTTGAATTGTGCAGCCTCTCATATTTGCTCTGATATCTGATATCTGAACAGTTTTGGTGGTGTAATGGTTAAGGTGTCTAAAAATCTTTGTGTGATAACCCGGGTTCGAATCCTGGCGGATCACTTTTATGCTTTCATTAATTTAACTGTCTTCGTGATGCAATGCATAAGTGTGTTGATTTTCGGTGTGAGCATCCTAGGTTCGAATCCCCGGACTGCCACATGTGTTTGTTAATTTCATTAATCGAGTTTAGGAGTAAAGTTGGTTGGTGGAGAGAACATAATATTTCATTGGAGGTGTTTGGTGTTGTGATGAAATTAATAAAAAAATAGATTAGTTTATATTCCAATTCATCTTTATCACCCCACCTCTCTTTCTCTCTCTTACTTTCTGTCACCAATGAGGTTGTGTACTGCCACCTTCACCTTCTCCACGGTTACTTCATTTGCCGGAATTATAGCGCCCAGACCTGAAATAATAGACATAATTATAACAACAACAACAACAATAATAATAATAATAATAATAATTAGTATAATAAAAATAAAAATAATAATAATTAGTATAATAAAAATAATAATAATAATAATAATAATAATTAAAGTTGCAAGCAACGTTGTGCGGGGTTCGAGCAGGGTTCCACGCAGGGTATTGTGTTGGATACAAGGGCTGTGCCACATATATCAAAATATCGTGTATCTTATCGGGCATGGAGAAAGTACAGAAGGAATATAGTGTAGCCATTTTGGCTATGGCCACTTAGACCATTAACCCTTAATTGGCTGGACTATTTGGCGGCTCGACATAGGTCGGCAATTTAATGAGAGAGAGAGACAAGTGGTGCCCGACTAGCGAGCGAACTGCTCACACCTGGCCACTACTTCCCCTCCTCGCTCTCACTCAATTATGTACCGAAACTACCGAATTACCTGCTTTTTGCACTCGCGTTGCACGGTTATTGTAAGAAAACTATCCATCATACAAGGATCGTTATGGTGTCATTCGAAAGCTCTGTTTATGCCCTTTCAGGGATAGGTACTTGTTTTACGTTCTGGGTCTTATTTAGGCATGAAAATGATCACGTAAACAGCCCTATTTTGGCTAAAAACACCCCGCTGTGCGGTACATATAAATAAACCGCATAGGCCGCTCGTAAGGTGTTAAGGAGTGTGACCATTTTGGTTAAAGCTATTAATCCTGTACGAGTTGTTGTTGTAGTTGTTGTTCCCTAAGCTGCCTGGCCGAACAGCCCCGAGTCCCTGAGGAAGGCCATGGCCACGATCGGGCTTTCCCACAGAGCTCTCATTGAGTGTAGATTGTGTTGTTGGCGTAAGTGGTTGTGTGAAATGCAGTCTTCTATGATGTGTTTAATGGTATGGGGTGCTGTGTTACATCCCGGGCAGGCGTCGACAACGGAGTCATCCAGTCTCTTCTGATAGCTCAGGAGAGCTGGATGGTGTCCGCATCTCAGCCTGGCCAGGTGGACTCTGTCCTCGCGAGGAAGGGAGGATTTCGGAAGGATGGATTTCGGGAGGTCGTGCTTGCAGCTGCGTGTTGTCTGTGAGTGAGTGGATGGATCGGCGAGAGATATGAGTATGGATGTGCTTCTGGAAGTTGGTTCGGGGTGGGCAGGGAGGGAGAGAGAGGACAGTAATTGTGTGTGATACCGTGTGCTGGGTGTTGTTTTGATATTTCTTGGTGTCTGTGGGTGTGTTGCCATGTAGTTTAGTGGGTGGTCTTGGTTCGTGGAGGCTGCTGCCAGGAATTGAGTGCCTCTCATGTCCAGATGGTCTTTGACTTTGAGGATTTTGGTTTCTTGATGTAGGTGATCTGTGGGTGCAGTTGCTGTGCAGCCTGTAATGATCTTCAGGGCTTTGTTTTGAATAGTCTGTAAGGTCTTATGTGTTTCAGCTAGGTTAGAAGCCCAGGCTGGGTTTGCGTATTCCATCACTGATCTAATGTATTGTTTATATACTGTGGTGGTAATTTCTTTGTTGTGTCCAAATTGTGTGTGAGCAAGTGACCTGAGGGCATTAAGTCTGGGTGTCAGTTTCTTTTTAATGTTTGTGGTGTGCTGTTTGAATGTCATATGAGTATCATATGTTACTCCTAGGATTTTGGGTGTGTGTGTATGTGTTAGGGGTGTGTTGTTTATGGTGAGTTGAAGGATGTATTCGTGTTCTCCTGTCCAGCTTGTGAGCATGGTTGCTGTGGATTTGGCTGGGGCTAGATTAAGTCTGTTTGTAGTGCACCAGCCATGTAGTGTGTTGAGATAGGGTTGAAGGAGATCTGTTGCTCTTTTTGGGTCATGGTGTGTGCATGTGAGTGTTATGTCATCTGCATAGGAGGCTAAGTTTATTTGGGGCGTATTGGGTGTAGTTATATCATGCATGTACAGATTGGAGAGTGCGGGCGATAGGACGGATCCTTGTGGGACTCCGTTTGGAAAGTTTCTGATTTTAGATGACTGACCGGCAAAAGATACGTGTGCACATCTGCCTGCTAGGAAGTTGGCCAGCCACCTTTTTGTGTTGTTGTGCATGCTTGTGATGTAGATTTTGTTTGTTAGGTTGTGGCGGGGGATGTCATCGAAGGCTTTACTAATGTCGAGTGTGGCTAATAGTGATCTGTGTGGTGGTCTAGCTGAGTTGATGCCGTCAAAAGCTCTTTGTGTAAGGTCTGTGAGAAGAGTGTTTGTGGAGTGCAGTGGCCTAAAGCCATGTTGTGTTGGAGCTAGAGGTAGGTCGGGTGTAATTAGTTGTAATACTAGGCGTTCCATGACTTTGGAGGGGGAGCAAAGGAGTGTGATGGAGCGGTGCGAGGAGGGTAGCGTGGGGTCTTTGTTGGGTTTGGGGAATGTGGTGATGAGACCATACTTCCAAATGTCTGGTATTGTGTTGTGTGAATAACTGTAGTTTGATATGTTAGTGAGTGCTTGTATGCCTTGTGGTCCCAGGTGTCTGAGGTGTATGTTGCTTATGTTGTCTAGGCCACAAGCGGGTGAGTGCTTGAGATTGTTGATGATATGCTTTGTCTGGTGATTGGTGAAGGGTGTATAGTCAGGGTCTGTGGGGAATTGTCTCTTACGTCGGAGGACACGTCGGTCGTCTTTGTGAGGTTTTAGGTGGCTGACATGTGAGAAGTGATTGATGAGAGTGTTTGCTTGTTTACATGAAGGAGTAGAGTCTGTTGTTGTGATTGCAGCATGTGATTGTGTTGTGTTGCTGTTGGAAAGTGTGATGTTGTTTATTGTTTTTTGGGGTTTGTTTTGTGATCAAGTGTTTGTAGGAAGTTATTCCAATTTAGTTTTTGTTGTTCTTGTATTTTGTTGTTAGTTTGGGTGTTGAGTGCTTGGATTTGTTGTGTGATGTCTTGTGTGTGGGGTGCTGGGGAGTGTTTCAGTATGTCGCGTTGTCTGATGAGGTTTTGAATTTCTGGTGTGAAGTTGGGGGTTGTGTCTTTTTCTGTTACCTCTTGGAATGTGTTTCTTGTCAGCGTTTTGGATAGTTTTATTGCGTATGTGTACAGCATTGTTGATGTTAGTGATGGGTGTACTGTTTAGAGTTGTGAAGTGTTGTTCTGTCTCATTTGTGAATGCTTCCCAGTTAGCTCTTTTATAATTGGTGTATGTGTGTTTGTGGCTAGCTGGGGTGAGTCTGGTTTTGGTGGTGATAATGATCGGGAGGTGGTCAGAGCCTAAGGTTCTGACCACCCTCCAGGATGTTGTGGGGGCGAGTTCTGGGGAGCAAAAGGTGATGTCTGGAGATGATGGGTTATAGAGGGCTTGATGAGGAATATGGGTATGTTGATGGATGTCGTTAAGGATGATGAGGTTATCAGTTTGGTTTTGTAGTACCAGCCCTCTGTCTGTGTCGGGGTTCTCGACAAACCAGGCCGACGTCTTGGCGTTGAAGTCACCACCCAGGATGATGTGTGGGGTGTTTGTGATGTGTTGTAAGTGTGGTCTGTATTAATTTGGTACTGTAGGGGATGTATGTGTTTATGATGGTTATGTTGGAGTTGTTGCCAGTGCGTATTTTAATTGATTGTATTTCTGTTGTGTTATCATTTGGGGGGGAGGAGGGATTTGGTTTGTACACTGGTAACTATGTATGATATTTCTTTGTGTACCAGGGTAATGAGTCCACCGCCTCCGCCGACAGCCCGGTCTTGTCTGATGGTGGTGAAATCATGAAATGTGGGTGTTTTTTGTGTTGTGCGGAGTTTTGTTTCTTGTAAGATGGCAATGTGTATGTTGTGTTGTTTGATGAAGTGTGAGAGTTTGTGTTTCTTTGTGTTGGTGCCATCTATGTTCAATTGGAGAATGTTAATGTTATGTGCACGATGTATGTTGGGTGCTGCTGCACGAGGATGGGGTTGGGGTGAGGGATGGGTGGTGGGGGTGGGGGTGAGGGAGGGGCTGGGGGTTGGGATGAGTGAGGTGGGGGTGGGGATTGGGGAGCAGGAGATGGGGGTTGGAATGGATTAGGATGGGGTGTGGTGTGTTGAGTTGAGGATGTGGATGGTATGGGAAGGTTAGGTGGGTTAGGGAGGAGAGGTGGACGGGTTTTAGGGGGGGCAGTGGATGATATGGGAAGGTTAGGTGGGTTGGGGAGTAGAGGTGGATGGGTTTTAGGTGAGGGATTTGACTGGGAGAGGGAGGGGCATGAGGAACAGGTCCAGGTGTTCGTGTAGTGTTTCTTGGAGGCAAGTGTTGTGCAGGTGAAGTGGGTCCAGTTCCTGCATGAATTGCAGAGAACTGAACCCTTAGTGTGGCGACTCGAAGTGATGGGTTTTGAGCAAGTTGGACATATGTATGTGTAGGTGGGTCCTGGGTTGCTCTCAATGTCTCCGGCTAGAAGAAGTCTTCGAGAAATGACAGCCGGAGAGTCATTTCTTGGTGTAGGAAAAACTGTGTGATGTGTGTGTGTGTGGTGTGAGAGGTGTGGAAATTCCCGGCACGACCGAAGCCGCTCCAAGGACTCCTGTACGAGTAGGCATAATTGCCCGAAATTGCAGAGCGAGTTCTTTGATCTGAATTTTGGGTTAAAGAAAGGGTGTGTGATGTCCCCGTGGTTGTTCAATATATACTGAACAGTATATGGATGGAGTCATAAAAGAAATGCAAGGATGAGCAGTGGATGTTGGTGTACCACTAATAAGGGAAGGCAACGAGTGGAATGACAGAGTTGATAGAGAAGGTATGTGGAAAGTACTGAGAATATATGGAGTAGATGGCAAGTTGCTGAAAGCAGTGAAGAGTATGTATGAGAGTGCAAAGGTATCAGTATGTGTGAAGAATGAACAGAGGGAGTTCTTTGATCTGAATGTTTGGTAAAGCAAGGGTGTGTGATGTCCCGATGGTTGTTCTATATATACAGTATATGGATGGAGTCATAAAAGAAATACAAGGAAGAGCAGTGGATGTTTGTGTACTGCTGTTTGCTGACGATATGAATGGGAGTTGCAGGGTCTGGTAAATATGTTTGGAACAGTGTGCGAAAAATGGAATCTGAAGGTAAATGCGGGGAAGAGCAAGGTTATGGTCTTCGAAAGGGGTGAAGCCACAGAGTGTGAGGTGAAGTTGAACGGTCAGGCTATGGAGATTGTCAGCTCATTTAAGTATCTTGGCAGTGTACAGAGTAAAGATGGGAGTATGGATGAAGAAGTGTGGGAGAGGGTGCAACAGGGGAAGAGGGTTGTAGGAATGCTGAAAGCAGTAACATGAAATAGGGTGGTCAGCACGAAACTGAAGAAGTCATTGCATGACAGTGTGGTAATCCCGACACTGACTTACGGAAGCGAAGCATGGACGTTGTTGGAGAGATTCAAACCAAGAGTGAAAGGGATGGAAATGAGTTACTTGAGAAGTGTGTGCAGAGTTACATGTAGGGATAGACAGACGAATGAGGAAGTACGAGAGAGGTGTGGTGTGAATGTACTGGAAAGTGCGAAAAAGAACACCTTGAGATGGTTCGGCCATGTGGAACGTATGGGAAGCGAGAGAATGACTAAGAGCGTGTACGAGTGAGGTGGAAGGACAGAGGGAGAAATAAACCGAGAGAGAGGTGGAAGGATGGAGTTAAGAAGTATATGCGTGAAAGCAGTGCTGGATGGGAGGAGGGGTGTCGACTGACTGGGGACAGAGGTGCATAGGGGTGTTTCGTTCGTGGCCAATCCTTCGGGGATCAAGGCGTCCGTCAATAGATAGATAGATAAATTCATCTTTAGGGCTATTTCTTACATTTTCTTTATCCTGTTAGTGTACTTTATTAAATTTGTTGGTAATGTAGTTGGTAATGGGTGTAATTTTACATATTTCAGATAAAGGATGTCAACAGAATAACAAATGATGAGCTGAAGAGACGTTTAGGTATAAAGAGTATTAGCGAGGAGATGCGTACAAGTAAACTGGGATGGTATGGACATGTGGAGAGAATGGATGAACAAAATTGGGTGAAAAGATGCAGGTCTGGGATTGTGGAGGGAGCTGCACCAAGGGGTGGACCGGGTAAGACCTGGGATCGGACTATACGTGCCGATCTCAAATCCAAAAACTTGACAAGTAAAGCATCCCTTAACAGGGTTGCCTGGAACGCCGCCATTAGGAAAAGAGAATGAAACTGCACATCTGTGTGGAGCACTCAGTCTTAAAATGTTATGTACGTATGTATGTATAAATCTGAAGAGCACATGCAATCTATTTAGGCATTTTCAGTCAGTATTGCTGGGTAAAGGGTTAACATATTAATCTTTTGGAGTATTTCTTCCATTTATTTATCCTGTTAGTGAGTTTTATTGATTTCAGTGCTACTGTAGTGGTATTTGGTGTAATTTTACATATTTTAGATAAATCTGAAGAGGACATGCAATATATTTGGGCATTTTCAGTCAGTATTGCTGGGGAAACGGTTAGCATACTGTAGTCATCTTAGGAAGGGAAGAGGATGTGTAGCTCAGATTTTTGCCCAGAAATGTGTTGTGGAGAAATATCTGGAGAAGCGACAAAAGTTGTATGCTGCATTTATGGAGTTGGAGAAGGCCTATGACAGAATTGATAGAGAAGGTATGTGGAAAGTACCGGTACTGAGAATATACGGAGTAGATGGCAAGTTGCTGAAAGCAATGAAGAGCATGTATGAGGGTGCAAAGGTGTCAGTATGTGTGGATAATTAACAGAGCGAGTTCTTTAATCTGAATGTTGGGTTAAAGCAAGGGTGTGTGTGATGTCCCCTTGGTTGTTCAATATATACCGGTACAGTATATGGATGGAGTCATGAAAGAAATACAAGGAAGAGCAGCGGATGTTGGTGTACCGCTGATAAGGGAAGGAAACGAGTGGAAGTTGCCTCAACAGTACAGTACCGGTACTACTGTTGCTGACAACACAGTTCTGATGAGCGATAGTGAATGGGAGTTGCAGGGTCAGGTAAATATGTTTGGAACAGTGTGTGAAAAACGGAATCTGGAGGTAAATGCTAGGAAGAGCAATATTATGGTAATTGAAAGGAGTGCAACCATAGAGTGTGAAGTGAGGTTGAACGGCTATGAAGAATGTCAGCTCATTTAAGTATTTGGGCAGTGTGTTGAGTAAAAATGTGAGTAGGCCTATGGATGAAGAAGTGTGGGAGAAAGTGTAACAGGGGAAGAGCGTTGTAGGAACTCTGAAAGCAGTAAGAAGAAATAGGGTGGTCACCATGGAAGTAAAGAAGTCCTTGCATGACAGTGTGGTAATCCCGACATTGACTTATGGGAGGGAAGCATGGACGTTTCTGACTGGGATTGATCATTGATAATCATCGGTTATGCTAGTTGGAAAATTAGTGTGGTAGAATGTAGAGTTCGGGTGTACCGCCAGCCTTGTTTACACTACGCGGAGCGGCGGCGGACGCTGGCCATCATGTTCCCGTCTATTTGACTGCTTTTGGATACAATAATAGGCTGAGGGGGGTCACCCCCCCCCCCCATGACATATTGTCATCATCATATGTATTGCCAGCAGGAGGCAAATAACCGAAAAAAACGCCTTCAAAATAGACGCGAACTAAAGGCTGGTTCACACCAAGGTTAAGAGATACAACAGGTTGGCGCACGCGCAGCCTGCTGACGTCAGAATGCTGGACGAGAGAAAGAAAGATAGAAAAACGCTCGCCTGCCAGCCAAACTGCTGCTACTAGACCACAGGGGTGTCCAACTCCAATATGCGGGCCTCATGCGGCCCCACTCCCTCTAGCATGAGGCCCGTGAACCAGTTTGGCCAAGTAGTGTCAAATATTGTATTTTTTCTAGAAATCTAGACATAATTATTATTTCTTAAATATATTATATATTGGTACTATATTAACTTAAGTACTAATTCTAGGAAGTATTTGTGAGAGTAAGAAGCTTTTAAAGTAGATAGGCCATATGCAGCTTCACGTGATCTTATGTTCTTATGTAACTGGGGTTGGGTGTGACAGGGATCTGCCTTGTGAGGGCCGATCGGCTTTTTGCAGACTCCCATTTTCTTAGGTTCTTATGTTCATTCATTAGAGAGACGCAGAGTTAGAGGGGATTTGATAGAGGTGTTCAAGTGGATTAGTGGGATTAATAGAGGGGACATGAAAAATGTACTAAAGCCCAGTGATAGCGAAAGAACTATAACAATTGTTTTCAAGATAGATACATTTCGTTTCAGAAAAGATATAGGCCAATAGTGGTTTGGTAACAGAGTTGTAGATAGGTGGAATAGGCTACCAAGTGCTATAGTGGGATCAAGAATGATAGAGAGCTTTAAGATAAAATTAGATAGGCATTTGGACGAGATGGGTCTCTGTAACGAGTGCAAGACTAATTTATTCAACCTTTCTATATATGGAAGATATATAATATTATGGATAATTTTCGTCATTCTTCGTTGTACTGACTTCGTTGTACTGTGTTTACAGTCAGGAGATATCGTTAAAAAACCTCGAAAAATTTCCGAAGTTACACGGTTTTACGGTTCATAGCCTACATACTACACACACATATACTGTATATATATATATATATATATATATACAGTATATATATATATATATATATATATATATATATATAGCCATATATATAGCCATACATATATAGCCATATATATATATATAGCCATGAAAAGAGTGAAGTTGGGAAAAGCACCAGGAACAGATGGAGTGTGTGGGGAAATGTTGAGGTATGGTGGTGAGATAGTGATAGAATGGGTATGGAAAATGTGCAAACTAGCATGGGAGAAGGGCAGTGCACCCGATGACTGGAAGACTGGCATAATAGTCCCCCTATATAAGGGCAAAGGGGAAAGAGGAGTGTGTGGTAACCACCGAGGAATATGTCTTCTAAGCGTAGTAGGGAAGGTATACAGTAGGGTAGTGATTGAGAGAGTGAGAGTGAGAACGGAGAAATGGATAGGCGACGAGCAGGGAGGTTTTAGGAAAGGAAGAGGATGTGTAGATCATATTTTTACCCTGAATTGTGTTGTGGAGAAGTATCTGGAGAAGAAACAAAAGGTGTATGTTGCCTTTATGGACTTGGAGAAGGCCTATGACAGAGTGGATAGAGAAGGTTTGTGGAAAGTACTTAGAATATACGGAGTAGAGGGCAAGTTGCTGAAAGCAGTGAAGAGCATGTATGAGGGTGCAAAGGCGGCAGTACGTGTGGAGAGTGAGCAGAGCGAGTTCTTTGACCTGAATGTTGGTTTGAAACAGGGGTGTGTGATGTCCCGTGGTTGTTTACTGTATATATGGATGGAGTTATGAAAGAAATACTATCAAGAGCAGTGGATGTTGGTGTATCGCTGAAAAGGGAGGGAATTGAGTGGAAGCTACCTATACTGCTGTTTGCGGATGATACAGTTCTGATGAGTGATAATGAATGGGAGTTGCAGGGTCTGGTAAATGAGTTTGGAACAGTGTGCGAAAAACGGAATTTGAAGGTAAATACGGGGAAGAGCAAGGTTATGGTCTTCGAAAGGGGTGAAGTCACTGAGTGTGAGGTGAAGCTGAACGGTCAGGATATGGAGATCGTCAACTCTTTAAAGTATCTGGGCAGTGTGTTGAGTAAAGATGGGACTATGGATGAAGAGGTGCGGGAGAGGGTACAACAGGGGAAGAGGGTTGTAGGAACGCTAAAAGCAGTAACAAGAAATAGGGTGGTCAGTATGGAAGTGAAGAAGTCCTTGCATGACAGTGTGATAATCCCGACACTGACTTACGGAAGCGAAGCATGGACGTTGGTTGAGAGACTCAGACCAAGAGTGAGAGCAGTGGAAATGAATTACTTAAGGAGTGCGTGCGGAGTTACATGGAGGGATAGACAGACTAATGAGGAAGTAAGAAGGAGGTGTGGTGTGGAGGTAGATGTGCTGGAAAGTGTGAAAAGGAACAACTTGAGATGGTTCGGCCATATGGAACGTATGGAAAGCGAGAGAATGACTAAGAGGGTGTACGAGAGCGAGGTGGAGGGACAGAGGGGGAGAGGTAGACCGAATATGAGGTGGAAGGATGGAGTGAGGAACTACATGAACGAAGGCGGTGCTGGTTGGGGGGAGGGGCGTCGACTGACTGGGGACAGAGGTGCATGGGGGCGGTTCGTTCGTGGCCACCCCTTCGGGGATCGCGGCGTCAGGCAATAGATAGATAGATAGATATATATATATATATATATATATATATATATATATATATATATATATAAATAATGCATCCAAAATGCATCCAACAACTTGACAATATAAAGGCATTTTGTTCAGTTAAAATAGAAGAGCTGCACTTTCACAGGGCATTATACAGTAGTTATAGCATCACGGTATGAAGTAAAAGAAAACGGAGGATAGTGCTGGCTCGGCTGCTCCTTTGAGAATGAATGGAAAACAGTCGAGTGACCTCCGACCCTTCCTTCCTCGTGACGTCATGCGCGAGCGGGTACGAGTTTGAGTGACCCCATGCTCCAACCTGTTGTATCTCTTAACCTTGGTTCACACATAGCCGAGTCGGTGCGCGAGTCCAACACGAGTGATGAAATTTTGCTATTCAGCAATGACTTGTCGATACTCCTCAACACTCGTATAGACTAGTGCTACGCTCGTGTATACTCTTTGTTTACTCGACACACTCGTGGGTACTCGCCACGTGATCCAAAAATGTCATGCATGCATGACATTTTTGGGTCCCGTGGCGAGTACCCACGATTGTGGCCTAAATACGTGTAGACTCGTGTACATACGTGTTAACTCGTGTTTGACTCTGAATAACTCTTCGTTATTCGTGTTAACTCGTGTTGACTCGTGTAAACCCGTGTAACACTCTTTGGTGATTCGTCGCTTTTCGTCATCATTTCGACGTTGACGAAGCAACACGTGTCTACACGCAACAACACGTATGTAACACACATGCAACACGTATCAACAAGAGTAGAAAGCACGAATGTGAGTGCCAAAATTTGGTGCCCCCATGATGCCAGAGTTTACACGATTCAAACACGAGTGAAAACACGAGTAAACAAGAGTAAACACGATCCACTGAGAAAAAAAACACGAGTGTAACACGAAAAAGCAAGTGTCATTTGAAATACCGTTATTTCAAAAATGTAGGACGAATCAACGAGAGTTTAGGGTGACATGGGGGTGATCCGAACACTTAGTGGGATAAATAATCACCAAAAATCAGGTAACAAACTTTTTTGAAAAATAGATATATCAGATTAAACTATGGGTCAAGGCCTATCATGATGATTTTTATTGATGATATAAGTAGTAGTTAAGGTCAACTTATTGAATTTACAAAAAAGGGTACCTCTTGTTCGGACCACCCCCTATGTAGGGGGTGATCCGAACGTGCATGGGGGGTGATCTGAACACCACCATTTTCACTAATAATATGTATAGTGAGAATGTAAAAACTGTTTGTCTCCAATAAAATATTCAAAGAAAAATGACTAACAAGTTTATTAACCTCCTGCCCTACACATATGGCTATAGGGTAAGGAGAGGATAAAAACATGGGGGTGTAATGAACATGGGGGTGTAACAAACATCAATAATGTATAAAATAAATAAAATAAAATAATAAAATAGTTTCTCCAACAAATCTTAAGAAGAAAATGGGTAGATTCCAAATGGCGGCAGATGGAATCAATCAAGTAGGTATTTTGTTGAGTGGTTATTTAAATGGGGGTGTTCGGTACATCCCTGTTTGGTACACCCCCTTCGTGGCATTAATGTTTATAAATTCATGATACTGAAGGAAATTTCTGGATAGCAGCCCTTCTCACCAGATATCATTGTAGCCATGTACATTTCACTATAAGCATCACACCACTAGAATCAGCAAGTTTTCACAGTCAAGAAACACTATATTAGAAACGCAAAATATAACATCGATCACCTAAATAATAAAAAATAGAAAATGCCGCGATGTAAATAATAGTTATCCATCAACGTTTTCTTTTGGTTTTCTTCTATTGATTTCGTTGGGGAAACTATTGTATATTATTGATAGGTCAGATATTATGGACACTGTTCGTTCCACCCCCGTGTACGTTACACCCCCATATCACCCTACACGAGTTTACACGGATGTAACACGAGTCAACACGTGTGCAACAGAGATCCAACGAGAGTCAACACGTTGTCTTTTGTGTTGATCCGTATAACAATCGTGTTGATCCGTGTAACAATCGCGTTTACTCGTGTTAGACTCGTCCATACTCTTTGTTTACGTGCCCTGGAATGTGGCCATTATTTTTCAAATTTTTGACACTCGTGTTGGGTTCGTGTTACACTCATTTTGACTCTCAGTTACTCGTACAGACTCTTGCATGAACACGTGTTGACTCGTATTGACTCGAGTTAACTCGTGTTACACTCTCCTTGACTCGGGAGCAATTGCTACTCGCGGCCGTCTCAGCCTCCAGCGACGGCGATAATCGACGAGTGTGACTCGTGTTGGACTCGCGCACCGACTCGGCTATGTGTGAACCAGCCTTTAACCACGGTGATCGACATATGTAAACATGACTGCGGCGGTGTCGGCGTCGGACACTTGCGATAATGTTCCCGTCTATTTTGAATGCCATTGGATACAATAATATGTTGAGGGGGGGCTTTGCCCCCATGATGTGTTGTCATCATCATATATATTGCCAGTAGGGGGCAAACAACCAAAAAAATTGCCGCAAAGCCCTCCCCTCAATATATTATTGTATCCAATGGCAGTCAAAATAGACGGGAACATGATCGCAAGCGTCCACCGCCGCCGCCGCTGTCATGTTTACATGGTCGATCGCCGCAGTTACTGTAAGTATGCGTTTATTTTGAGTTTTTGACGACGATTTTTGTTTGTTTGGCCTATTTGCCCCCTGCGGGCAAATTATATGATGATGACAATATGTCATGGGGGGGTGTTTGCCCCCCTCAACATATTATCGTATCCAACGGCATTCAAAATGGACGGGAACATGATGGCAAGCTTCCATCGCCGCTCTGCAGTGTAAACAATGGTGGCGGTACGCCCGAACTCTACATTCTACCCGGCTAGGCCTATATTATAGGCTACAATAAATAAGTAGGCTAGGCTATTTTATCTATAGGCTATGCCTAGTCTAATATTACAATTTAAGGTAGCATTCAAGTTGACTACAGCAGGACTTACCTTTGACCAGGTATAGGCTATCCTAGTGTTTACTATGCCTATACCCCTTTGAAAGGACATTAGCCTAGCCTAACCTAACAACCTTCCCTAACCTATTATAGTAGGCTATTATGGGTGGGGGCTGCCGCCCCCACACCCCGATTTTTGGTGTATTTATCTATTTTGTCTGTGAAGTGGGAATTTTTTCAATTTGTCGATAACGAAAATCCTCCATGCGGACTATAGCCTATGGAGAAAAATATGGCGTATCTATTGTTGCCTATTATCTCTAATAAATTGTTTCTCATAATGCTGCAGTAGTGTCGTTTAAAATACGAACCATTTAATTGTGTGCCTTTAAAAATGACCTAAATTAGGCTATAGGCTACTGGAAGATTAGAAGAATCTTTAAGAAAGACTAGGTTAGGGTTATTGTCGTGCCAAAGCTAGATTATAGCCTAAATATAAAAGGAAGTGAATAAAATGAAATATGCTGAAAAAAAAATCGCCGTCAAAATAGACGCGAAGTTAACCGCGGCGATCGCCCTATGTAAACATGACGACCGTACACCCGGTAACTACATCCATCCCATTAAAAGTTACTGTGGGACACAAAATATGTTGAGGGGGTCTCTGCGGCTCTGCCCCCCCCCCCACGTCGGCCCGTCACGTATTATGATGTACGGTAAGTCATCATCATCTGTGCTAATTTATAGGATCCCCAATAAAGGACAAAGTCAATCAACAGACGAAATAAGCTCCCAAATTACAATAACATAGCGGCCCGCCGTTTATGGGCGACTTTTTACACGTCATTTTAAATGTTACTTTCCTGCCCTGGTCTAGGCCTAATAGATTTTTCCAAAGAATCAAACTTAAATTAAAAGGAAGTAGCCTAGCCTACAGTTTATAGGAAGGCTATTCCAACATGCATTCCAGAACTTAGGCTAGCCTAGGCCTAGGCTATATGCAAATTTGTGGGTGGTCTGCCAAAAAAGAATCACTAGGCCTATTAGGCTATGGGTAGGCTAGTATGGGGTGCATTTTGCAAATCTTCTGAACTCTTAGGCCTAGGCTAGGCTAAATTAAAACTCACAAAATCTGAGTAAAACCAGCACTAGAATTTTGTCTTGTCTTGTCTTGGGGGCTAAGGGCAACCTCAGGCGAATACTCGCCCGCTCCGGCCCTACCGTAGTCGCGGAGATCCTATGTCACAATTAAATTAGTTTATAGTTAAGGTTAAAATTCACCACCGTGTCACTTTCACTCTAGGTCATTCGTAGAACCGTAACACTGTAAAGGCAACAACCCAATAGCAGGTCATCAGGTGGCGAACCAGAGACCTACAAACCGCGGTACTAGGGCCAGAGCAATGTCTTGAAGCGAGGTGCCCTTATCAACCAACCCCAGACAATTCAGTAGGAGCTGTCGGAAGGAATCTATCTTTGAAGCCAGAAAGGGACGCCCATCCACATGCTCAGTGATGGGACGAGGCGAGGCTTAGGAGGCATATGTAGGACGACCAGATGTAGGATGTGGAGGGGAAGAGGTACCGTACGACGATATATGGGATGCGGAGACTGCGGAGCCTGCAGGGTGTCAAACGAAAGCTGGGTCCATTCTCTTTAGTCGTTATTATTGTATATGTAAAGGTCAAATTATGGTTTATAGTTCTAATAATGCCTTTGAAAGTGATAAAATGGCCAAAACATTGCCGTTCCATGTTAATGTTCTTATAGTTTTAGTAACTTTCATTCAATTCTTCAAACAAAATTGCTACGGTTTGACACCCTGTGCGGAGGGAAGAGCTCGTCAAAGTCATACGGTTCCTCAGGACCTCGACAATAACCGGGGGACGGCTGGTGCGGGCAATGGTCGATCGCCGTAGTTAATATAAGTTCGCGTCTATTGGCTAGGCCTATATTATAGGCTACAATAAATGAGTAGGCTAAGCTATTTTATCTATAGGCTAGGCCTAGTCTAATAATACAATTTAAGGTAGCATTCAAGGAGACTACAGCAGGACTTACCTTTGACCGGGTATAGGCTATCCTAGTGTTTACTAGGCCTATACCCCTATGAAAGGACATTAGCCTAGCCTAACCTAACAACCTTACCTAACCTATCATAGTAGGCTATTATGGGTGGGGGGCCCCACACCCCGATTTTTGGTGTATTTGTCTATTTTGCCCCCTGCTGGCAATATGACGATGACGTGACAAGTTTTTCATTCCTCTTTCTATGTTTTTCCCCTTCTGTTCTTATTCTGTCTCATTCGGTTGTCCTCCGGACGGCCTATATCATATGCCACCCTGGCCTGGCTAGGTTATTAGCTCCTGACCTGATTTGTGTCGGTCGCTGATGCGGTCGAGCTGACTCGATTTCCCTCGGTGTGTGTATTTTTTGTGCATTTCGGTGCGATATATTTTTTCCATAGACCTGATCTCTCATTCTTCGCTTTTGATCACTTCTTAATTGGTGCTGTGCTGAAGTGTAGCAGTTCTTGCCTCATCTTTCGGCTCTACCCTATAAGAGTTCTGCTGTGGAACTCGTGTGATGCGGCTGAATTGGTGAAATGGCGAGAAATGTCTGTGTATCTTCACCGTCCTAGATTTGTTCACCTGCCCTTCCCTACCTATCATGTCTTGATTGGTTGTCCATCTTTATCTAATTCTTCAGGCCAGCCCTATTAGAGTATTTTGGGGGAACTCAGTGGTGTGGTTAAACTATTTTTAATATATATTTGTTTAAATATGTAAGATATGCAATAAATTATGTAAAATATATTGTTTTTACTTTATACCTATACATATAATTGTCATTATTAAGGAAATTCCATTGACTATTTACATCGCTAGGCCTAGCTTCCTTATTTCTATTAATTTCCTCCAGTTCACAATGAAACCTATTGCTAACTTCCTTGTTCTTCAGCAGCCGCGGCGGTGTCGGCGTTGGACGCTTGGGATAATGTTCCCGTCTATTTTGAGTGCCATTGGATACAATAATCTGTTGAAAGCCCCCCCTCACCCCCCCCCCGAATGTTATCATGACATGTTATGACATGTTATCATCATCATATATTATATTGCCAGTAGGGGGCAAACAACCAAAAAATTTGCCTCAAAGCCCTTCCCTCAACATATTATTGTATCCAATGGCAGTCAAAATAGACGGAACATGATCGCAAGCGTCCACCGCCGCCGCCGCCGTCATGTTTACATGGTTGATCGCCGCAGTTTGGTTAGGCCTATTTGGCCCCTGCTGGCAAATTATATGATGATGACAATATGTCATGGGGGTGTTTGCCCCCCTCAACATATTATTGTATCCAACGGCATTCAAAATGGACGGAAACATGATGGCAAGCTTTCGTCGCCACTCTGCGTAGTGTAAACATTGGTGGCGGTACCCCCGAACTCTACATTCTGCCCGGCTAGGCCTATATTATAGGCTACAATAAATGAGTAGGCTAAGCTATTTTATCTATAGGCTAGGCCTAGTCTAATATTACAATTTAAGGTAGCATTCAAGGAGACTACAGCAGGACTTACCTTTGACCGGGTATAGGCTATCCTAGTGTTTACTAGGCCTATACCCCTTTGAAAGGACATTAGCCTAGCCTAACCTAACAACCTTACCTAACCTATCATAGTAGGCTATTATGGGAGGGGGCTGCCGCCCCCACACCCAATTTTTGGTGTATTTGTCTATTTTGCCCCCTGCTGGCAATATGACGATGACATGACATGGGGGGTGGCAAAGCCACCCCTCAACATATTATTGTATCCATTGGCATTCAAAATAGACGGGAACATGATTGCAGACGTCCGCCGCCTCCGTCATGTTTACATTTGTCGATCGGCGTTGTTAAGTTCGCGTCTATTTTGACGGAGATTTATTTTGGTTATTTGCCCCCTGCTGGAAATATATATTATGATGACAATATTCATGGGGGGGGTGAAGGGGGGCAAAGCCCAACCTCAACATATTATTGTATCCAAAGGCAGTCTAAATAGACAGGAAAGGGATGGCAAGCGTCCGACACCACTGTAAACAAGGCTGGCGATAAACCCGGTAACTACATCCTACCCGGCTAATGTCCTTTCAAAGGGGTAGCCTATAAATTAGTAAACACTAGGATAGCCTATACAACGCAACTCTTGCCGATAGGCCTAGCCTAAAGGCTAACCTATTCATAAAGGTGTCTATTTTGACGGCAATTTTTTCGGTTATTTGCCCCCTGCTGGCAATATATATGATGGTGAAACTATGTCATGGGGGGGGGGAGTGAGGGGGGCAAAGCCCCCCTCAACATATTATTGTATCCAATGGCATTCAAAATAGACAGGAACTTTATTGCAAACGTCCGACACCTCCCCCGCCACGCGGCCACCGCCATGTTTACATGTGTCGATCGCCGTGGTTAAGTTTGCGTCTATTTTGACGGCGATTTTTTTCGGTTATTTGCCCCCTGCTGGCAATATATAAGATGATAACAATATGTCATGAGGGGGGGGGCCTCAACAATGACCTCTAACCTCTGCATCTCAAATAGGGCTAGAGCAAATTGGCTGCAAATTTCCAGATCTAGGCTATTCCTTGACTGACTCTTCCCAAATGGTAGACATATTAGCTTGATCACTCTAGGCCTAGTTGTTTTTTAGTTACAGAGGTTATAGCCTAGGTCATGATTTCTTGCCTACTTACAGCGAATAGACTAGGCCTATTGTAGATTGATAAAATATTTGCATAATAGGCCTAGGCTATGTTGGCTGTGCAATTGTCTTGATTTGACTATTTTTACCTAATTAGGCCTAAAGCAGCCTGAGTCTATTCCCAACCCCCAAACAGTATCCCATGTTAAGCCCTAGGCTAGGCCTAGGGCTAATCCCACTCTCAATCAAAATTCGAACTGATCAATTCGTACCTACCGGTAGCGCTGCCTAGGCTAGGCCTATATTTTTCGTGAAAAGATATAGAAAATGGTTTAAAGGAAAGACCATCCTATATTATGTTCAAATAATATGTAATAGCACTGTGTATGGTTGTATTAAATTTAAATAGTGATAGATGTGTATATTAATGGGATAAATACTCAAGTTCGCATACGTTCAGAAAATTATACTGCAACACTGTTGCCAGATACTAATGAATCCCATTATCATTATATCATAATGGATTTTATTCATTTGCATAATTTCAAATACCTAGGACATTAATAAATATTTTCCTATCTTTTTTGTAGTGATATTTGTCTGATTTAGTGGTATATTGGTGTCTGTCTAGGGATATAATGCATTGTAAAAGTTACCTCTGCATCTCTGACTTGGTAACAGTTCCGTATGGGCCGGCTTAAGTACCCCTGCTTTCTTTGAGTACTACACGGCAAGAGAAGCATTTGGTTCTGTCATTACTGTTCAAGGTAAACAGCAACTGCTAAATTCGACATCATGTTCAAATAATATGTAATAGCATTGTCTATGGTTGTATTAGACAACAATTAAAATGCCCCAGAACGAGAAGCCCACCACAGAAGCCACGAACGAACACCACACAGAAACACCCAAAGGAAAGGTCCACAGAACGAAAGGACCAGCTGACTGAGCCAGCCAATTCAGACAGGCCCAAGCCCGCAGGGCTAAGCAGCTCCAGGCCGCACCTAGATACCCCTTCTAAACTGACCATTTTTCCACACCTCATGTACACTACCCCCTCGTGTCCTACACTCCTAACTACAAAGATGATGAACAGGAATATACATTCATATTAAAAACACCTATGCCCTGTCCCGACGTTGAGCCAATGCCAACACATCAGACAGCCATAATTATATCTATGTATGTTCTTACATCCGAGAAGTAGATGTTATATATCTTAGAAGTTAAAACACCCACGCCTGTCCCTAGACCTTGTATATCATTTCCCATGACGAGTATAGATATATGTAACCCGTGCTCAGTCGTCCCCTTGCATTGTTCCTCTAGTAACTAAGTGTCTCTATAATATTAACTGCCACCAGTATTGATACGACATAGCGGCACTGTCCTTGTGTCGTATTGTGCCAAGTACAGATCAACCAGGTTTCATCACCTTATTAGGACGACGACTATAATGTCGTCGTTCATCGATGTATGCAATCCTTAGTTTAAGTATTAATATTAACATTCCCTAACATCTTGTCTTGCCAGACTAAGCTTCTGAAGACCCATCGCCCCATAAATCTATGTATTCAATCCTTAGGTTAAGTATTTTTATCCGCCATTGTGTTCACCTTTTTCCATTTACTTTTCCACAATTGTCATACGTCTTCCCCTTGCCTCCTTCGTATCCACAGTCCACACTACGCCAATTTACTTCGTGTCATACACCTCTTACCCCAAACCGAGATTGTATAAGATAACCTTGTTACCAGTATCTGTCATAAGTACCCCGAAACAATAACTAAGTACCCCTACGAACTGCCGCTTTTGTTGGTATATATATATATTATAGAAAACGCAGTTCCCAGGGCCAACTAATAGTATCCATAACCCCTCAGACGGATCACATAACTCTATCTTTTCCAGACTTATATACCACCCCATAGATGCATTCCCCGGTAGCATTTGGCTAACATACTCCAATGCCTTTTCAAACTCCCATATCAACTGCAGCCTAATGCCACCCCCATGCCCAGAGACCTTAGGGTCAAATTCCCCTATAGCCCCCCTGAACTCCTCCCCTCTCATTATAAGACCCCGCGCTTCTCTACTCTTGTCCGACCTAGCCTCTCTCTCATACCTCTTGAAGATCCTTGAATTTCCCGTTGCTAATGCTCTCCAACCTTTTATATACAGTATATACTCCTATCCAGCCTACCTTCACTTAGTAGGCCAGAACAATATTAGAACTTTACTAACCCCTTGCATGCCATCTACTCTCTTACAACCCATTCACAACCCGGCACCCAATGGTCGTCGGTGCGAGGCTAGCCGCCTCACCAGTAACTAACTTCTATTGCCATACTTCCAGATAAATGTGGCAGAGTTAGCAACCCAGTCTCCACCACACCCAGCAAACCCTACAATTAACAACCAGCCGAGTAAAACCAGCTAGCCAAGGCACCTTCGGTTTTGGTATTAAGGACACCCACATCTGTCTCATACACAGAGGGTTATTACAAACACTGGTGATATGGCAAGCCCCTAGCCACAGCCGCCGGACGACTATCACGGAGAGGGGGCGCCCAGCTCCCCCTTTTTGCCCACCCGAGGAGGGAGACCCCCACCCCCGCGGAGGTATACCTGGCCCCTGTTTTGACTTTCGAGTCATTGCCAGGTAGCACAGGAATTCTTCCTATCAATGAACTAACCATGCATGACTAACACCTTTACTAACCTCTATTAACTCACAATAAACCATTTACCTTTCTTGCATTCTCTGATCACTAAATTAGCACCTCAGCTATACCATAGAATGAAGATTGAACAATCTAAGAGAGACGCTCCTATCACAGCTGTCCCCATCCTCCTCGCAAAGTAGATCCAGTCTCTCTCCCCTAAATACTTCCAGTATAGCCAAAATAGTACCTCTTACTAAGGCTCAGTTATATAAAAATATAAAGGCTTCCTATAGCCATGTGCCACAACAGTAAATACCATCTTACCTAGTACCCATATCTATTGAGAGCTCAAATAAGTCCATAAGACTCGAGATCCCTACTGTCTACAGGCTCCAGAACCGAGCCTATAAATCTAGCTCCCGCCCCCAGTCAAATCAGTTGAAAGCTAGACACCAAGCAGGGGTCACTACCCTGCAGTTAACTTCTAGCTCTGCCCTTGTGTTGTTCCGGAGTTGAGATTCCAGAGCCGGCAGACTCCGTGGCAGATTTGGATAGAAGGACCTGCCCACGTATTTGAGAACTTCACACATATGGACCCCCTGGACGGCCGCGGAACCAGTCGTTAGCCCCCAACATCATGGACGCAAGATAACCAGGACCAGACCCATCAGATACTACCCGAGATTCCCTTTATCAGTACTACATATTACTGTGCTGTTTAGAGATTCACTAATTAATATTTCTACGAAGTGGCTATCTCTTTGCCCCAGTATAATTCATATAACCATTCAATTAGGAAGTGCTAAGCGTATCAGTGTTCAATAATTAACAGGCGATACTAACTCTCGTAATCAACCATATATCCAGATATTATTACCTAGAAGGAAACCCTAGTGATATCTGAATGTTCGCCCACTGATTTGCGTTCTATGTATTTCTGAGACAAGAATATAAAACTTAGATCAGTACCCCCTGAGGTTACTAGTATTCCCGTGCTCTAAAATACGCATGTCTAATCTAGTCTGTGAACTACTACTTGTGCACCAGAGCTATCCGTAATAAATCTAACAGTGAATATGATTCGATAAGTAACATTGATGGTCTTCGGTATATAAACCTGTTGAATTAAAGCCAGTGATCAGAAGATTAATACCTGAACGTTGGAAGTGGGAGACTAGGCTCCATCCAGATCCACTTATGCTAGTGTTGTTCGATTCTATTATATTGTCTTGCACGAGTATTATGCAGTGGTATATAAATAAACGTGATCATGTAACTTGCTACCATGTGTTTCTTTGTGTTCTCTATTCCTCATATCTTGTATTGTGCATGCAGCCTTATATACCCAGTCATTTAGAACTCACATTACCCAAGTTAAACCTGTAGAAAAACAGGGCATAACATTGGCGGCAGCGGTGGTTCTTGATTCGGATAAAAGGTTGCATTACACTGCAAGTTTGGAACAGTAGAAGCATGGCAACATCGCAAAATCTTCAGCCACTCGCACACATTCCCCAGTATGATGTAAACATGTATGATATCACCACTTACTTAGACATAATAAAGCCAGTGTACGATGTGGTACTTCATAATGACCGCGAAAAAATCGCCATTGCAATTACGGATATTATACAGTTGAGAGAAGCCGTTTCCCAATTTGTTGATCAGCCTACCTTTAAAGAATTTATTCGCCAAACTGTGACACAGTGTACGCCAGAGTTTACCTGGAACCAGTTTCGATCCTTCGTGATCCGGACCTTAGATCCACTTTTGGGTTCCCCCGTCGCCCCCAAAATAATAAAAGTCGACGAGATCAAGTATGAGGGGATATAAATGTGACCCTCATACAACTCTACAGATACGTGAGGACCACGTATAGCTATGAAGATTACGACCAACAAAATGAACTCTTATTCACCGCATTGTAAAACATCCTCCCACCCCACATCACCGCCCATCTCGACCCGTATGGCTTATTCGAAGAACATATGCTCTCCATCAGAGAAGAATGCCTACTCAGTTCGATGAATCCCCTATCCAACCCTTCAGCCCCTATCCAAGACTCCGTGCACCCTTCCAAAATGACTTACGGTGAAAGTCCAACCCCAGTGCACTCTTCCTTGCCTCTATCCTCTCTGACCATCCCTAAATTTTCCCCTGCCCAGCCATCCACCAACGATCATCTTCCATCAATTGTGTTACCCCATAAACCCCATCCTTTTTCTATGCATGTCAAACAAACCCACCAACCCCAGATAACCTCTAACCAGACCGTGACTGCCACCAAGAAAATTCCCAAAATTCGTCCTGTTAGCAACCCCAAATCAATACATCAGTCCTCTACCAATAACCCCTGTTCTACACCTAACTCTTCCCCCACCAACCCTCCGCAGCCCCCCCAACAAGCCCCGTATTCGAGCTATGCCTACCTATGTAGGCCTACCACAACATATTTTCCCCATGACCCCAGAAATGTTCAGCTATTCACCCACCAACAAAATTTCCCTTGTGACAGTTTTCCGTCAGTAGCTTGTGACAGTTTTCAGTCAGTAGCTCCCTTCCACCCCCACACAATTCACACCCCTAGAAAACTTCGAAACCCCACACTTGACTCGCCCTCTCATGTCAAACAAACTCACCAGTCCCAGATAACCTCTAACCAGACCGAGACTGCCACCAAGAAAATTCCCCAAACTCGTCCTGTTAACAACCCCAAATCAGTACATCACTCCTCTACCAATAACCCATGTCCTATGCCTAACTCTGCCCCCACTAATCCTCCCCAGTCCCACATAACCTTTAACCAGACCGAGACAGACACCAAGAAAATTCCCCAAATTCGTCCTGTTAACAACCCCAAATCAATACATCAGTCCTCTACCAATAACCCCTGTTCTACACCTAACTCTTCCCCCACCAACCCGCCGCAGTTCCCCCAACAAATCCCGTTTTCTAACTCGCTCACCTCTCACCACCCTAATCCTCCCACACGCGCCGTTAATCCTCCCCTCACGCGTGACGACCTAGGGACCCAACCATGTTCCCCCCCTTCCCCCAGATATGCTCAGCTATCCCCCCACCAACAAAATTTCCCTTGTGACAGTTTTCCGTCAGTAGATCCCTTCCACCCCCCCACAATTCACACCCCTAATAAACTTCAAAACCCCACACTTGACTCACCCCCTCATGACAGACAAACCCACCAACCCCAGATAACCTCTAAACAAACCGTCACTGCCACCGACACACCCCACCACTCTGAGCCTCCCACACGCGCCGTTAATCCCCCCCTCACGCGTGACCCCCACCAAAGTGATTTCCCCCCCCCATCATGCGTACCGAACACCTGCTCACCAGTCGGTCCCCCACCATCATGAGCCCAGCTAAACTTTCAACCTCCACCAATTCCCACCCTGCCAGCCTAACCTCTCACGACCACATTCAGAACGAACAATCACCCCCGTACATAACCCCTACCTCCTTTTTCCCCCCTATCTTACCCCCCTCTTCACCGTTACCCCACCCGCCCCAAATTCCACCCCCAAAGATCCCGCTCGACAAAATACCACTCCCATCCCAATTCAACCACAAAACTTTTTCCACCTTGGCTAAACCCCAAAATACTCTCTCGCCCCAAACAACATAATCAACCTCTCAACTTCAACCACTCCTCGAAATCCCATCCATGTCTCTCCCAAAAATAAAATCAATCCAAATTCAACCCCTCTCAAACCACAACCCTGCCTGCCCAGACCCCCCCCCCCCACCATCTCCCTATCAAATCCCCACACCCTAAACCTCCAAACCACCCGATTATAGTAAACTCTCAACCTTCAGCCTTACTCACCCTTCCCCAAACCCCACTCACGACCACAACTCTCTACACAATTCAACCCCTCCCCAGCACCAACCTCTTCCGCAACAACAACCCCGACTCGACCTGCCCGTTTCATCTTTAAAACCCCCCTATCACTACCCCCGACCGAAACCACTTAGACCCCCCTCCAAAACTGGCCCCGGGCCAGCTCGCCCCCAGACCCACATTCCTAACGACAGAACTAACGGCGACCCTAAATAACCCCCCTGAGGATGATGAGGATATTATGGTACTTAATTTTTTTGATTGTTTTCAATTCCTAAGCGATTGGGCATGATTCTATAAATTTACATGTTTTCCATATACTGTATATATTATATTTTTTTCCCCTTAGTCATACTACTTTTCTTGTTAACCTACACTTTTCTGACTATCTTTTAAATTTGCTTTATACATTGTTAAACACTTTACCTCTTCTTAATTTCCTGTGTTCTTAATTATCTGTTCTTTTTTAAATTTACATGTTTTCCATATAGGATACTGTATATATTATATATTTTTCCCTTAGTCATACTACTTTTCTTGTTAACCTACACTTTTCTGACTATCTTTTAAATTTGCTTTATACATTGTTAAACACTTTACCTCTTCTTAATTTCCTGTGTTCTTAATTATCTGTTCTTTCTTAACCTCTGAAGTGCGCATGGGGGTAATTAGACACCTCTCCCTGTGCGCATGTATTTGAGGTGTTTCCGTCACTAAAATATTCATTGTACCATTAATAGCATTAATACTTATCCATATGCGCCTATTATGGGTTGATTATAAAGGTATTAACCTGAAACAACAATAAATGAGTGAAAACAGCGTTTGGATGGTCAAAATCGGAGATATAGCCCGCGAGTTGTATAATGTATGGGTGAGGCAAGCTGCTTTCCCGCCAATTTCCCCCAAGGCCACTGAGACACAGTCGATCGATACTCTCTCTCTCTCTCTTGCACTTGCTTGCCATCAGTGATGACAACACCCTGCTTGCAACTCGCTAATGTTAGCACGAAAATATACCTCAGAATAAGGGAATAACAGGGAAAATAGGTGATAACTGAAGGAGAGGAGGAAAGTGGGGAAGGAGGGGAGGTAGAGGACTGAGATTTTGCATGGCCCAGGGGCCCAATTTTATTTTATTTATTTATTTATTTTTTTTCGATGTCAAAAGTTGATTTTTTTTTTCACTCACTCTTAAGAGTCTCCCCGCAGTCCGCCGGGGGAACTCTTAAGAGTCTCCCCGCAGTTCCCGGGTTAAATTTACATGTTTTCCATATACTATATATATTATATTTGTTTTCCCTTAGTCATACTACTTTTCTTGTTAACCTACACTTTTCTGACTATCTTTTAAATTTGCTTTATACATTGTTAAAAACTTTACCTCTTCTTAAATTCCTGTGTTCTTAATTATCTGTTCTTTCTTAAATTTACATGTTTTCCATATACTATATATTAAAATGCCCCAGAACGAGGAGCCCACCACAGAAGCCACGAACGAACACCACACAGAAACACCCAAAGGAAAGGTCCACAGAACGAAAGGACCAGCTGACCGAGCCAGCCAATTCAGACAGGCCCAAGCCCGCAGGGCTAAGCAGCTCCAGGCCGCACCTAGAGACCCCTTCTAAACTGACCATTTTTCCACACCTCATGTACACTACCCCCTCGTGTCCTACACTCCTAACTACAAAGATGATGAACAGGAATATACATTCATATTAAAAACACCCATGCCCTGTCCCGACGTTGAGCCAATGCCAACACATCAGACAGCCTTAATTATATCTATGTATGTTCTTACATCCGAGAAGTAGATGTTATATATCTTAGAAGTTAAAACACCCACGCCTGTCCCTAGACCTTGTATATAATTTCCCATGACGGGTATAGATATATGTAACCCGTGCTCAGTTGCCCTCTTGCATTGTTCCTCTAGTAACTAAGTGTCTCTAATATTAACTGCCACCAGTATTGATACGACATAGCGGCACTGTCCTTGTGTCGTATTGTGCCAAGTACAGATCAACCAGGTTTCATCACCTTATTAGGACGACGACTATAATGTCGTCGTTCATCGATGTATGCAATCCTTAGTTTAAGTATTAATATTAACATTCCCTAACATCTTGTCTTGCCAGACTAAGCTTCTGAAGACCCATCGCCCCATAAATCTATGTATTCAATCCTTAGGTTAAGTATTTTTATCCGCCATTGTGTTCACCTTTTTCCATTTACTTTTCCACAATTGTCATACGTCTTCCCCTTGCCTCCTTCGTATCCACAGTCCACACTACGCCAATTTACTTCATGTCATACACCTCTTACCCCAACCAGATATTGTATAAGATAAGCTGGTTACCAGTATCTGTCATAAGTACCCCGAAACAATAACTAAGTACCCCTACGAACTGCCGCTGTTGTTGGTATATTTATATTTAATAGAAAACGCAGTTCCCAGGGCCAACTAATAGTATCCATAACCCCTCGGACTGATATCATAACTCTATCTTTTCCAGACTCATATACCACCCCATAGTTGCATTACCCGGTAGCATTTGGCTAACGTATTCTACTGCCTTTTTAAACTTCCATATCAACTGCAGCCTAATGCCACCCCCACGCCCAGAGACCTTAGGGTCAAATTCCCCTATAGCCCCCTGCACTCCTCCCCTCTCATTATAAGACCCCGCACTTCTCTACTCTTGTCCGACCTAGCCTCTCTCTCATACCTCTTGAAGATCCTTGAATTGTCCGTTGCTAACGCTCTCCAACCTTTTATATATATACTCCTATCCAGCCTACCTTCACTTAGTAGGCCAGAACAACATTAGAACTTTACTAGCCCCTTGCATGCCATCTATTCTCTTACAACCCATTCACAACCCTGCACCCAATGGTCGTCGGTGCGAGGCTAGCCGCCTCGCCAGTAACTAACTTCTATTGCCATACTTCCAGATAAATGTGGCAGAGTTAGCAACCCAGTCTCCACCACATCCAGCAAACCCTACAATTAACAACCAGCCGAGTAAAACCAGCTAGCTAAGGCACCTTCGGTTTTGGTATTAAGGACGGCCCACATCTGTCTCATACACAGAGGGTTATTACAAACACTGGTGATATGGCAAGCCCCTAGCCACAGCCGCCGGACGACTATCACAGAGAGAGGACGCCCAGCTCCCCCTTTTTGCCCACCCGAGGAGGGAGACCCCCACCCCCGCGGAGGTATACCTGGCCCCTGTTTTGACTTCTGAGTCATTGCCAGGTAGCACAGGAATTCTTCCTATCAATGAACTAACCATGCATGATTAACACCTTTACTAACCTCTATTAACTCACAATAAACCATTTACCTTTCTTGCATACTCTGATCACTAAATTAGCACCTCAGCTATACCATAGAATGAAGATTGAACAATCTAAGAGAGACGCTCCTATCACAGCTGTCCACATCCTCCTCGGAAAGTAGATCCAGTCTCTCTCCTAAGAGACTAAGCTACTGGCTACTGGCTACTAAGCCAGTGATCAGAAGATTAATACCTGAACGTTGGAAGTGGGAGACTAGGCTCCATCCAGATCCACTTATGCTAGTGTTGTTCGATTCTATTATATTGTCTTGCACGAGTATTCTGCAGTGGTATATATAAATAAACGTGATCGTGTAACTTGTTACCATGTGTTTCTTTGTGTTCTCTATTCCTCATATCTTGTATTGTGCATGCAGCCTTATATACCCAGTCATTTAGAACTCACATTACCCAAGTTAAACCTGTAGACAAACAGGGCATAACACTAGGGATAATTTGAAAATTTCAGACATTCTAGTCATACTACATTGTAAAATTTGCAAAAAAAACAAACCAAAACTCTTTAGAAATTGCAGCATTATCCTAACATTGTTTGGCTATGTAGCAACATGCTAGCGACTTTTGAGAAAGGATCTAGCGGTATTTCGTAGTAACACTTTAGGAGGGTTAAAATACGAGTCATACGGGCAATTGCCAAAACTATAAAGGTCCATATCATTGTTATTAAATTAAGCATTTGGCAAAGGGAGGAATTGTTAAAAACCTTAGCCAATACTCTGTCATTCACCAAAAATAAATTTGAATTTATCATTATTATTTGGTAGGGTAGGTATGTATAGGTAGGTTGGCTAAATAATTGCTGGAATTCGTAGGGACTCGAACTGTTTTGAGAGAGTTAAATAAAAAATAAAATTATAGATCTGAATAATAAAGAGATTATGTTATTAAGCAAAACTGGGGGATGCGTGGAAGCCTATAGACTGTAAACTTTGTGTGGGTAGCGAATGCTGTTTTAATGTAATTTAAGAATAGACAGTTTTCAATCCTGCGGCCAAATTATTCTACCCATTTATATTTTTTTGATATCAAAACGTTCTGAATCGCGAGCCTCACCCAACTACGCAAGCATGGCTTTGATCATCGGCGTAGTTTTCAAGATGTGAAATTGTAAGTGGAATTAGAGGTTTTTTCAAGATTGCCGGAAAAAACCCCACGTGCAAAAGCAAAACCTTCTCTATAAAATTTGCGGAGCATTAGTAGGGGAGTGCGTATGCCAATGCCAAGTCGTTTCCTGTGAGTGGGAGAGACGGTATTTGAGGACCCTGGAGGACAAGGGGCGAATGCGCCAATACCTTACTTTCGAGTTATGAGTGTTTACATTCTGGAATAGGTGGCATACATAGAATATTACAGAATAGCATGTTATTATATACCATTAGAGTCATCTGGAAGAGACAAATTGATAGAAAAAAAAAAAAAAAAAAAAAACGCACTAGATTATTTTTTTTTCAGCCTATAATAATTATTGTTCAATCTGCTTGAAATTTAATCCTGTATTAGATGTCCATGACACTAAGATACTGTTAAATTTTCAGCCAAAAAAACGAGCAAACGCGCGTGTCATTGGCCGGGAGGCGGGCCTTTAACCCGGGGAATGCTAGCCGGCCGCTCATTGGCTTGAGCGCGCGGGAACATTCGCCCCTCCACCTCCTACAATCCATACCTCCTCCGCCACTACACAAGGTCGAAACAAGGGATTTAGAACCTAGGGTACTGAGCCCGCATGGGTGGGAATCGCAAAACGCTCTTCACACGCTCTTCACCACGTGATTTTCAGTGCTTCCATCTATCGGGAACCAGTCCTAACTCAATTTTGCTCATGGTGGCACATTCGCCCTTTGTCCTCCAGAGTCCTCATTTAGGCGTAAAGTTTTTCGGGAAATCGGCTGCCACGGACCTGTTTGGCCGCCATGCCGGATGTTTAGCATATCAAAAGTTGCCCAATACAAAAACGCACCTCTTGTGAAAGTTTGATCCCGATCCAAAAAGCGGTTCTGGAGTTATTGCGTCGAAACAGGCGCGTAAGAAGAATTTGGATGAAAACCCAGGTTTAATGATTACAATAGGGGTTCCCCATAGGGGACGAACCCCTAATAACAACAATAATAATAATAATAATAATAATAATTATAATAATAAACAAAGTTGCAAGCAACGTTGTCCGGGTTTTAAGTGGTTTTCCACGCAGGGAATTGTGTTGGATATAAGGGCTGTGTCACATAAAATTATATGTAAAATTTGTTAACTTATCGGGTATGGAGAAACTACAGAAGGAACAGATTTTAGACATTTTGGCTGTGGCCATTTAGGAGTGTAGCTCTTTGGTTGTGGCCATTTTTTAGGGTGGCTGATTTTGGTTGTGACCATGTAGGAGTATGGCCACTCAATTTTTTTCATTTTTTTTAAAACATTCTGATGTTTGCTTCACCCTTTTTGGTGATATCCTTATATACTGTAATAAGGTTATTACTTCAGCATTAATAAATACAATAACATCTTATCTATCTATCTTGTTATACCAAAATCCCAGGAGGATATATGGCCCCAAATATAGAAGTCTCCCTTCGCAGCTGCCCAAATACACAAGTCTCCCCCCCCCCCCCCCCCCCCCTTTAGAAAAAAAAAAGTAAAAAGTCACAAGAGAAAATGCGGCTACAGCCCACCTGATCCCCCTCTTACAAATCAAAACAAACCCCCTCTATCCCCACTCCCAAGAGGCGGCGCTCCCTCCGAGGACCCCAGCATGACGTCACGCGCCCAGGCCGGCCGCGGATTGGACACCCGGAACATCACCTCCACCAGCCTCAGTGAGCGGACGCCATCATCAGAGACGCCGCCCGATTGGCTCTGTTGAATAGTATCAACCTAGCGTGTGGGGACTACAGGGTCGCCACACACACCAAGCAGCCCCTCCATTGCCGTCCACAACCCCAGTGACTCAACCATCTCAGGACTACTTGAGTATTTTTTTTACCAAGCATTGTGGCCAAAATGGCTTCAAAGTCGAAAGAGAGCATCCTCTCATCCCGAAAGCTGGACGAGTACTGAGCCAGCTCACCCGTGGGACCTTAGATACACTCTGAGAAGTGTTGCTAAGGTCTCAAAGCAGTGTTTACAAGTCATGGTGCTAGGTACCGCTCGGTACAAGGACCGATTATTACTGACATACGTCGTACGGCGCTGGTAGGCCTACTGGCGAGTGCCTTTTTTTACTGTCGGCCATTGTACATCGCTGGGACAGTAGGTGTTAAGGAATCTTTGAATTAATTTTAGAAATATTAACATTGATGCTAGGTCTATTGGTTTGGGAGATTTTCGAGGTCAAAGTGATCGTTGCACAAACGAAACAACACTACCCGAATAATCATGATTCTGAGCCTTACCTGTCCAGGGCTAAGGATGTACTGTCTTCCCTCTCTGGGTTTAATACTAAGAAGGCGTACAGACCGGATGGTGTTCCTCCTGTTGTACTAAAAACCTGTTCATCTGAGCTGACTCCCTGCATAGGCAAAGTCTTCCGTCTCAGTGTTTCCTCTAACATCTCCTTCTTGCTGGAAGTTTGCTCTCATTAAACCTGTCCCAGAGAAGGGTGACCTCTCTCAACCCTCCAACTATCGTCCAACTGCTCTATTTTCCTACATCTCTATACAGTTTTCTAATCTAGTCTTAATTCACTATTACTTAAGCATTTCACTTCCCATAATCTAAT
The DNA here is from genome assembly GCA_032716605.1 of Paralithodes platypus. Taxonomy (NCBI): domain Eukaryota; kingdom Metazoa; phylum Arthropoda; class Malacostraca; order Decapoda; family Lithodidae; genus Paralithodes; species Paralithodes platypus. Next base: position 19,195,296 of record CM064491.1, on the reverse strand, counting down.
TTCAGATAGCCAGTATGGTTTCCTTAGAGGCTGCTTTACTGGTGATCTATTTTTCTTGCTAACTCTTGGCTATCCTCCATTCGGAACTTCGGTGAGACCCTTTCTTTTGCGCTAGACACATCGAAAGTCTTTAATAGATTCTGGCACAAATCTGTATTTTTCTAAACTACCCTCCTCTAGTTTTTATCACTATATCTAAGCCTTTATCTCAAATGTCTTTTCTCTGCTGTTCCATACCTGCGGTTGTGGATGGCCATTGCTCACTTCTTCAACCTATCAACTCTGGTGTTTCTCAGAGTTCAGAACTCAGGGTTCTGTCTTGCCTCCAGTTCTCTTTCTAATAGTCATTAATGATCTTCTCAACTGTACCTCTAGTCCTATCCACTCATATGCTGATGACTCTACCTTACACTATTCAACTAGTTTTCCACAGTGACTCACCACCCAGTTACTAAAATCAAAATCATGTGATGAAGCCATAGCATGCCTATCTTCAGATCTACCAAGTATTTCCGATTGTTGCAGAGAGAATCTTGTTACTTTCAATGCTTCCCAAACCCAATGTCTCCATCAATCTACCCGTAACAATCTTCCACATGACTAAGTTTTACTCTTCAACAATACACAAATCAACCTTTGATCTTTTCTCATTATTTTTGGTGTTGTTTTCTCCCGACTTTTCTTGGATAGATCCTATTGCCACTCTTGTTATAACAGCTTCCCAGAAGTTAGGCGTGATCAACTGTCTCTGTGGGTTCTTCATCCTCGCAAAGCTTCTTGCTCTGTACAAAGGCACAGTGCATCCATGTATCAAGTATTGTTCGCATGTGTGGGGAAGTTCCAAACATACCGCACTTCTTGAAAGTGTAGAGTCAAAAGCATTTCGTCTTATCAATTCACCTCCTCTTACTAACTCCCTACAATCTCTCTCTATACGCCAACAATGTTACATCTCTCTCACTCTTCTACTGCTATTACAATAATCAATGTTCTTCAGAGCTTTCCCAGTGTATACCTCCTCCCTTACGGAGAGCAGGGGGCACCCGTTTTTCAACACATTCCCACCCCTATTCTCTCTAACCCAAGAGTGAACCGATTTTCCTTGTTTTTCTTCTACTCTATCTGGAACTCTACCTAGAATTTGGATCTCTATAACTTTTTCAACTCTGGAAGGGGGGGGGGGGGCACTTGTTACAGGCAGCTTTGCCTTTTGTGTTCATACACATGAACAAAAAGAAGAATAATGATCCACCTGCCTATCTAGTAATTGGTATTCTTATTCTTTAAATTCAGCTTCCCTGTTTTCTCCCTTTTGGATTTCTGTTCCCATATGCTGTTCGGAGTTGCTGAGTTCAAATAAGCCTTTCAAACCCCCTTACCCTATTGACAAACTTCAGGGTTGGCTACGGACTTACTAACCCTGTCTGTAACTTGGCGTCTTTTTAAATAATGTCATCGCTAAAACTAAACTATGTTATGCAGCTAAGGAAGATTCTCTTGCAATGGAAGAGGTCAAATCTGTCTCATTTAATACTTTTAATTCTCTCCGTCACTAATCCTTGATAAACTTGAAAAAATTGTTCCATAACAGTTAGAGTAAAATAACAAAAATATGACATTTTACAGTATAATGAGAGGGTTAACCCTATTTGTTCTGAGGGGGCTCTTTGTAGATCTTCCCTCTTTCTGTTAGGTTAAAGATTTTAAAATGTTTTACCCAATTAGTTGGCGATAATAAGACGGTTCATCCAATTCAGGTGTTGATTTTTTTAGGTTGAAAGGGGCCTGGGGATATTTGAGGATATTTTAGTTTGAAGGAACTTAGGAAGTCTGGGAAGGCAGTTTTGTTAGCTTAGGGACCAAATGAAAATACATCGAAAATGGCAAAAGCAAGAACAATTCTCAATAATAATGATACAAAATAATAGAATAACCCACAAGAGGTCCGACCAAATAATGTTAACTGACTGACTGAACTTATTATACATTCTCTCGTACCATAGCCAGTGCAAGGATGTGTATTTAATAGTGGCCCCTCCATCATTGACGATGTTGCCTATTAGTATAATAGTCTCCATTCAACACCACGTCAGTCGTTTGAATCAACTGCCGCGAGGAAGAAAAAGAGTCATCTTCATAAGTGCAACGCTACTTCTCTTATGGTGTCGTCACAGATCGGGTACCCACTACGAAAAACCTTCGTACAAAATAAGAGAGTAAAAAAGTTTTTTTTTAAATACTTAAAACACTGTTATCAACAAGCTTCCCACATTCGGTGGATTTTCTTGTGTTGTGGCTTCTTACCACCTCTCGCCAAGCGCACAATTCGTCCTTATCTTCCTCGCGGGCCTACTGTCTACGCATGTGCCCCCGCGCTCTGGCTTCATTCGACGTTCGCTCTCCTCTAGTGAGTCCTTACTCATTTGTATATATTGGGGAGATAGTGAGCAGGGTTTAGACTAGCTAGCACGGGTTGTTATTGTTGGCCCGCAGGAAGTGTTAAATTAGGGTACGTTTAGGCGCTGACTTTGTATTCATTTTGTCGCCACACGTATGGTGTTTCTTGTTGCTATGCGCCTTAGTTTTTTGCTTTCTCTTAGTTAGGAGGATCCCTTCAGTGTTTTATGGCTGTTCCTTTGTTCACCTTAGGGTCGTGGGACCCTGTCTTTGTTCTTTTGCAGACGCGCCAGATTGAGATTGTCACACGTGGCTGTGGGATCTTCTGGCGTCCGAGCCTGCTGAGAGGCCCTATTCGGGGGCGATCTCTTCGCCCTTTTTGGCTCTATTCTCTTAGTTCATTCATGTCGTCGTTCGACATTTCTTTCTGGTTAAGCCTGTAGGTTATCTAGTATTTGGGGGGTTGCGTTATTTTTCTCTTGTTGTGAATTATTATGACCCCTTTGTTTCTTGGGACTCCCTGTTGGTTAGTGTTCCACTTTCCCGGGGGTCCTGGGAGTCGGCCTACGTCTGGGTTTGTTTGAGAGTTAGGTGGTTTCTCTCGTTGTGGCTTTGCTTAGAGTGCTTTCCCCCTTTTTTGTCCCGCCGGCCTCTGCCTTGCGGCTTTTGGTTCGGCCCGCGCGTTTGCTGGGTCCCTCTCTTTTTCCCTTGTCGAGGCTCTGTCAGGGGGAGGTAGGGCGCGTCTTCCTCCCCGTTCCGGCGACCTTGCACGTCCGGTGGAAAATTGGTTTTCCGTGTATTACATGGTTGCGGCGCGCTCGCTGACCCTTTTTTACAATTCACACTGTCATTACCGGCGGCTTGGTGTTGAAATGTTCTGACGGCGGGTGGCGTTTGTTTCGCAGAACATGCCGATACCCGCCGCCAGGGGTCCCTAGGACCCAGGTGAGGAGCCGGCGCTCTCATGGTGTGACATTTCCCCCGTGTTGCTCACGGCCCAGTTGGCAAACGCACCGGCGGCGGCTACGGAGTTTGGCTTTAACTGTGCTGCCCGCCACCAGTTGGCTTTCTCCCGCCCGTCTCCAGTTGGCTTACCCAACCATGACCCTTGTCATGGGTTAGCTCTCTGCGGTGTACACCTCTTCTCAGGTTTACAAGGGGCATGAGAGGAGGCGTGGAACCACCTTAGGGGTGGGAATAAAGAGGAAGGCCGGGGCCTAATGTTTTTTCCTGCCCCATGGGGATAGGATGTGTGAGGCCCCCTCGGTATATCCTTATGAGCACTGATTCCTGGAAATTTTATCTTTCCAGGCGACCCCCCAGGACATCCTACTACTGCGACGTTCCCGCCGGGGAGAGGAGACTCTGTAGTCATGCCCTTGTTCACTATCTGCTCAACTCCCACTTGCATTCTTGTCCCGTTACCGGCGCATAGACTGTGTATCCGGTGTATAAAATGTTTAGATAAATGTTCTTTCATGTGGACATCTCGCACGTGTCCAGTCTGTTCAGATTTGTTTGAAGAATGGCTCGCGGGCCAAGATACATCTTGTTTGCTCACTCTCATCGAAATTAAGACCAAGTCCACGGCTTATGCTTCTCGAGTTGCTAACGTAGAACTTACATGTGATAATCCGGAATTGCTGAGGGTGGTCCAGTTATATTAATTTGATGAACACACAGCTCCCCAATCTCAGAACCCCCCAATACCCTTGTTGACCCTTGAGTCTCCCAATTCCTCCACAACATCGGCTCAGAGCTCCTCTCCCTCATCCAAGAGGAGCCGCTCTGTGTCACCGGAATGTCACGAACCTGTCCTCCCGGATCCACCGGCGGGCCACCTGCGAAGAACGGCCAGCTCGGAGTTTCTGCCTGACAAAATCCTCAGGCTCTCTAGTCCTCCACGCACCATTAAAATAACTAGAGAGATCCCTGCTTCATCGCAAGTAGATCATACGGTAACACGGCCGGTAGCCCCGACGCCCGCCTCGGGAACGTCAGGGTTTTTCCCCGGCCTCCTCGGGGCGGACGCCGGCCACCCCCACGCTGCCACCAGAATTAGGAAATCTGTACAAGTTAGGCTGCAAGGTTCCAAACTGGTTTTAGCTAACAGACACAGTCCTCAGGACGATAGAGCTCTTAATCCTACTCAGTCTCCTTGTTCCATTACATTAGAGACGGTTATGACCACTAAGCATTACGCGGCGGCCCATCCACCATCTAGGGTCCAGCCAGGTTTCGCTTTTGTCCCCAGTAACACTGGACCTTACCTTACGGCCGCTCAGGAACCACTGACGCCGCGCGACCAAGAGTTTCGGCGGCTATTAGTTCGAGCCAACCGTCCACAGCTAGTAGCAGTCAGGCACTAGACCCCAGTCCTAGGTAAAACACAGCAAAGCTAGTACAAGTAGACCAACAAGTTAGGCCCCCTAAACGTCCTAATCCCCCAGGTTTTACGGCTGACCAACTAAATGACTTGTTACAGAAGGTGATCCGTCAGTGTGCTATAAAACGCGGCCAAACCCCCTCTCAGACACTGGGACCACCTACGAGTTTACCTATACCTCACCCTTCTCATGTCAATAAAGGCGGTCCCCTGCAGCCCACCCCCTCCGCTGGGGCGGCGACTGAACGAATAATCACCCACCCATTGACTACGGGTCCTAAGCCGATTATCCCTAGGATTCCTCTCACTAAGGTGAAAGAGATTCGGCCTCCGACCTTAGGTGCGACCCCAGGTTCGTTGCCGGAACCAACTGTAATCCGCCCTCAAACCCCGGCGTCCTTTTACCCAGGGTTTGTAGATTTACAGTCTTCTAACGTAACTCCCCCTTCCGCCGGTCGGCCCACTCAGGGATTACCGGCGGATGCCTTGTTACTTGCTTCTACCTCCCATAGGTCCCCCTCATGTAGAATTGACACTAGTGTGGTTCCCAGGACTGAAGGTTTCCGACAGGATAGTTCTGTCGGTTCCGATGACACACAACCATATATGTCCCCTCCTTTGACTAGGGACCAACGGTCTGGCAGTCCGCCGGGCCCTACTGATCCTCCAACCACTCACTCCTCTGCTATCCCCCCCCCCCCAATGTTACCACAATCACTTGCCCAATCTCAAGTCCCGAATGAGCCAGGGTACCTCCGGCTTCCGGTGACAGCCTTGTCAAGAGGGGAAAGTCATAGGTCGACACACGGGGAGGTCCCAGTGCCGGTAGAGTGGGCGATAGAAGTCAATAGACGGCAGGTCTTTAGAGCTAAAGATGCTCAAGGAAACGTGTTACAGGTCCCTATCTATGCTAGACCTGATCCTGCTAATTACCGTTATTTTGTATATATTCCTGGCCAACTGACTCCTTTTCCGCCGGTTCCCACGGTTCAGGACCCCCCTTACCCAGACACTCCTCTTTGCCCTGGTTGTAATGAACGTTGTGGCATTAATGGGTGTCATTCCCTTTCCAGTGGACAGAGCCTTCCCTCAAGTTTCACAGATGTGGTCCCCATCGGGACCTAAGGAAGCTGAATCTGGGTGAGGTGGGCGATGGCCCTTGGGTAACGTGGGATCAGGAGCTTCAGCAATTTGCATTAGATATTACATCTAACCCTTTGTTCCCAGTTCCTCCTCCCCCCATTACCAAGTTTGACTGGCTATGACAACAACCGGGTGGGATCCCGCTGCCTATTTTTTATTTCCTTATAGCCCCCAACTAACGGTAGGGGATTTTCCCATGCCCTTAATTGCTCTAGAACCTATTGAACTCCAACGAGAATTTCTAGTTAGAGATAATGCCCATCGCAAGTTTATTAGTTTCCTTTTAACTAGGGATACGGCCCTGGCTATTGCTAAACCCGTACCGGACCCCCCTCGGCGGAAGGTGGAATTAGTTAAAGCTTTTCAACAATACCTCCTCCCTTCCCCGGCTCGTACTATCACCGAAATCAGAACGGCCTTATTTGAGGCAGTACGATCACGGCAGCTACTCAGACTTGGTATGGCTCAGGGATTACCTATGAATGCTTATTATAGGATTTTGTTCTCTCCGGTCTTAACTCCCAAACTGTTTGATGAGCAGACAGAGAGAGATGTGAAGGTAATGTGTAAATTGCAGGGGAGGACTCCGCAATAAAGTACATGATAGGGGGTGACCCCGCAATAAAGGTCTCCCCTATGTGGTGCAGCTGCCGGCGGACATAGGGCCAACGCCCCAGCTACTAGACAGATTTGTTTTTCGAGGACTAATAGTCAGTCATTTCTTCCTCCTTACATCCTCCTCTCCCCCTCGGGCATGCTAGTGCAACAGGGCTCCGAGGCTGGAATTAAGGGTTGTTCCCACCGGTTGGCTGCGCCTCCTTAGGTCGTCTGCTCCGGCCCAGGCCAGCACACGCCGGGAAACGAGTCTCGAAGCTCTCCCTTCCCCCGGCAATGTGCAGACACGATACCACCTTCTGAATAAGGAATGGGACACAACGAAACCTAGTAGGCACGTGCTCACCAGCTCAGGGGTGGTATGCACACACCACTAACCCAGGAACGGACACGTAAAGGAAACTGGCTTCTCGCTAACTTTGACTTCATCTCAGATAAATTATGAAATACACCCGTCCGCCGGCAGGCGACTACCACGGACCTTGGTAAGGAGTATTACAGTTCAATGTCTATGTAGACTCACGTTGGGGCGGGGCTACCTCGGGGACTGTTTTTTCTCAGTTACACTAGGCAAATCCCCAGGGTGGCCCCTATGTACGATATGTGCGGCACAACGCGAACAAGTATGGGCTCTCTCTGGTTCAATTTTCTTTTCCTATGTGTTTCAAGGGCATCTTAAGCGATGCCAGGGCTGGTCCTTTAGTTTGACTTCCCGCAGTCAGGGGGTGGTTTCCGTCCTGGCGGGCAGGGTCACATTAGTATTCAGGAGTTTTTGCCTCTCCCCATACTCACACGTGTTGTGCCCACATAACGGAATGTTTTTTATGGTAACCCATTTACTGGAGTCAGGGACAGCTCAGCAGCAGGCCCATGCTCTTATTTCTTGGGGTCGGAACAGCCTTCTACTCCCCCTACCCCTCCACCCGGGGATAATGTGTTACTCATTCTCCCTTCTGTCCCTCGATGATGGTTTCCAACCATAATGCAGGCCCACCTCCCCTTTGCTTTCACTTCAAGCTATTCACAACATTTGTTTTTAAGTCCCCACTTGTTACTACCACGTTCTCCTCTTGTTGGTGCACCATGACGTTCTAGTACAAGTCGCCCTAGGCTCGAGTTTTCAGCCAATCAAAAGGATTTCATACTAAAGGAGAACTCCCCGACATCTTAGCGTGGCTAGCAATTCTCGGATTGTATAAATCCCTCTCGGACCTGCCGTCAATTTGGCCAACAGCTTGCCACACATGTCTGCTCCCCCTCCTACTTTCTTTGTAACTCCGACACCCTCTGTAATGACAGGCACCTGGAGTCACTCCTTTTCAGTTCACTGTTTAGACGAGTGGCTTCTCATCTTTAAGAAAGGGTTTAGACAGCTATGCTGACCCTGAGCTGTCTCTGACCTCGGAGTGGTAATAAACGGTTTCTTTAAAAGTTTACCAGGTTAAGTTCAGTATGTTCTTTTTAAGTAGTGCAGGTTGTATTACGAATGTTTTACATGTCCAGTCTCGAATGCCGGCGGAGGGGACATGGCCAAGCCACCCTTGGTTCCGGCCAAGTGGTTACAGGAGTCTTGCATGATCCTCTTAAACTAGGAACACTTTACGGCTTCCCCCCCTCCCCCGGCGGACAACCTGGTATAACCGGCTGAGTTTTTGGTGCTATGCAGTTTAATCTTTATATTTACTTTGTGCTCACTCTACGCCTCTTTGGCTAGAGTCGTAGTGATCAGCAGAGGTGACCCCCTGCCTTTTTTGCGGACATCACTTACATTTGTTATCTCTTTTAAAAATAGTCCGTTTTTTTGTTCTTCCCGACCTTTTTTTCTCAGGCTCCGCATATAGGCACTTTTTTTTTGGGGGGGGGGGTTCTCTTTTTTTACTTGTATTCCAGCCGGTCGGCACTAGTACTGTGATGTTTACGCCCATTTTGGCTTCGAAAAAGGGGGGGGGGGGGAATAGGTGAATCCCAGTACAGAGGAGAATCCCCCTCCCGCAGGATTACAAATTCACACAGGGCAAGATGGGCATGGCTTGCGCCAGGCCAAGCCCACATATATGTATATGAGCTAGGAAGCTCCAGGGAAAAAAATGTTTAGTTACTAGAACTAGTTTAATCATTTATGTTTTGATACACTTAATTAAAAGCTCATGTTTTTTATGCATAATAAATATTTTGTTTACACTCATTGTATTTATGTAATTAATATTTCTATGCTAGTCTGCACTAGATTAAGAAAGATTCATATGAAGATTGGTCAAAGTGACACAATAAATGGACCTACGGAACAAGCTGAGCTCAGTCCATACTACAATAACATACTTTTCCTGTTATGAAGATTCTTGACTTACGACCTGCGGTTACTAAGGATACGGTATTTTGCGAATGTCCCCCTCCAGTCTTGGAATTCAGGCAACATCGTCAATGATGGAGGGGCCACTATTAAATTATAGGTTTGATTCCCGAAGGGAAGTAGAGAAAACTTAATATTTAGTAGGGGCCCCGGAATCATTGACGATGAGGGCCCTCCCAGCCATCCCCTTCCCATTCGCGTGATATTTTTGAGGTTTTTATCTTGATATTTCAGTGAAGGACGAATTGTGCGCTTGGCGAGAGGTGGTAAGAAGCCACAACATAAGAAAATCCACCGAATGTGGGAAGCTTGTTGATAACAGTGTTTTAAGTATTTAACATTTTCCTTTTTTTACTCTCTTTTTTTTACGAAGGTTTTTTCGTAGTGGGTACCCGATCTGTGACGACACCATAAGAGAAGTAGCGTTGCACTTATGAAGATGACTCTTTTTCTTCCTCGCGGCGGTTGATTCAAACGACTGACGTGGTGTTGAATGGAGACTATTATACTAATAGGCAACATCGTCAATGATTCCAGGGCCCCTACTAAATATTAGGTTTTCTCTACTTCCCTTCGGGAATCAAACCTATAATAGGTGGCAGATGGTTATTGGCCGAAACAGGTAGGCAGGACAGGTGGACCCAAATAGACAGCTGGCATCCATATCTAGTCATGATTATATAATAGTATGTCCAATAGTCACTCTATATATCCATCAGTCACTATATATCTCTACAAGCCACTTTATATAGCTATCAGTCATTATATATAGCAATCAGTCACTCTATATATATCTATCAGTTACTATATATCCATCAGTCACAATATATATATATATATATTTATCAGATACTATATACTGTATATCTATCAGTCACTCTATATATCTATCAGTCACTCTATATATCTATCAATCACTCTATACATCCATCAGTCACTATATATATATATCTATCAGCCACTATATACTGTATATCTATCAGTCACTATATATCTATCAGTCACTCTATATATCTATCAATCACTATATAACTATCAGTCACTCTATATATCTAGCAGTCACTCTATATATCTATCAATCACTCTATATATCTATCAGTCACTCTATATATCTATCAATCACTATATATCTATCAGTCACTCTATATATCTATCAATCACTCTATATATCTATCAGTCACTCTATATATCTATCAGTCACTATATATCTATCAATCACTTTATATATCTATCAGTCACTCTATATATCAATCAGTCACTCTATATATCTATCAATCACTATATATATCTATCAGTCACTCTATATATCTATCAGTCACTCTATATATCTATCAGTCACTATATATATCCATCAGTCACTATATATATCCATCAGTCACTCTATATATCCATCAGTCACTCTATATATCTATCAGTCACTATATATATCCATCAGTCACTATATATATCCATCAGTCACTCTATATATCCATCAGTCACTATACAGTATATAGCTATCAGTCGTTATATATAGCAATCAGTCACTATATATAGCTATCAGCCGTATATAGCAATCAGTCACTATATATATCTATCAGTCACTATATGTAACTATCAGTCACTATATATATCTATCAGTCACTCTATATAGCTATCAGTCACTATATACAGTATATATATCAGTCACTATATATATATATCTATCAGTCACTCTATATATCTATCAGTCACTATATATATCTATCAGTCACTCTATATATCCGTCAGTCACTATACAGTATATAGCTATCAGTCACTATATCTATCTATCAGTCACCATATATAGCTATCAGTCACTATATATATCTATCAGTCACTCTACATATCTATCAGTCACTCTATATATCCATCAGTCACTATATATAGCTATCAGAAACTCTATATATATATCAGTCACTATATATCCATCAGTCACTATACAGTTTATAGCTATCAGAAACTCTATATATTCATCAGTCATTATTATACAGGTATATCTTCAAGTCACGCTATATATCCATCAGTCACACTATATATCCACCAGTCACTCTATATATCCACCAGTCACGCTATATATCCATCAGTCACTCTATATATATATCCAACAGTCACACTATATATCCATCAGTCACACTATACTGTATATATCCACCAGTCACTCTGTTTATCCATCAGTCACTCTCTATATATATTTTTTCTATGTAGATGAGGGAGACAAAAGGCAAAACTGCCAGTGACGAGTGCCTCCCCCTGAGTTGAAAGATGAAAGAGTGACAGGGCCAAAATCAAGAAATGTTCGAGCCAAAAATGCCTGGACACACAGAGTTTGAAGCAATTTAAGTCATAGGATGAGGGAAAGACGGATTCAGGGAGAGTTCCAGAGCTCAGCTGGTGAATAGAAAATTGATTGGGAATATCATTTCACTGTTGAGTTGGAGAGTTGCACAGAGTAGGGGTGGGATTGTGTTGCAAGACGGGTGCTACATGCTCTACGTAGGGGAGGTGGTATACACTGAGAGATCTTTGAGGAACACTAATTTTTGTAATAGTAGTAGAATAGCGAGAGAGATGCAATATGCGGCGAAGAGAGATGGATTGCAGAGAGTCGGTGAGTGGACGTGAGTTAATGAGATGAAAAGTCTCTTTTCTACTTTGTCTAGAAGTGCTGTGTGAGAGGATCATCCCTTCACATGCAAACAATACTCAATACATGGACGCACTGTGCCCCTGTAGAGAAAAAGAAGCTGTGCAGGGGTAAAGAACCTCCTGAGGCGATTGAGCACACCCAGCTTCTGGGAAGCCGTTTTAGCAAGAGTGGTAATATGGTCTTTCCAAGAGTGAGCAGAAGAAAAAGAGACACCGAGAATACTGAGAGAAGATGAGGGGTTGGCAATTGTATTGCTGAAGTATAAGGGATAGTCCTGTGGGAGTTCTTAACTGGTAGATAAATGGAGAAATTGGGTTTTGGTAGCATTGAAAGCAACAAGATTTTCTCTGCCCCAATTGGATATGGTTGATAGATCAGAAGATAAGTGTTGTATAGCTTCATCTCATGAGTTTTTGAGCAATTACATGTATACATACATAAATACATACCGTACATACATACAGGTTTAAATACTGCAACCGTCCACAGTGAATGTGGCTTCCATGGTACAATCACAGTACTGCACACAATGCACCAGCAATCATAACACGGTGGCTACAGTCTTTACTGCAGCACAGCACAGTACACAGTACAATGCATGGGCGTTCTGAACTACAAGTTGAATAGTGTAGGGTAGAGTCATTAGCATATGAATGAATAGGACTGGAGGTACAGTTGAGAAGATCCTTAATGAATATTAGAAAGAGAATTGGAGATACGACAGAACCCTGATGAACACCGGAGTTGATAGGAGGAGGAAGTTAATTATGGCCGTCCACAACTGCAGCAATGGAATGGCCAGAAAGGAAATTAGATATAAAGGCACGGATGGAGGGATAGAAAACAAAGGAGGGTAGCGTAGAAATTATAGATTTGTGCCAGACTCAATCGAAGACCTTCGATATGTCTAGCGCAATAGAAGAGGTTTCACCGAAGTCCCGAAAGGAGGATGACCAAGAGTTAATAAGATATGATAGAAGATCATGAGTAGAGTGACCCTTTATTAACACCTTACGAGCGGCCTATGCGGTTTATTATATGTACCGCACAGCGGGGTGTTTTTAGCCAAAATAGGGCTGTTTACGTGATCATTTTCATGCCTAAATAAGACCCAGAACGTAAAACAAGTACCTATCCCTGAAAGGGCATAAACAGAGCTTTCGAATGACACCATAACGATCCTTGTATGATGGATAGTTTTCTTGCAATAACCGTGCAACGCGAGTGCAAAAAGCAGGTAATTCGGTAGTTTCGGTACATAATTGAGTATGTAGCGAGTGAGAGAGGGAGGAGGGAGCTGAGATTTGTGTCAGTAGGTTCGCCGCGGTGGTCTGGAGCAGTCATACGCTCGCTAGTCTCCTGCCACCACTTGTCTCTCTCTCTCAGCCACATTACGTGCTGAAATTGCCACTCGACCTATGTCGAGCGCCGCCACATAGTCCAGCTTTTTTTAACTCGACTTATGTTGCTCGCCGCTAATTAAGGGTTAAGGAAGCCATACTGGCGATCTGAGAGTAGATTATGAGGAGAGAAATGCTTAAGACATTTTGAAGTAAGAAGAGCTTCAAAAGCTTTAGAGATGCAAGAAATGAGAACAATTGGACGATAGTTGGAGGATTGAGAGCAGTCACCCTTCTTTGGGACAAATTGAACGTGAGTAAACTTACAGCAAGAAGGGAAGACGTTAGAGGAGAGACAGAGACGGAAAATTTTGCCTAGGCAGGGAGTCAGCACGGAAGCCTAGTTTTTTAGTACAACAGGAGGAACACCATTCAGACCGTACGACTTCTTAGTTTTAAGCCCAGAGAGGGTAGAAAGTACAACTTTAGAAGAGATTAGGATATTAGGCATAAATAGGAGAGATGCGGGAGGAGAGGGAGGAACAGGTCTGGAATCATCCCAGAAGCTTTTAGCAAAAGTTTGAGTGAAAAGTTCAGCTTTGTCAGAGGAAGAAGTGATTGTAGTGCCGACAGAGTGGAAAAGAGTAGGGAAATACGAGGAAGAAAAATTGTTGGGACAGGGTTTTGGTTAGATGCAAGAAAGCTTGTGAAGAGCTAGAGTCGGATAGTTCAGTACATTTATCATTGATAAAAGAGTGTTTGGCGAGTCGAAGAACAGATTTGGCTTAATTCCGGGCAGAAAAATAGGAAGAATGAGATTCTTAAGTTTGAAGGCAACAGTACCATTTGAATGCTTCCTCCTTATTGCGGACAGCAGTAGTACAAGCGTGAGTAAACCAAGATTTTGTTTGCAATAGTCTGAGAGACAGAAAAAGGAGGAGAGGTGGTGGTCAACAGAGGGAAAATTAGTAGAAAGGCTGTGAACATTGCTTAAATTGATAGTAAAAGTGACAGGCTGTGGTCAAGAGAATGTTGAGGGATCGTTTGGGGAAGATCGGGCGAGTATGGGGGTCCCGCTGTCACTCTGTATATCCATCATTTTATCTATATATCCATCAGTCACTATATATCCATCAGTCACTTTTTCATCCATCAGTTACACTATATATCCATCAATCACACTATGTATCCATCAGTCACACTATATTTCCATCATTCACTCTGTGACTCTGTCACTCTGTGACCCACCGGCTTTAGCACCGCCAACAGCTCCGCATCGCCACTGAGAAAACTCGATCCTAATTTGAGTATTTCATATCCCAATTCCCATTATTCATTGCATGAACAGTAGTTAAGTGCTTGTTTAACCTCCACATAGTTCTGTAGTTGCCGTGCATGTTATTTTATTGCTTTTCTGACTGATAAACATTGTTGTTTACATTTATTATCCTAGCTTGGTAGCAGACGACGCACGCGCACCTCTAATCGACCTAGCTTTGTATTTTCTTATTAACTCTAGTAGTTATCGTATTCAGTATCCTACTGTAGCTATATATATCTGTAATTTTAGTTGTTGCTTGCATGATCTTGTAGTAACCTTTGACTGATAACTTTGTTTATCTAAATATAATCCTGCTTGACTAGTGACACCAGCGCCATCTGTTGATACAGTATATTAACCCCTTGTGTGCAGTTACACTTTATTTTTATATAATCTCTATTTGGTGAATTGTATATTTAGTCACATATTCTATTATATATATATGTTTGTTTTGCTTTTTTAGGTAGATTATCACCCCTGGTAGCCTACTTCTGCATATTTCATACTTTTTTGTTTTTGGTTATTTTTGTTTTCGGTTAGTCTAGGCTATCATCCCTGGTGGCCTATTTCTGCGTACGGTACTTCGATTTTTAAATTTTCAGTTAGGCTATCACCGCTGGTGGCCTATTTCTGCGTACCGGTATTTCATAATTTTTGTTTTCGGTTATTTTTGTTTTCGGTTAGTCTAGGCTATCATCCCTGGTGGCCTATTTCTGCGTACTTAAATTTTGAAATTTCAGTTAGGCTATCACCGCTGGTGGCCTATTTCTGCGTACCGGTATTTCATAATTTTTGTTTTCGGTTATTTTTGTTTTCGGTTAGTCTAGGCTATCATCCCTGGTGGCCTATTTCTGCGTACTTCAATTTTTAAATTTTCAGTCAGCTATCACCGCTGGTGGCCTATTTCTGCGTACCGGTATTTCATAATTTTTGTTTTCGGTTAGGATAGGCTATAACCCCTGGTGGCCTATTTCTGTTTAAATAAACGTAAAATTGTTTTCGGTTCGGCTATCACTGCGTGTTCAAATTTAATTTTGTTTTGTTTTAATTTTCGGTTAGGCTATCACCGCTGATAACCTATTTGTGTGTATTTCAAATTTTTTGTTTTCGGTTAGGCCTATTTAGCCCTTAATTAGCGGCTCACCACATAAGTCGAGTTAAATAAAGCTGGACTATGTGGCGGCGCTCGACATAACTCGAGTGGCAATTTCAGCACGTAATGTTGCTGAGAGAGAGAGAGACAAGTGGTGGCAGGAGAGTAGCGAGCGTATGACTGCTCCAGACCACCGCGGCGAACATACTGACACGAATCCCAGCTCCCTCCTCCCTTTCTCACTCGCTATATAAGGAATTATATCGGGAAAGTGGCTAATTACATGCTTTTTGCACTTGCGTTGCACGGTTATTGCAAGAAAACTAGCCATCATAAAAGGATCGTTATGGTGTCATTCGAAAGCTCTGTTTATGCCCTTTCAGGGATAGGTACTTGTTTTACGTTCTGGGTCTTATTTAGGCATGAAAATGATCACGTAAACAGCCCTATTTTGGCTAAAAACACCCCGCTGGGCGGTACATATAAATAAACCGCATAGGCCGCTCGTAAGGTGTTAAGTAAGTGAAGCGACCTGAAGAGAGTGAAGTGTTTTTAAAGTGAGTTTAGTGTTTTTAAAGTGAGTTAAGTGTTTTTAAGTGAGTGAAGTGATCTGAAGAAAGTGATCGTCACCGTGCCTCGTGCCTGTACGAACTGCGCCGGTAGGTTTGGTGCTTCCATGTTTGCTCCTGCCGATCCACAAGTCTGCCGATTCTGACAGCAACGAGAGGATTTGACAGCAAAATTGGATGAAGCCCACAACAAGATCAACGCCCTCACCAGGAAGCTGGAATCACTCCAAGAGTTTGTAACATCAACGTTGGAGTATCACTAACTCCAATTGTTTCAACTCCAGCATCCACCACCGCCCCAACGTCATCTGCCAACAATCCAACACCTGCAGTAGACACTGCAGCAGATGCTTCTGACGAACCTGAGCCGACATCAAACCAGGACAGCCGCCCTGTTCACCTTAGTCTCTCCCCCACTCCTCGTGCAAGAAGCCTGCTAGCACAAACAGTACCAACCCCTCGCCCCCGTTCTAACCACTCCTCTCCCCGACCTGTATGTAGAGTCCCGCCACCACAGGTTTCCGGATTTACACCAGTGAGGAACGGTGCACGGCCAACGCAGAAAAGGTCTTATCTACCAGTCACAATGTCAAACAGATTTGAGATATTGGTAGAGATGGAAGACGAAGCAGAAGAGACCAGGCTCGTTGGGGATTCCATCCTACGAGGACAGGTCGAAGAGTTCTGCGACAGAGTCCCAAATCAACGAAAAGATTTTGCATCCCAGGAGCTGGACTGGACGACATTGTGAAAGCCTTCGAAGATACCACAAAGGATGCAAATGAAAATACCCTTTTCGTCATCCATGCTGGTTCAAATGACGTCATGCGCACCAGATCCGAAGAGTTGATGGAGAAATATCGCAAGATGATCCAGCACTACAAAAACAAGTCAAGGAATATCATCATCTCAGGCATTCTCCCCAAGATCGACGCACCTGACAAATTCTACGACAAGGCCTTCAGCACAAATAGCCGACTAAAATATTTGTGTCTGAGGGAAGAAGTTGAATTCATCAACCTCTGGGACAACTTCTACAACCAGCCTACTCTGTTCCGCAAGGATGGCACTCATCTAAACCTTGTGGGTTCAGCACGCATGGGTCGTCTCCTACACGAAGCAGTCCGCAGCCATGGATCAAAAAACGCCATCCGAGAAGAAGCAGCAGTGACATAAATCATCCAACGCCAAGAAAAAAACAGAGGCAACCGAGGACCACCAGCGATAAGGACCGAAGACAGCGAGGACCGAGGACAGTCATGAACATAAATGTAGATCCGACAAGAACCAAAAATATTATTAAAGAGCGTTCCGTGAGTTCTAAAATAACAAATTTAAAGGTTTTCTATGCAAACGCTCGTAGCATACGCAATAAATTTTCAGATTTAGAGGAGCTAGTGTTTACAGAAAATTATGATGTGATTGGCATAACAGAATCTTGGCTCAATACAGAAGATAGAGACTTTTTAGCAGAGTATTCACTTCCCGGTTATGTAATGTTTGAGAAAAGCCGAATAAATCGAAATGGAGGTGGCGTTTTACTTTATATCAAAGAAAGTCTTAACCCTACCCTCTTGTCAAAACCTCAATTTGTGAACGTCGGCGCATCTTTTGTGCTAATAAAGACTAATAAAGGTACAAAAATAATACTTGCATTAATATACAGACCTCCAGCTTAATCAGTGCAAACTGACCGAGAAATTTACGAACAAATTGCAGATGTAAGTAACTCACAAGATACCGTAATATTTGGCGACTTTAATTTACCTGTGACCAAGTGGGGCGATACTCTTACTTCACACTCCGGACATGACTTGTATACGAACTTGCAAGAGAGTTCGCCTTATCAATTTGTTCGAACGCCGACCCGTGGTAATAACGTTCTTGACATTGTACTTGCAACAAAAGAAGAATTAATAGAGAATTTGAATGTTGGTGATGAATTCAGTAACAGCGACCATCGTACGATTACTTTCACTTTAAAGTTTACTAGTAACGAACCAAATAGTAGCATCGAAAAAGTCCCTAATTTCAAGAAAGCAAACTTCCATAAACTTAGAGCTATGTTTTAAAGAAACTGACTGGAGCTTTTTAATTCACAATAACGACATAAATACATCTTGGAAGTTATTCGAAGCCACTTACCTAAAAGCAGTGCAAGACTGCATACCATCGAAAATACGGCGTCCAGGCCATAATAATAAGCCCAAATGGTGGAATAAAGATATTTCAAACTGCCTGCTTGCTAAAAAATTTGCTAATGATAGATTAAAATCCTCACAAAATGACGAAGAATGGCTGAAATTTGTAGAGCTACGACGCAAAGCCAAAAAGTTAATTAAGCAAAGTAAAAAGACCTTAGAGTTACATATTGCGAATCAAAGTAAAACAAACTCCAAACAAAGTATGGAGGAAGTGGAGGAGATGAGCAAGGTGTTTAAGGATGAGATCTGTGCAGCATGTGAGGAGGTGTGTGTAGTGAGGAGAAGAGGGAGGGGAGTGAAAGGTACAGCATGGTGGACAGAAGAGGTAAGAATAGCTGTGGAAGAAAAGAAGAAAGCATATAGAGAGTGGTTGGGTAGTAGAGGGAATGAAGATTCCGAGAGACAGAAACGAGCGAGGTACGTGGAGAGTAAGAGGGTGGTGAAGAGAGTAGTGAAGGAAAGTAAGAGAAGAGTAGATGAGGAATTTGGAAGGAATCTGAGTGTAAAATGGAGGGAGAGTAAGAAACTGTTCTGGAAAGAAGTCAAGAAAGTTAGGGAAGGTAGCAAGGGAAACAGTAAGGGTGTGAAAGATAAGAATGGGAGAATGCTAGCCGAGAAGCAAGAGAGAGTCGAAAGATGGAGGGAGTACTTCAGTGAGTTGCTAAATGTAAGGAATGAGGAGCCAGCAAACATAGCTGGATATGGTATGGGAGGGAGAAGAAGAGAAGTAGTGGAGGAGGAGGTGGGGATCAGGAGGTCAGAAGTGTGGGAAGCCATGAAAAGAGTGAAGTTGGGGAAAGCACCAGGAACAGATGGAGTGTGTGGGGAAATGTTGAGGTATGGTGGTGAGATAGTGATAGAATGGGTATGGAAAATGAGCAAACTAGCATGGGAGAAGGGGAATGCACCCGATATCTGGAAGACTGGCATAATAGTCCCCCTATATAAGGGCAAAGGGGAAAGAGGAGTGTGTGGTAACCACCAAGGAATATGTCTTGTAAGCGTAGTAGGGAAGGTATACAGTAGGGTAGTGATTGAGAGAGTGAGAGTGAGAACGGAGAAATGGATAGGCGACGAGCAGGGAGGTTTTAGGAAGGGAAGAGGATGTGTAGATCAGATTTTTACCCTGAATTGTGTTGTGGAGAAGTATCTGGAGAAGAAACAAAAGGTGTATGTTGCCTTTATGGACTTGGAGAAGGCCTAGACAGAGTGGATAGAGGTTTGTGGAAAGTACTTAGAATATACGGAGTAGAGGGCAAGTTGCTGAAAGCAGTGAAGAGCATGTATGAGGGTGCAAAGGCAGCAGTACGTGTGGAGAGTGAGAAGAGCGAGTTCTTTGACCTGAATGTTGGTTTGAAACAGGGGTGTGTGAAGTCCCCGTGGTTGTTTACTGTATATATAATAAAAATATATATATAATGACCATAAACTTATCTCTGTCACCTGTCCTATCTCTCCAGTACGGCCACCCGATCCTCCTAGCCGGCGGCGCTTGTGGCACTTTGGCGCTGCCGAGTTGGAGGCTCTTCGGCAGTACTTCTTTGATTTCCCATGGAATGATTTCTGCTTCCGTGGCTGAGGACCCTCGGAGAGTGCTGAACGCATTACCGAGGTAATCCTATCGGGCATGGAAGCATACATTCCATTCTCTTTCCCTCAGACTAATGCTAAAAAATCTTGGTTTACTCACGCCTGTTCTACTGCTGTCCGCAATAAGGAGGAAGCATTCAAACGGTACCGACGCCTTAAAACTCAAGACTCTCATTCTTCATATGTTTCTGCCCGGAATCAAGCCAAATCTGTTCTTCGACTTGCCAAACACTCTTTCATCAATAATAAATGCACTGAACTATCCAACTCTAGCTCTTCCCAAGCTTTCTGGCATATAGCCAAAAACCTTTCCAACAATTTCTCTTCCTCGTCTTTCCCTCCCCTTTCCCACTCTGATGGCACAACCATCACTTCTTCCTCTGACAAAGCTAAACTCTTCGCTCAAACTTTTGCTAGAAACTCCACCTTGGATGATTCCGGTGCTATTCCTCCCTCTCCGCCCTCCTCTCTCTTACTTATGCCTAATATCCTAATCACTTCTAAAGATGTACTTTCTACCTTCTCTGGGCTTAACACTAATAAGGCGTACGGTCCGGACGGTGTTCCTCCTGTTGTTCTCAAAAACTGTGCTTCCGTGCTGACTCCCTGCCTAGGCAAACTCTTTCGTCTCTGTCTATCCTCAAACGTCTTCCCTTCATGCTGGAAGTTTGCTCACATTCAACCTGTCCCAAAGAAGGGTGACCGCTCTCAACCCTCCAACTATCATCCAATTGCTCTCATCTCTTGTCTTTCTAAAGTTTTTGAAACTATTCTTGCTTCCAAATTTCTTAAGCATTTCTCTTCTCATAATCTGCTTTCAGATCGCCAGTATGGCTTCCTTAAGGGTCGCTCTACTGGTGATCTTCTTTCATATCTTACTAACTCTTGGTCATCCTCCTTTCGGGACTTCGGTGAGACTTTTTCTATTGCACTAGACATATCGAAAGCCTTCGATAGAGTCTGGCATAAATCTTTAATTTCTAAACTACCTTCCTTCGGTTTCTATCCCTCCATCTGTGCCTTTGTCTCTAATTTCCTTTCCGGCCGTTCCATAGCCGCAGTTGTGGACGGCCATTGTTCACTTCCTCACCCTATAAACTCCGGTGTTCCTCAGGGCTCTGTCCTATCTCCTATTCTCTTTCTAATTTTTATAAATGATCTCCTTAACTGTACCTTAATTCCCATCCATTCATACGGAGACGACTCAACCTTAGACTACTCCATTAGTTTTTCAGAACGCCCCAGCCAGCAATCCCTCAACGACAAATGTAATGAAGCCATAGAACTCTTAAATTCTGATCTAAATACTATTTCCAATTGGGGCAGAGAAAACCTTGTTAACTTTAATGCTTCCAAAACCCAATTTCTCCATCTATCTACCCGTCAGGATCTCCCAGCGGACTATCCCTTATTCTTCAACAATACAAAAATCAACCCTTCATCTTCTCTCAATATTCTTGGAGTCTCTTTTTCTTCTGCTCTCATTTGGAAGGACCATATTACCAGTCTTGCTAAGGCAGCCTCCCAGAAGCTGGGTGTGCTCAACCGCCTTAGAGGGTGCTTTTCCCCTGCACAGCTTCTTGCTCTGTACAGGGGCATAGTGCACCCTTGTATTGAGTATTGTTCACATGTGTGGGGAGGTTCCTCTCACACCGCTCTCCTAGATAAAGTTGAAAAGAAGGCCTTTCGTATCATTAACTCCCGTCCACTCACCAACTCTCTGCAATCTCTCTCTCTCCGCCGCAATGTTGCATCTCTCTCGCTATTCTATCGCTACTATAATAATCAGTGTTCCTCAGAGCTATCCCAGTACATACCACCTCCTTTATGTAGGGCACGTGGTACCCGTCTTGCAACTCAATCCCACCCCTACTTTGTGCAACTCTCCAACCCAAGAGTGAAACGTTACTCTCAAACTTTCTTCTACTCAACAGCTGAGCTCTGGAACTCTCTTCCAGAATCAGTCTTTCCCTCTTCCTATGACTTAAATTGCTTCGAACTCCGTGTGTCCAGGCATTTTGGCTCGAACGTCCCTTGATTTTGGCCCTGTCACTCTTTCAACTATGGGAGAGGCACTCGCTATAGGCAGTTATGCCTTTTGCCTCCCTCAATCACATAGAAAAAAAAAAAAAAAATATGGATGGAGTCATGAAAGAAATACTATCAAGAGCAGTGGATGTTGGTGTATTGCTGAAAAGGGAGGGAATTGAGTGGAAGCTACCTATACTGCTGTTTGCGGATGATACAGTTCTGATGAGTGATAATGAATGGGAGTTGCAGGGTCTGGTAAATGAGTTTGGAACAGTGTGCGAAAAACGGAATTTGAAGGTAAATACGGGGAAGAGCAAGGTTATGGTCTTCGAAAGGGGTGAAGTCACAGAGTGTGAGGTGAAGCTGAACGGTCAGGCTATGGAGATCGTCAACTCTTTTAAGTATCTGGGCAGTGTGTTGAGTAAAGATGGGACTATGGATGAAGAGGTGCGGGAGAGGGTACAACAGGGGAAGAGGGTTGTAGGAATGCTAAAAGCAGTAACAAGAAATAGGGTGGTGATGGGCTGGTCTATCAGAGTGAGAACTGAGCGATCTCTGCCATACCCATAGCTTACTCTGATTGTTCCTTTAACTTATATATTTTCTAGATCTCAAGTGACGGCGTCTTTTCCGTGGATTGACCTCCCAATCTACCAAGATTGGAAGCCAAAGTGTCACATTTTTCTCTTGCCCCTCAACTTTTTCTTCATAATTGCTGAGGGGCACAGGGCCCTGGGTGGGGCTTTGGTTTCCCGGGCGTTTCCGCACCCTCCTCAGCTCCCCGCCATGGGGTGGCTTCGGTCACCCAGGCTTTATTGTGGTCGGCAGGGAGGGTTCTGTGGGGGCGCTCGGTTATGGCCTTGGAATTGCTCGGGGCCTTGGGGCTGTTCGGCCAGGCAGCTTGGGGACCAACAACAACAACAACAAGAAATAGGGTGGTCAGTATGGAAGTGAAGAAGTCCTTGCATGACAGTGTGGTAATCCCGACACTGACTTACGGAAGCGAAGCATGGACGTTGGTTGAGAGACTCAGACCAAGAGTGAGAGCAGTGGAAATGAATTACTTAAGGAGTGCGTGCGGAGTTACATTTTTTATTTTTATTTTTTTTTAAGAGACAATGAACGGAGGAAGGAAAAACACAGATAAAACAAAAAGGTCCATGTGCCTAAAGGCATCCTCCATTCATAAAATGTTTGTAACAACTGGATTTAAACATTTGTAGATTGTAAGTTTGTTGAAAGCAATTCGAGGGAAGTGAATTCCAAAGAGTAGTATCTCTGGGGATAAATGAATTCTGATAAGCAGAAGTCCTGCATTGTGGAGGAGAAAGTGTAAATTCATGGGTGCTCTCAGCTGCCCTAGTTCTACGGGGAAAGATGTGGAGAGGCGGCACAATTGAAGCAAGTTCCTCGGAACAATTGCTGTGAAAATATCTGTAGAATAATGCAAGGGATGCAACGTTTCTTCGTATGGATAACGTAGGAAGGTCCTGTGTGATTGCAGGGTTATTGATTAATCTAATAGCTTTATTTTGAATTTTGTCCAACTGCCTCAATGCAACCACTCCACCTCCACCCCACAGAGGTGAACAGTAATCCATCTGAGAACGCACATGACTTTTATATATCATGGCCAACTGCTCGTCAGTGAAGAATTCTCGAACTCTGTACAGGAGTCCCAGTTTTTTAGAGGCATTCTTAGCAATGCTTCTAACATAATGTGTCCAGCTCAAGTTAGTAGTTAATGTTACACCGAAAATGTCAATACTAGGGGAAGTGGGAATATTTACATCATTACAAAATATATGGGAGTCAGTGAGATTCTGTCGGTTAGAAAATTGAATGTACTTGGTTTTCTGTGCATTAAAGGAAACTAGATTCTTTTGTCCCCATTCATTAATTCTAGAAAGGTCCTGGTTCAGAGAAATTGCAGTGTTTATTTTTGAATTTATAAGATCGGGTTGGGTGAAAGAATTGGTAAATGTGAAGGAACTGTGGAGTGTTGAGTCATCTGCATAGGAATGTATTGGATTATGAGTGGTAGATATGAGATCATTGATATGAATGAGGAACAGAATTGGGGCCAAAACTGATCCCTGGGGAACACCAGCATTTATTGAGTGAAATTGAGAATAAAGGCCATCTACCATTACACATATTTTTCTGTTATGAAGATAAGAAGAAATTAGTGGAACTAATGATGCAAGGCCGTAGTGTGACATCTTCGACAATAAGGATTGATGCCAGACTCTATCAAATGCCTTTGATATATCCAGTGCTATTGTATGTGTTTCACCATGTCGGTCTGTAGCTTGGTTGATTTGATGCGTAAGAAGGCAAAGCATGTCTGCAGTTGATCGACATCGTCTAAAACCATATTGCCTATCGCTGATTAATTTATTATTCTCAAGATGCTTAATTATGTGATTATTTAATATAATTTCAAAGACTTTACCAAGAGTGGAAGTTATAGCTATTGGTCTGTAGTTTGATGGATCTGAAGAGGCACCTTTTTTAGGAACTGGATGGATGTTTGCTTCTTTCCAGGGTACTGGGAAGCATGAGGTATGAGTACACAGACGGAAATTGTTTGCCAATACAAGAGCGAGCACCAAGGAGCAATTCTTAAGTACTATTGGAGGAATTTCATCTGGACCAGGAGCCTTATCTACCGAGAGATTCTGCAAAATAGTTTTGACATGTCTGGTGTGGATCTTAAGTGAGGGAATTTCAGGCGAATTAAAATTAAGTACAGGGACATCTTGATTTATTTCATCTAAGGTTGAGTTGGTGGAGAAAATATCCGCAAGAAGGTTAGCTTTACCTCGTGGGTCACTTACATGATTGCCAGTCGGAGATTTTAATGGTGGAATGGATGAAGCAGTAGTGAAGTTGGATTTAAATGAGTTAGAGTAGACCAAAATATTTTGTTATCATTTGGATTATTTAGAAGTTTATTTGCCTGCTTGTGGAGAAAGTTTGATTTAGTTAGGTTTAATACAGTTTTGGCATGATTTCTGATGTTTCTAAAGTAATTAAAGGCTTCACGTGTTTTTGATCTTGTGTATGCATTGTAGGCTATTGCTTTTTGTTCAGTTACTCTAGCACAATTATGGTCAAACCATTTAGGTGAATTAGATCTTTTACTGTACTTTTGATGAGGAATAAAAGTTTCCATTCCAATTTTTACAAAATCTTGTATGTGGCTCAAGGTGGAGTGTGCATCATTAGAAAAGAAAGAGGTCCAGGGAATATCAATAAAGAAACCTTGAAGACCCTCCCAGTCTGCCCTATCGTAATGCCATTTAGTCACCAAAACAGGTTCAGAGTGGGAAGGTGTGGTAGGTGATAGACAGGTGGCCTGTATCAGACAGTGATCAGAAGATCCAAGCGGGGACCTCACTGTAACATCATAATTTTCTGAATTGGTTGTTAAAAATAAGTCCAGTAGGTGGGAATAATGATTAGGATTATCTGGTACACGGGTGGGTTGGTTGTTGTTGTTGTTGTTGTTGTTCCCCAAGCTGCCTGGCCTAACAGCCCCAAGGCCCCGAGCAAGGCCAAGGCCATAACCGAACGCCCCCACAGAAACCTCCCCGCCGACCACAATAAAGCCTGGGTGACCGAAGCCACTCCATGGCGGGGAGCTGAGGAGGGTGCGGAAACGCCCGGGAAACCAAAGCCCCACCCAGGGCCCTGTGTCCCTCAGCAATTATGAAGAGAAAGTTGAGGGGACGGGTGGGTTGGTTGACTAGTTGAGTGAGATTAAATGAGTCTGCAAATAGCTCACATTCTAGACCAGCATCATCAGTCCTGGCTGAATGAGTGAGCCATTCAACATTATGGACATTAAAATCACCCAACACAGTGATTTCAGAAGAAGCATTTAAGTTGAGGACACTGAGTTGTGAGGACAGAGAATCAAAAAGACTTTGCTCTGGAGGAGTATTTGGGGAACGGTAGATGCAACATACGTATTTAAATTTACCAGCAGAAATTAATTTGTATATAGAATAATCAAAATAGGGACAATTGAAACTAGTAACCTCCTCCAGGGCAATTTCAGATTTTGCGAAGCAACATACACCTCCTTTAGGTCTGAAATTTTGGAGCAGTTGATAACCTGGAAAATTAAATCTAGACGTGTCAGATGTGGATGTTACTTGAGTCTCTGTCAAAAAAAGGAGAGTAAGGGATTCTGCTTGAAGAAATTGGTGGACAGAATTGATGTTAGAGTGAAGTCCCCTTATATTGCTAAAGAAAAAGCTGCACCGACGAGCAGCTTTGGGACGTTGCAATGCTCTTGACACAGTCGCATGATGACGACCGGGAGGGCACTGTGTCAATGACCCAACCCTGCCGGGGGTGGATATCCGAGGGACCACCAGGTTTGCTCTTAACAATTGTACTGCCATATTTATTGGGTAAGGTGTATGGTGTTACATGTATGATATGTAGTGGGAAGAGTAGTGTTTTATGCATAGAGGATAGCAATGTAGGGCAATGTCGTGAAGTTGGATGTGTATGTTATATAAAGAGGGTTTTCCTGATACCCCTGATGTGTGAGGCAGAAAGATATGTATCCAGCTACCAAGGCCTGGGAGAGAAAATGGAATTCAGGCTATTCCCTGAGTCTCCCGAAACCTTGGCGGTAGTACTATCCCACATGGAGGGATAGACAGACTAATGAGGAAGTCAGAAGGAGGTGTGGTGTGGAGGTAAATGTGCTGGAAAGTGTGAAAAGGAACAACTTGAGATGGTTCGGCCATATGGAACGTATGGAAAGCGAGAGAATAACTATGAGGGTGTACGAGAGCGAGGTGGAGGGACAGAGGGGTGAGGTAGACCGAATATGAGGTGGAAGGATGGAGTGAGGAACTACATGAACGAAGGCGGTGCTGGTTGGGGGGAGGGGCGTCGACTGACTGGGGACAGAGGTGCATTGGGGCGGTTCGTTCGTGGCCACCCCTTCGGGGATCACGGCATCAGGCAATAGATAGATAGATAGAAAAGACCTTAGAGTTACATATTGCGAATCAAAGTAAAACAAACCCGAAAGAATTCTATAGTTATATCAGAAAGAAAAAAGTAGTTACTTCAACTGTTGGACCGTTAGTCGATGAAAATGGAGAATACACCAAAGACGAAGTACAAATGAGTAATGCCCTCAATGCCTTCTTTGCATCAGTTTTTACAACAGAAGACCTCAGTGATATTCCTACACCATCGCCGATTCAGATTGATAATTCAGATGTTCTAAGCAATATCACCGTTACAGAGAGAGAAGTATTGAATTGTTTAGATAAACTCAAGGTAAATAAAACGCCTGGACCTGATACAATCTCGCCTAGAGTTCTAAAGGAAGCTAAGGATGAGCTCTCCAAACCACTGACATTACTATTCAATAAATCCTTGCAGTCTGGAACAATGCCCGATCAGTGGAAGCTAGCCAACGTAACACCGATATTAAAAAAATGCAGCAAATCCCTACCCAGTAACTATCGTCCAATTAGCTTAACCTCAGTTGTATGTAAAATGCTAGAAACGGTCATACGAGACAGACTCGTAAATCACTTAGAGGAAAATAACAAACTTAAAGATACTCAACACGGCTTTCGTAAAAAACGTTCCTGTTTAACAAACCTCTTAGACTTCTTCCACGATATCCTCAACCTCTACGATGAGAGTAAAGCTGTAGATATTATATACCTTGATTTTAAAAGGCCTTTGACAAAGTTCCCCACAAACGTTTACTGCTAAAACTAAAAGCGCATGGAATACAAGACAGTGTGTTGAAATGGATAGAAAATTGGCTCAGCGACAGAAAGCAAAGAGTAGTCATAAACGGTAAGGCATCTAAATGGACCAATGTAAGTAGCGGGGTACCCCAGGGATCGGTACTAGGACCAATTCTCTTTCTAATTTACATCAACGACATAGATGAGGGTCTCACCTGTACAATCTCAAAATTTGCTGACGATACAAAAATTGCAAATAGCGTACTCTCAAAAGAACAAGTTGACGATATGCAACACAATCTAGATAAATTGTCATGTTGGGCCCAAATTTGGCAAATGAGTTTCAATGCGGATAAATGTAAAGTACTACATATCGGATACCTAAATGAGAAAGCAAACTATTCGATGAATGGCACTCAGCTTAAAAATGTAAACAGAGAAACCGATCTGGGAGTAACAATATTGAGTAACCTAAAACCGAGTCAACAATGTTCAGAAGTTGTTAAGAAGGCAAACAAAATAATTGGCTTTATAGGCAGGTCATTTGAGCATAAATCCAAAGAAGTTTTCCTAACCCTTTACAATTCCTTAGTCCGCCCTCTTCTGGAATACTGCGTTCAATCCTGGTGCCCTTATTACCAAAAAGATATAAACAAGCTAGAACGAGTTCAACGTAGAGTTACCAAAATGATACCTAGCCTAAAGAACAAACCATACAAAGAGCGTCTTAGAGAATTAAATCTATTTCCTTTAACCCAGCGCAGATTAAGAGGTGACTTAATTCAAGTGTTCAAAATCATCAAAGGCATCGACAATATGAACTGTAGTAAGTACTTCACTATCGACCAATCTAATTACACACGGGAAACGGTTGCAAAATTATTGGTAAATCTTTTAACTCACATGATGCTAAGAATTTCTTCTTCAATCGAGTTGTCAACTTGTGGAATGGGCTTCCCCGAAACGTTATAGACTGCATCACCGTTGATTCATTTAAACTCCGCATAGACAAATATCTTGCATCAAACCCGCGACTGACTGCGTTTGTAAATGAATAACTTTATTTTATCCCCCCCTCAGTTACTAACCCCTCTGTCCCCTACTAACTTCCTAATCCTGCCACGGACATTAGTTCCATGGCAGTAATTCCCTTTCCAATGTTCCCTTACCCACTCTAAACCACTGTTTGGACACTTGATCCTCAGTTTTTTGGAGGACAAGCAACCTAGAAGGGTCACTATATCTGTTGTTGCTTGATTTCCTTTGTACTCCTTTGTATATCCATCAGTTACTCTATATATCTATCATTCACTCTACAGTATACTGTATATCCACCGATCAATCAATAGCCATCAATCTCTCTATCTACTCATTTAACTGTCTATATACTGTATATCTAATGATCTGTATTATTATTAATTCGAACATTTCTGTTTTCTTAAACTGCCTATGCCTTGCGTCTCCCTATATTGCTCGGTCTATCCAAGACTTTCTGTCTCTTTACTAATCTATGTAAATTTGTATCTGTTTATAAATCTATATCTTTCTGTATCTATGTATCAATATATATATCTATATTTCTCTTGTCACTAGCAGTAAAGAGCTTGTATAGCGACGCACTCATTTGAATCAATATCGAGCTTAACCCCGTACGAGTGGGCAAAGTTGCCTGAAATTACCTTCAATCCCTGCTCATTTTCATGCATAAACAAAAGGCCAGAGTGTAATACAATTATATATCCGTGAAAGTACAGTAATAGAGCTTTCAAATGATACCTCTATCATCACTGTACGACGTCTGGTTGTCTTGCAAAGATCTTGTAAACGAAGGGCAGAATCGCTAAAAATAAGCAATTTTTAGCTGTTTTCGCTATGTGTGACGGTGCAGATGTGCGAGTGAAGCCTCTGTCACACCTCAGTATGTCCCCAGAGACTGTGGGCTCCGGAAGAAGCTCTCATGCGCTGTTTCCAACAGCTGGCCTCGCTCCCAGGCCAGATAATAGCCGGAAAAACCTGCCCGTCAGGTGATGGCACCGCAAGAATTGGGTTAAGCGAGACAATGTATGTATGTATGTATGTATATACTCAGGCACATACCCCATAGCTGGGTGTGGCCGACTCGAGACAGAGACCGAATAGAAACATCTAAAGTTCCAATTCTTAGGGTCCGGGACCACTTTCGCATTCCCTCCCCCCCTTCCCTGTCTCATCTAGCAGGTGAAGTCTACAAGAGGAGGAGGATTCCTAGCCTCCCGCTCCAAGAAGGAAAAGTAGGACCGTAAAAGAGACAGAAACGGCTAAGGATGGGTAGAGGATGCCAAACCTCACTCTTGATAAGACAAGCCTTCAATGCCCAGATGCATTAAAACTTAGCTTTAAAGGTTCAAAGATTCTGACTGGTGCAACCTTATATTAAATTATGTTTATGACTGAACCTACCCAATCTGACGAGTTGCGTAGCAGCTAGGTGTTGGTCGCTCGAGACAGGTAGACAGAGGACAGGTGAACCAAAGTAGACTGCTGACATCACCTCCATCTCACCACAGGAGGAGATCAAGAGCCTATGACGGGGGTGGTCTGGTAATGAGGGAAAGAGTATAGACCGTACAATAAATTAACAATGAAGTAAAACCCATATTACACTAGGGATTTTTATGAGCTGTAAAGGCATCACGATGACATTTTTGAAGTAGCCATTTAAGAATGCCTGTAATACAATATACAGGGTTTTGCTCTCATGGAGAATGTTAATTAATAACCCTTTATTTATTCTATCTGCCATATAATAAAACAAGAGGTAATTGTATTTCTTAAGTATACAGAAGCTGGTCTCTTTTGTGTGTATACATATGTTTAACAACCTGACATAGGCAGATCTTGACTACACTATCCAATTAGTATAGCTGAACCTGACAATTATTGACTGCAACATATTTTTGTAACATTACTTCCTGAAATGATATTCATTAATTAAATTATTTTCCCATGTGTTTGTGCCTGTATATGTCTTCATATATAACT
This sequence comes from Paralithodes platypus, assembly GCA_032716605.1. NCBI lineage: Eukaryota > Metazoa > Arthropoda > Malacostraca > Decapoda > Lithodidae > Paralithodes > Paralithodes platypus. The sequence continues at coordinate 19,164,854 of CM064491.1, read as the reverse complement.
AGTTTACAGATGATAATAATAAGCACATTATACAAGGCCAGAATTTGGAATATGATGTGATTGAAAAATTACTAATGTTAATTGATGGGTTAGCCAAGATAAAGCAGAGAGACACTCACTAAGAACATCACTCAGAGAAATTCCAGACTTGTAGACAAACTGAGCTCCTCCAGAAGATTTCTTCTTTTCATCTACTTTTATATTGTCCTCCCTCACTTTCTTCTCCTCCCGCCACAGGACCGTGAAAGGAGATGGTCGAAGTGCATCCTCAACGACTCTGTGTACGGCGGATCCCACCCAGACCTCACTCTGTCCTAGGCTGACAGTCACGAGGCCGGCCCGGTTTTGGAGAGCCGGGACGAGAATATTCTGGAAGTTGAGTTGTGAGTGTGACTTATAGTTTAATGTTATTGGTCTGGTCTCACCTGAATTTCCCCTGCTGCCTATACTTTGTTCCCTTTATTTCTACTGTAATTGTATTAAAAAAAAAAAAATCTTTTTAACTATTGGTTTGAACCTGCAATTTACTATCAAGAGCCTGTACAAGCCCTATCAAAATGTATAAGGTGAGGCTGATCATATCATGACTTGTTATACCAATCTTGAAATTTACCAAAACACGATCAAGTAGATATTTCCAACTGTGATTTATCTGTTGCGTTAATGTCTGCATTGTATGTTGTTCAATAAAGATTAAACATTGGCAAGAGTAACCATCTGTTGCTTTGGCCAATTCGACACCGTAATAAACATTTGTGAACTTCAGTGAGGAGAATGTGGTGCATTATGTTTTGGCGGTATTCAGGTAACATTTGCCCGTCTCTCACCTACCTCTCCAATGTGTCCCGGTAAGAGGTTAAAGGCCCCCACAGGTATAACAGAAGGGTGGGAGGGCAAGGAAGGATCCAGGAGAGGGTCCCAGGCCACCAAGATCCCTTTAAGACCAAGGTAGAGATCCCTCAAACTCGTGTTCAGTGGTCCAGTAATACTTGTGGATGCGGGGACCTGCCATAGCTGCCTCACGTTGGATAGATACCTGTGGAAGAATATGGTAATAGTATGGTTATTAGCCCTTTCCATCAGGATCATTACATTATAAACTTACAATATATGGTGTGTCAAGCACAGAAAACATTATATGTACTTGTATTATAGTGCAGTATCTTCTTTATGACTTACCCATAGTGACTAGCGAGGTTAGAAGCTCTGGACCACAAGCCAAGGTCCTCCATGTTGTGTGGTGGGACGGGAGTGTAGGAGAGTGGGGGCAATAGGCCCAGATTATGCCACACCCACCACGCCCCCACCCGTGATGTCACCACGCCAACCACTGGCACACCTGCTTCTTCTGCCACATGCAGGACGCAAAGGTCATGAAGGAAGAGCGGCATTACTAGCAGAGTTGCTGTCGCTAGCTTCTTTTTTATCAGTGCCATTCTTGTGGCTACCGACAACATACCCGATTCTCCCATTTTCTCTTTGTCTATCAACTCTTCTTCATTCATTAAAAGTTGGTCTGATGGTGTATTTTCTGATTGCGACATGATCTCATCAAGTTGTCGACATGCGCAAACTCTGGAACGCACTATACGTCCGCTGATCGCCCACGCCCGCCCTTCCATGGCTTCCTCTGCTGTTACGCCCTCGCCCAAGCCTTCAGGAAACATTGGATCATCATCTTGTACAGAGATTTCCAAAACCTGTGAGGGATAGTGTGCATTTGATTCATACAAAAAATAGTAATTCTATCCTTGATTATCAGACAAAAACTACAAGCAATATAATTATGCTTTAGCAACAGCAATGGTAAAAGTCAAAACACGAAAACAAAGATACAGAAATGTGTAGCACAGAAAAATGCCTCTCAGAGTACCGTAGCTCTCCAACTTTACCTCTTACTTTTAGAGCAATACAGATCTTTACTCAGTTGAATCGCGTCCTGATAATTCAAAACAACAGAAGTTCATCACTGAGTATAGAATAAATTCTTTTAGGAAGATAAATATATTTCTATCGTACAGAAGGGGTAGCGTTCATGCCTCTCATGAGGGACGCCATGAGTTCAATTTCTGATGGTTGAATGTCTTTGACACTCATCCCAATGGCTTCCCAGCCCCTCTCTGTAATGGTGGATATGTATATCTGAAGTGCAATAGACCAGTGTCACATTTACAACGTGAATGCCTTTCACCTGATCAGCATGATGGAGCTGATTAAATTAGTTATAGACAACACTCACAACCACAGCCATTCCTACAGTAATGTAACATTACAATATACAGTTCATACACAACACTTGCCACAATCTACTTTCAGATCGCTAGTATGGTTGCCTTAAGCGCCGCTCTACTGGTGATCTCCATTTCTTATCATACTAACTCTTGGTCATCCTACTTTTGGGACTTCAGGCAACCTTTTCTATTGCGCTAGACATATCAAAAGCATATCTCTTATTTCTAACTACCCTCTATCTGTGCCTTTATTTCCAATTTTCATTCTGACCATTCCTTAGCTGCAGTTGTGGAAGGCCATCGCTCACTTTCGCATTCTCATCCCTATTCTGTTCAGCTCTTTAACCCAAGAGTGAGCTGATTTTCCCAGTCTTTCTTCCACTCAACAAGTAAACTCTGGAAGTCTCTCCCTCAATTTGTCTTTCCCTCATTTTATGACTTAGATTGCTTCAAACTCCATGTGTCCAGACATTTTGACAGCCTAACAGACTTTGCATTTGTCTCTCTATCATTCTTTCCATCTTTGGGGGGAGAGGGGCCCTTGCTACAGGCAGCTTTGCCTTTTGCCTCCTTCATACACATAGAAAAACAATAAAAATGTACACCCACACAGCAAGCGATTTAGAGCTGGTGTCACAGGCTGAATATGCCTTTTCCTTGGATCTCCTCCAAAGGGATCTAGATACCTTACACGAATGGTCAGTAAATTGGCAGATGAAGTTTAACATTGACAAATGCAAGGTACTAAAGATAGGGAAGATGATTACAATTGTAAAATATAAACTAGCTTATATGGAATTAGAAAACTCAGATTGTGAGAAAGATCTAGGTGAGTTTGTTAGCTATGATTTGAAGCCTAGAAAACAGTGTATAACCGTTTGTATCAAGGCAAACAGGGGTCTCGGGTTCATCTCAAGGAGTGTGAGTAACAGAACTGCTGATGTTATCTTAAAAACTTTACTTGTCATTAGTGAGACCCCATATATACAGTATATTTATTTATTTATTTTTTTATTTTTTTCTATATTCCAACTTACTTCCTCTCGGGCATAGGCTGAGAGCCTTAACATTCACCGCTGTACAATCAACAGTGAAGCCCATGAGGTCTTGTTCCAGTCTAGGGAGTGAGACATGTGAAGCACGTAGAGTACAACGAGCACCTGCCATCTTGCCTTCACATGAGGCACGGTGCTCACTCATGGCCCGAAACGACCCCATCTCTGAAGCCACCTCGTTCCCGTGCTTCACTGTCTGACCCCCTACACTCGGACTCTCACACTTACACACACACACAACGCCACCTGTTGAGCAGATAACTCACCAGGCATTGCACCCCTATAGCATATTTTGAATATGGGAATATTCATACAGGTCTATTTAATCAGGGAACAATGAGGGTATTTTATTGACGTTTCGGTGGGCTTGTGGTAATGCACTGATACCAGGTACAGCACAAATTCCATCCCAATAATATCTTCCCATTGATACATCGGGATTTGAACCCGGGACCTTTGGATTACCAGGCCAGTGGCAAGACCACTCCACCACACCTCCCCTAATATGGATTATTCTGTTCAATTTTAGTGTCCTTATTACAGAATGGACATAGATTCATTGGAGAGAGTACAACGTAGAATGACAAAAATGATCCATAATATTATAAATCTTATGTATGAAAAAAGGTTGAAGAAATTAGGCTTACATTCGTTAGAGAGACGCAGAGTTAGAGGGGATATGATAGAGGTGTTCAAGTGGGTTAGTGGGATTATTAACCCGGGAACTGCGGGAAGACTCTTAAGAGTTCCCCTGGCGGACTGCGGGAAGACTCTTAAGAGTCAGAAAAAATAAAAAATAAAAATTAAACATCGAAATTTTTTTTTTTTTTTTTTTTTTTTTTTTTTTTTTTTTTTTTTTGCCCTTGGGCCATGCAAAATATCAGTCCTCTACCTCCCCTCCTTCCCCACTTTCCTCCCCTCCTTCAGTTATCACCTATTTTCCCTGTTATTCCCTTATTCTGAGGTATATTTTCGTGCTAACATTAGCGAGTTGCAAGCAGGGCATTGTCATCACTGTTAGCAAGCGAGTGCAAGAGAGAGAGAGAGAGTATCGATCGACAGAGTCTCTCCAGCCTTGGGGGAAATTGGCGGGAAAGGAGGTTGCCTCACCCATACATTATGCAACTCCCGCCCTGTATCGCCGATTTTGACCATCCAAACGCTGTTTGGGAGGAAACTAATCAAAATAATACAAATATACATAAATGAGCAAATAAATACGCCCACCACTCCTTTACAGTATTAGGATTACAAATGAAAGAATACAATCATCAATATAAATCAACACCTTATTGATATCAATACAATTAATCTAAGACCATTAAATATCTGCAACCTTTTTGGTAAGTATTGAACTAAAAACTAAAAAATACACTTTCAAGTTAACTCCTTAAGGATCAAGACATATTTTGAGAGTATATTCTCTCCGCGAATCAGATACGAATAACTGGAAGTCACCAGGACTCACTGGGAGTGGTCCGACTCCTGGCGAAAACTTTAAACACGCCGAACATTTTGTCGGACAGGGCCAGTCGCTCGCGACTGGTAGGGAGTCACTGGGGGTCTAACAGGAGTCACTAGGACTCACTGGGAGTCACAGGGGAGTCACCAGGACTCACTGGGAGTCACTGGGAGTGGTCCGACTCGCAGCAAAAACTTTAAGGGGGCACCTGCCTTTTATAGAAGAAGGAACATTAAAAATAATGTTATGGCAGTCACATATTAACACAAGGTTAAGCATGTTTTGAAATATGTTTTGCCATAACAGGGATCTAAATATATATAATATCAAGCATATAACAAATTATAATTAATAATATTTTGCTAATTAGTTGCCATGTTTAACCCACTGAGCCCCAGCGACGCAAACAGTGCGTCGGCAATGTATGTAACGCTAAACCCCAGTGACGCAGACGTCTGCGTCAGTGTCACTCCGGTCCCAATTACTCCGGTCCTATGGTACCTAGAGGGCTCAGATTTGTATGGAAACTGCATGTGTAGGTATCCCACGCACCCATGCCAATGGTTGAAAACTCTTAAAGTCCAACCGCGTGCGCGTGAGCGCGCAAAAACATGTTTTTTGGGGGGAAATTGCCTTCAATTTTTTACTCTTGTAAAATCCATTTTCGGGGGCTCTGTAGGACCATTTGTTGAGCTTTTTGATCGTTTTTCCGTGGTTTTTCCTTCATTCCTAACCCATTCGCTATTGTTTCTGGAAAAAAAAAATCAGAATCAGCCGGTCCTGGGTGGTTCATTTATAAATATTTAGCTGGTACTCAGCGGGTTAAAGGGCTATAGCTTTAAAATGCCTGTAGTTAGAGGTTTCATTGTTCTACCCCTTTACACCTTACGAGCGGCCTATGCGGTTTATTTATATGTACCGCCCAGCGGGGTGTTTTTAGCCAAAATAGGGCTGTTTACGTGATCATTTTCATGCCTAAATAAGACCCAGAACGTAAAACAAGTACCTATCCCTGAAAGGGCATAAACAGAGCTTTCGAATGACACCATAACGATCCTTTTATGATGGCTAGTTTTCTTGCAATAACCGTGCAACGCGAGTGCAAAAAGCATGTAATTCGGTACTTTCCCCATATAATTCAGTATGTAGCGAGTGAGAGAGGGAGGAGGGAGCTGAGATTCGTGTCAGTAGGTTCGCCGCGGTGGTCTGGAGCAGTCATACGCTCGCTAGTCTCCTGCCACCACTTGTCTCTCTCTCTCAGCAACATTACGTGCTGAAATTGCCACTCGACCTATGTCGAGCGCCGCCACATAGTCCAGCTTTATTAAATACGACTTATGTGGTGAGCCGCTAATTAAGGGTTAATGAACTCTATATAAATTTTATTTTGCCAGGAGGAATTTTATGTGGGACATTAATGAAAGCAGTTATGAATATTTACAAGAAATAATAATTATATTCATGAAACGAGAGTGAGAAAATTAAAACAAAATAAGATTTATCAATACTTAGAATTAAGTTAGGGCAATTCCCTCTTACAAATATAATCAATTTTAAATTACAATTAAAATGACACCTAAATCATTAAAATTGGTCCATAAATGGCTGAGCAGATGCCTTTTTGATATATGCAATATACTAAATAATCCGTTTTGAGAAAATGAAGGTTAAAGTTTGATACTACTTGATATTACGAACATTTCTGTATTATCAAACTTTCAAAGTGAATGAGTTGCAATTTTCATCAGAAGTTCTTACCATTATAGAATTAATGGGTTGTCTTTCTGGGCACATATTAAGTAAATAATTGGCGATATTTATATAGAAACTTCACAGTTTGTGTATCATACGCGTCACGCGTATCTGGCGTCCAGGGTGTTAAATCTTGGTTGAAGCATGTGAGTTGTGTCCATTTAAAGCGGGGTAGGACATTAAATAATTGTATGGGAGCCATGATGATCTACGATACGGCAGGGAACATATCAGGTGATTTTTGGGTGTGATTTTCAAAATTAAGCTGATAAATCAATTTTATGGTGTATTTAGCGAATGCCCCCTTAAACACGCCAAACATTTTGTCAGACAGGGCCAGTCGCCCGCGACTGGTCGGGAGTCACTGAAAGTCTAACAGGAGTCACTAGGATATCGCTAGAGTCACTAGGAGTCATCGATTTTCACCGTGAATAGGCCCAGGAATCCGAATATTCACCTACTCCTAGTAATTCTAGCTCGCATTCCTGACTGTGTGAAGTACCCTTAAGATACGAACAAAGTGACAGCCAACTGATAAAGTCAAGGAAGGATAAACACCTTAGGATATAATTAATTCGCACCCGCAGTCAATTATGTTCGTATTGTTGATCGCACTGGTTAGTAAATTTGAGTGCAGGTAAACTTCAATACCCAAGGTCACAAAATTGAGTTTAATAGACAACTATAAGAAACAGTTCTGCAGTGTGATCCGACAATTGTTGGTGTTTGTTTCCCAGCTTGTGTTTTGCTGTCTGTTGGCGGTATCTGCTGCTGCCCCACAGTATAACATCGCCACCCCCGTCCCTGCACCAACCTAAAATGTCCCCGTCCCGGCCTCCTACAGCGCCCCCGTCGTCGCCATCCTCAGGGACGACAGGCAGGGACCAGATGCCTATGGAAACTACAGCTTTGCCTTCGAAACTGCCGAGCATCAGCTGACAGGAGCAAGGCGCCCCTCAGGGAGATACCGGCGCCGTAGCCATGTGGGGAGGATGGTCGTAAGTAGCTAGAGGTTTATTTCATCTTATTATCTAATATATATTTTATCATTATTGTTTTGTATATCTGAATGCTAATTATAGCAACTTACGTTGCCTAAAAGAGACACAGATTAGTTTCAACTATATTCACATGCCAATGTTAAAACAATCAATATTTTATGAGCATGTTTGATATTTGTGTTTCATTAGGAAATGAAGCCCTGTCGATTATGTACCGAATTAATCAAATATAAGTATATGCCACATACTCTTACAAAACTAAATCGTCTCTTCGATAAGTGACATACTTCTTCCTGGCTTGGTAAGGTGAGGAAAATAATATGTTTATTTCACCCCCAGCTTTACCTTCCCCGACGGAACCCCTGGCGTGTTCAACTTCGTTGCCGACGGTTCCGGCTACCGGGTGGAGTCTGACCTGCTGCCCATGCCCGCCCACGCCCTGGAGCAGATCGAGAAGGCTCGCCTGGAGGACCAAGCTGCAGCATCAAGCAACCGATACTCAAACCCTGCCCCGCCCCTTCCAACCAGTACAACGTTCCTGCCCCAGCTCCCGCCCCTGCCCCTGTAAACCAGTACTCAGCCCCTGCCCCTGCCCCTGTCAACCAGTGCACAGCCACTGCCCCTGTTAACCAGTACTCAGCCACTGCCCCTATTAAACAGTACTCAGCCCCTGCCCCTGTCAACCAATACACAGCCCCTGCCCCTGTTAACCAATACACAGCCCCTGCCACTGTCAACCAATACACAGCTCCCGCCCCTGGCCCTGTTAACCAGTACACAGCCCCCTCCAACCAGAATATATTTCCTTCATTCCCTGCCCCCCAGCAGAACTATATTATCTTCCCACAATAGCGTGTTATACTGAGAGCGAGTGAGAAATGTTCAAATACATGTAAACTGTTGTTATTGTTAATGAAAGTTATATATTTTGTACCGCGATGATCAATAAAGATTGTTTTTAAGAACATTACTTATTACACATTTTTTAAGCTCATTTAGCGAATTCCCTTCTCGCTATTCTTACTATGTTCTTTTTCCGAGACTGAGATTGTGTGCATAATTATTATAAACATAACACAGGTAGGCCTGGGTGTGGTATATTGGTCTTACTACTGGACTTGTAATCTCATGGTCCCGGGTTCAAATCCCGATGTGTGAAGGGGAAGATATTATTGGGATGGAATTTGTACTGTGCTTGGTTTCAGCAAAGTTATTATACATATTCACTATCCTTGGTTTCAGTACATTATTACAAGCCCACTGACACGCCACATCAAATTTCCTCGCTGCTTCCAACATACATTAGAATTGTATGAATATTTCCATATTCAAAATATGATATTGGGAAGCAGTGCCTATTGAGTGATAAGCTCAACTACTGGCGTTTGAGGGATAGTTGTCCAAGATTGTACGATGAGACTGAGACAGTGAGAGACAGTGACGATGCGGCTTCGAGACGTCGAACCTACAATAGGCCAATGAGAGACAACCACCTAGTCAGTTGCAACATTCACCTGTCTCATAGCTTCACTCGCAATCTAGAGTAGGACCTCCTAGCTTTATCGTGTGGAGCGATTGAATTTACAAGCTATAACCCTATGTCTGGAGGTATAGTTGGAACATAGAAAATTAAAAAATCAAACACACACATATATATATATATATATATATATATATATATATATATATATATATATATATATATAATATATATATATACAGTATATATATATACTGTATATATATATATATATATATATATATATATATATATATATATATATATATATATATAATTATATAGATAAAGTAGAAAGGAAAGCCTTTCGTATCATTAACTCCCATCCACTCACCAACTCTCTGCAATCTCTCTCTCTTCGCCGCAGTGTTGCATCTCTCTCGCTATTCTATCGCTACTACAATAATCAGTGTTCCTCGGAGCTTTCCCAGTGTATACCACCTCCTCTACGTAGGGTACGTAGTACCCACCTTGCAACACAATCCCACCCCTACTCTGTGCAACTCTCCAACCCAGGAGTGAAACGCTATTCTAAGACTTTCTTCTATTCAACTGCTGAACTCTGGAACTCTCTCCCAGAATCAGTCTTTCCCTCTTCCTATGACTTAAATTGCTTCAAACTCCGTGTGTCCAGCCATTTTAGCTCGAACGTCCCTTGATTTCGGCCCTGCCACTCTTTGAAGTCTGGGGGAGGCACTCGCTGCAGGCAGTTATGAATATTTTGGTCTCCCTCATTCACATAGAAAAAAAAAAAATATATATATACTGTATATATACAGTATATATCTAATATATATATATATATATATATATATATATATATACCGGTATATATATATATATATATATATATATATATATATATATATATGTTTAATGATTTTGGAAGTGCATGTAGTCTGTAACCAGTTTATAAGCGGGGATGGGCGTATTTATTTGCTCATTTATATATCTTTTTTATTATATTTATTCGTTTCCTCCCTAGAACTCCATCAAGCTTAAACAAAAAATCCAATACTCTCCTTCAAACTAAATTTGTAAATTTTTCGATAGAATAATTAATGTCCCGGTAGAAAGCCTGTTCTTCTTAAATTACAGGCTCGCTATCGATCACCCGGAAAATATTGACACCTCTATTACACGAAATGGCATAATATTGAAAAAAAATGGGGCGGAAGGTCTTAAAATCGCCAAACTATTGGGCCGAACGTCATAAAATATGAAAACAAATGGGCTAAACATGAGGAAGAAGGTGGACCAGAAAAACTACCCATCTCCCCTTAATCCTTAATCCCCTTAATCAAGCCATCCATGTACACTCAATATTGACCCCTTCTATCGTGTAATACGATAGTGTAAGACAATTAATGTGCTAAGGTACGTCTCTGTGACGTCACTAGGTATACGATAGTCTAATAGTCGTTCCCACGGTAGGGCGTAGGACGATTAGATCTCGTGAATTATAAGATTGTAAGTAAGTTAAGATTATAAAAGGCGTAATATGATTTTAATTTTAACGTAATAAACTTTTCTTTCCCTAATAGTAATATTGATAGTAAAATAACTTATAATTGTTTTTATTCCCAGTTAATAAGATTTTGTAAAATTTGCACTTAAGTAGATGACTTCTGGGCTAGAGTTAAGTTACTATGCAGACTCTTAGTAGACAGAGGTTTTGAGGCAAGTAAATTGTTACATAAATTTAATCTTTTTAGGGTCAATTATTGTGACTGGATTCTAAAATTTGACATAAATAATTTTAATCAAGCATTTTTAACTTGAAGTTTCTTGTATAGCCTCTGCTTACTTTTTGTCTGTTTGTATTAATTGTTTATCCTTTTCTTTTTCTTTTTCTATTATTAATATTGATGATAAATTTGATTAAATTGATTGTTCTTGTTAAAAGAGTACTCTTTGTTTAAATCTGTTGTTGCTTCTTCATATTTTGAAATTATTTGTCTTTATATTATATGTATTCATTGTTGATAGTATCAATTGCTTGCTTTTGCGATTTCCTTAGTTTATTTGTACGATAAATGTAGGTTATTTGTAGGGTAGTTATTGATAGGGGTCACTTGAGGCATGCTATGCTTACAGGTACCTACCCAATAGCACTATCGTTAGTGAGTGCTATATATATATATGTTTTTTGTAATATTATAGATATCTTATCAATATTTGTATTTGTACTATTGTTAATGTCCTGTCAAGTTGCAAACTTGATTTTAATAGAACATTTTAACACTAATTGTAGTTTGTTTTATTCATGCAGAGTTTAGTAAAATTTGCCAGAATGTCCCGAACTTCCCAAATTGACTAATTCCCTGAACGTGACGATAGTGCGTTGTAATATGTGCGATTAGTTTGCTTGGGAAACAGATTAACTTGCTCATGTAGTAATGTACACCCTATGTGGTGGATTGTGTTCTTTCATTTCATAAATTTTATTTTATTAAGCGTTGTTTCCACATAGCGATTTTGATATGTTGTTTTGACTTTATATTGTCTTTGTCCCAGTTTTGGTTTGACTTTGTTTGCAAGTTTTACATTTTAATTTTAATTAAACAATATTGACACGGTCTTACGGTCTTACGTAGAATATATATGAATTTATCGTATATATTGATTTAATTTATCGTACTGAGCAACATAGATACGGTACGATAATTTGGGCGCCTGGCGTTTGCCAAGGCAGCAAGGTGAAGGTCTGGAAGAAGATCAGAGCCTCCACGAACATCATCCAGTTAACATATAATTTCCGCCTTCAGTTGATCGTGCTTTTGTGCCTCTAATCACAATAAATTGCCAGCAAAACACACATCTACAGATTCACGACGCTCTCATCGACGCCATGACAGACAGCTAAGCATATTATTCAAGTCCATTCTCATATAATAATTTGTTTATTTTCCTTGACCTGTGCTTTCGGGCTGGTCTCTGGTTTCCTCATCGTCCGCCATATTGGGTACAAAAAAATCTTTGTCTCATTGCCACGTGGAACTATTGGCGAGTTAAATCCTGGAATATTATTAACCCTTAGAACCTTGAATGAATATAAAATAATTGTGTGTGACCTTTGGATGTAAATTAGCTTGTTTCAGATTGAATTCAATTTAGACTTGGAGTAATTTAATTTAGATTGATTTTGTTTGAATTATAGCTTAGAGATATTTAACTTCCACTGATATTATACCACATTCGTGCCCAGACCCGGAAGTTCGCACCTTTAGGGGATTTTTAAAGGCAATGAGCAAGGGATTAGCCCAGGGATGCAGGAGCAAGGACCCAGGAGGAGTAGGGCTTGGGTACAATCCGGAAACTCTGGCGCCGATACCACAGAGGATAGCAGTCGTCGGGCATTCATATGCCAATAGATTAAGAGCGGCTGATCAAGGACCTGTGGGGTATAGGGCGTCGGAAGGGGACAGATACTTCGAGCTCTCCTACTTTGGGGTGCCTGGGGCCAACATCGATACCCTGAGAGCCTCCCCACAGTGGGGGCAGGTAGTGCAGTTTAGGCCCCTTATGATCTTTTTGTTTATCGGCGGCAACGATATACGCCCCGGTACAGTACCCCGAGAATTAGCCAACGGAATTAAGCAGGTGGCGTTGGATCTGGAAAAGGATACCGGGGGGAGCTGCAAAATCGTGGCTTTCGAGAGCTGGACATGGGTCCGAGGTTTCACTGCGGAGGAGTATCACGCTATCCGGAACGCCGTTAACCGCACCCTGAGATGTCGGCTGGCGGAGACGCGGCACCGCTTTGTATCTATTACCCTCAATGTACGGGATCTTGATCTAGACGGCGTCCACCTAGATTTGGACACCAACCAAGAGCTCTACAACAAAATCGTAGGGCTGACAAAGCGTTGGTTGGAGTGGGACGCCGGGGTAGTATCGTTGCGCCTGCCAAAGTCCTGCATCCCACCCATCATCTTCCTCCAATAATTTTTCTTTTTCATTTCAGACTTCATGTGACACATGACCTGACCTAACATTTTCTTGTTCATTATGACCCTTTAGTGAAGGTATTGCTATTTAGCGTGCTATTTTTTCTCCATAACAAAGAAGTCTGCCGGACGGCGTCTCTTAACTAGGCTACTTATTTGCCGTTGTAATTGTAACATTGTAAGGTTTAAATAGCCTACAGGCTTGCATACAAAATGAGTAAACAGGAAGAGATACCATCTAGTGGGGTGCAAAGCAAAGCCCCTAAAAATCAGAGGGTGGGACTTCGGGGAGTATTAAATAGGTTAATTATTGATGTCAACACTTTCATCACTACTGCTGACCTCGAGGAATTAGAGGCTAGGCTAGACAATGTCCAGGTTACCCATAGTCGTATTGTAGCTCTAAGTGAGGTGATTGTGGCAAGCATGACAGAGGATAAGGAAATAATACCTGAGTGTGATAATCGCGCCCTCTATGACGAAACTGTCTTCAAAGCGAAGCACCTATTACAGCACGCTGTTGCTAACAAGAAGGGAGGCGATAACAATGCCCAAAGAAGGGTTGATCCTAAACACCCTGTGCACCTCCCAAAGCTCAATCTTCCTACATTTGGGGGCAATTTGACTGAGTGGTTAGCTTTTTGGGATGTATTTCGGTCTACAGTGCATGAATCCACTTTGGATAATGTCCGTAAATTTCATTACTTGAAAGGACAAATGGAGGGAGAGGCCTTACATTTAATAGAGGGTTTTGCGGTAGTAGGTGATAGTTATCTTGAGGCAGTACAGTTATTACAGTCTACATACGGGGATCGGGAGCAATTGAAAAAGGCCCATGTCGTCGCCTTGTTGAATCTGACAGAACCAAAGTACAAGGTTGATGAATTAGCAAAATTTAGAGCAGACATGGAGTGCCATACTCGATCTCTAGACACTCTAGGGCTGACCTCACAGGAAATGATAATCATTACCCTCAGACAAAAGCTTCCTATGGTAATACTCGACAAGGTCAGATCATTTGATCTGGGTGAGTTTAGAACTCAGTTCAGTAAAGAAATCAGTAATTTACAGTTGAACAATGGGAGAATGAATGTGTCAGGAGGGAGTGGGAATGTTGAAATGAGGGGGACTGTAAGTATGACGGTGGGGACCAAGGGAAAGGAAGACGGTACGTACAAGAAACCCGCACAGACTTTATGTAAACTCTGCAATAATAATAAGCATAAGTGGAGTTTCTGTGTAAAATGCCTAACAAATGAGTTAAAATTAGCACAAGCGAAAAAACTGAAGCTATGTGCCGGGTGTCTGAGTAAAGATCATGGTAAACAAGGGCAATGTACTGCTACGTACTTAAGGCCCTGTCGTCACTGTAAAGGACATCACTTCGACAAGTTGTGTCCTACAGTTGACAAAGGCAAAGATGTCAAACCAGAGGGTACTACAACTTTGACATTAGGTAGTACGAAATACACCGCTATATTGCCCACAATAAAGATTCCCATGGAAGGTAATGACAGTAACAAGGTTTGTCGGGTGCTGCTTGATCAGGGGTCTCAACGATCCTTTATAAAAAGGTCCATATGAGGGGGACTTGAGCACCGAATCGTAGGGGCTGAGACTCTTCGATTGCAGGGATTTACAGGGGTTACTGACAAACAAGACTACGAGATAGTGGAGATTTCCTATTTCTAACATAAACCAAGGTACTTTATAACATGTATCGTAGTAGACAACTAGACACCCTACCAGAATATGTATCTGTAGGAGTGAAGAAGGTGGAACACGCATTACGTAGCAAGGGGGTTAACTTGTCAGATCCCATGGGAGATCAGAGTGAGGTGTATGTTCTACTTGGTGTGGATCATTATTATGATGTAGTATACCCTGGATTTAAAAGGATGTGTGGTGTGATTTTGATCCCCACTAAATTTGGCTATTGCATGAGCGGAAAGGTACATACTATACAGTCAAATGTCCTGGTCGACACAGTCTCAATATTAAGGGTGAATGTAACCGCGGCAGAGGAGTTGGGAAGGGAGGATTCCCAACCTAGTGACCCTAAAATGACTGCCGAGTTCGACCTGGAACGACTGTGGAGATTAGATCACATAGGCATTAATCCTATGGAGACCGATTATGACTCGGAAATTGCGCTGAAGAAGTTTGAAGAGTCTGTGAGCTATTGTGCCTCAGACAAGCAATACAAGGTTAGTTTTCCCTGGAAAATTAGTGAGATGAGCCTGCCAACAAACTATGGATTGGCATTGGGTTGCTTGCGAGCATTACAGTGTAAACTATCAAATGAACCGAGTACGCGCCAGGCGTATGACGATGTATTTCGGAATTACTTGGACCGAGGCTTCATTGAAAGAGCCGATGTAAAAGAACCAATAAGGAAGGGAAGGGTTCACTATCTAGCCCTTCATGGGGTAAAAAAAGACAGCGCCACCACACCAATACGGGTGGTGTATGACTGTTCGGCCCAATAAGGTCAACAACCCAGCCTGAATGATTGCTTGCTGACTGGTCCGTCCATGGTGTCGGATTTGTCTCAACACCTATTGCGATTTAGGCTGAGGCAATATGCATTTACTAGTGACATTGAGAAAGCCTTCTTGATGGTCAAATTACAGGAGGAAGATAGAGATGTTACTCGCTTTCTTTGGTTTGAAGACATCAGCGACTCTGAAAGTCCGGTCGTGATCTACCGTTTTCGGGTCGTACTCTTTGGTGCTACATGCTCGCAGTTTTTGTTAAATGCCACAATTAAGAAACATCTGTCAGATACTCATGAGGACACAAGTAAACTATCTCATGGGTTGTATATAGACAATTTGCAGGGTTCTAGCAATAGTCAGGATGATTTGTTACATACCTACTGGCAAGCACGTAGATTGTTTACAGAAGCTCATTTATTTCTCCGCGAATGGGTTACTAATAGTGAAGATCTTCAGAATTTAATTCAGATGGATGGTACGGCATCTCATAACCAGGAAAAGACCAGAAATTTGGGGATGATCTGGCAACCAAAACAAGACATTTTAACTTTTCAAACCAAGTCTTTTGTTCAGCAGACAGGAACGCACTCGAAGAGAAGTCTGTTGAGCAAAGTTTCGCAATTTTTTTATCCTTTGGGTCTAGCATTACCCGTTACCATAAGAGCTAGGATTCTGATGCAAGAAGTTTGGAGACGCAAAGTAGGAGGGGATGACAGTTTGCCCGAGGACTTAAGTGATCAAGGGACATTATTGTTGAAAGAGTATGACATCCTATGTACTAAACAGCTACCACATAAGGTGGCAGCATACGGCGACGTTGCATTACATACGTTTTGCGATGTTATCGCCACGGCATACGGGGTAGCCATATATGTCGTTACTTCATTTGGGGCGCATTTAGTTACAGCCCGGGCCAAGGTAACCCCGGTCAAAAAGGTAACTATCCCTAAAATGGAATTGACTGCCATGCTGCTATTAGCACGTCTGGTGCAACATGTACGCGCAGCATACGAGAGCGAGTTGAATATTGAAGTCGTTCACGTATGGTGCGATAGTCAGGTCGCACTCAACTGGGTACATAGCAAGAAGTCTCTGCCAGTTTATGTGCGAAATAGGGTAGATGAGATTAAGGCCCTATTGCCAGAAGTTGCATATCACTATGTCAATACAAAAGACAACCCTAGTGATCTCATAACTAGGGGTATAACGGCTAGTCAGTCAGTTAATAAAGTCCGAGTTGTGGTGGCATGGTCCAAATTGGCTGCTCCATGAAAATGAATGGACGATATGGCAGGCTGTTGGTGAGGGGCTTCTACCACTGGAAACAGTGGCAGTTGCAGACCAACCAAATGAGCCACCGGGTCCAGTAATAGAGTGGGCAAGATTCGGTGACTATAATAAATTAGTCACAGTTGTAGCTTGGGTTTTGAGATTTATATCCAACATCAAGGTTAAAGTAACGGGCCAACTCTGCAATAAGGGTCACAACATTAATGCTCGTGAATATACAGCAGCTGAAGTAACTTTGATCAAGTGGGTTCAAGCAGAAACCTTTTCCAATGAATTAGAATCTTTACAAAGCTCTAATAAGTTAATAATGCCTAACTTAGTGCGTCAATTGAGGTTGCACCTAGATAATGACCTCATCAGGTGTGAGGGTTGCTCAAAGTGGTCGGGTGTAACGGACGTCACAAATCGTCCTATACTTATGCCAGCAAGACATCACGTTACTGATCTATTGGTCATACGTGCACATAAGGAAGTAAAACACTACGGGGTCTATCACATCATCTCGAATTTGCGTCTCACATGGTGGATACCCAGAGTTTGACAAGTAGCTCGACGCGTAGTAAGGAAGTGTGTGATATGCCAGAGACTAAAGGGTAAATCTTATGCGACTGGACCAGCTCCGCCTTTACCTGAATGTCGTATAAAACATATCGAGCCTTTCCAAGCTGTAGGGTTAGATTACACAGGCGCATTGAAGACGAGAGAGCAAGATAAAGTCTATATATTATTGTTTACCTGTGCAACATCTCGCGCGGTACACTTAGAATTATGTGACAATATGTCTAGCGAGGAATTTATGCTGGCATTTCGACGGTTTTGTGCACGTCGTTCATTCCCTCAACTAGTACTTAGCGACAATGCTCCTACTTTTATCCAAGCATCTAGATACCTTAAGGATATGAGCAGTGATCCTACAATCATCACTTTTATGGGAGAAAAGAAGTGCGAATGGAGGTTCATCCCAGTTATACCTTGGTTTGGTGGAATGTGGGAACGGTATGTCGGCATTGTCAAATCAGGACTGAGAGCAGTAGTAGGACGTGTTTTATTGAAGAAGAGTGAATTAATGACAGTTCTCAACGAAATAGAAGCAGTCATGAATGATTGTCCGCTCACATATGTGTACACCGACCTGCAAGAACCATTACCATTAACGCCAGCTCACTTACTCTACGGTAAACCATTGACTGCATTCCCGTCCGATTTCCAGTCTATCATAGAACTAGAGGATCCTTCGTTGTACTCTGAAGCAGCGGTGTCTAAGCGGTACCAGTATATTTCGAAGGTAATTGAGGACTTTATAAATAGGTGGATTGATGAATATCTGCTAGCATTGAGGGAAAGAAGTACCAAACCCTCTGGTAGACCATCGACACCTACTGTTGGTGAAGTAGTTTTAATAAGAGAAGACAGTCCTCGATTGTACTGGAAATTAGGCCGCGTGTTGGAGGTGTACAAGGGGGAAGACTCTGTAGAGCGGGTGGCACTATTGAGGACGGCCACTGGAACTACTGTTCGTCCTATCGCACGTTTGTACGCTTTGGAGCTCGATTCTGCTTTGCAATCTGAGGCTCCACCTGTTATTGCTGGGTCTGAGAATTCTCAACGTGACGATTCACCCCTTCCGGATGGTGATCAATCTCGGACCGGGACGCGTCCCAGACGCGCTGATGCTGGCGCCGTTGATATGTGGCATCAGAGGATAGCCTCTGGGCAACTTTAATTTAAGGTGGGGTTAAGGTTTTCTTGTGGGAGGAGTGTATCATGTAATACGATAGCGTAAGACAATTGATGTGCTAAGGTACGTCTCTGTGATGTCACTAGGTATACGATAGTCTAACGGTCGTTCCCACGGTAGGGCGTAGGACGATTAGATCGTGAATTATAAGATTGTAAGTAAGTTAAGATTATAAAAGGCCTAATATGCTATTAAACAATATTGACACGGTCTTATGTAGTATATATGAATTTATCGTATATATTGATTTAATTTATCGTACTGAGCAACATAGAAAGGGTACGATAATTTGGGCGCCTGGCATTTACCAAGGCAGCAAGGTGAAGGTCTGGAAGAAGATCAGGGCCTCCACGAACATCATCCAGTTAACATATAATTTCCGCCTTCAGTTGATCGTGGTTTTGTGCCTCTAATCACAATAAACTGCCAGCAATACACACATCTACACATTCACGACGCTCTCATCGACGCCATGACAGACAGCTAAGCATATTATTAATATCCATTCTCATATAATCATTTGTTTATTTTCTTTGACCTGTGCTTTCGGGCCGGTCTATGGTTTCCCCGTCGTCCGCCATATTGGGTAAAAAAATTCCATTGTCTCATTGCCACGTGGAACTATTGGTGAGTTAAATCCTGGAATATTATCAACCCTTAGAACCTTGAATGAATATAAAATAATTGTGTGTGACCTTTGGATGTAAATTAGCTTGTTTCAGATTGAATTCAATTTAGACTTGGAGTAATTTAATTTAGATTGATTTTGTTTGAATTATAGCTTAGAGATATTTAACTTCCACTGATATTATACCACACCTTCTGTACCGGCGACATCTTTTTGTTTGATTTCAGCTTCATTTAGACGATTTTGTATAGTTTAAGAAGGACCTATGGTAGTAAAAATGGTTAAGCGAGATAGCTTTAAGCCTGTTACTTTCTGGAGGCCCCTTTTAAACTGAATTAAATCATGTAATAGTAGCCAGAATGAAGCTAAAAAGACGTCGCCGGTACAGAAGAGGTTAATATATTAGTTAACCGAAAACCTTGATATGTGTGTGGAATTTATGAGAAAGGCTATACTCTGTTCCGAATAGGTAGGCCCAAACTCTTGATCATAATTAACCTCAATAACTCACTGTGACTAGGGTAAATTTAGCTAATATTTCAACCATTTGGGAAGGGTCAACCAAGGAATGGGTGTGGAAATTTACATTCAAATTGAATCCCTTACAGCCCTTTTGCTCCAGCACTTTTTGAGTTACAGAGGTTAGGGTTCACGAATTCTGGACAACCAATTTGGAACAGAGTGTACAGTCACGCGCAATTAGGTATACACGAGGACTGTCAAGAGAAAGTCATAGTAACCTAAGGGGGTAGTGCTTGTTTTTTGGTCTATATATTAATGATCTTATTTATTTTTTAGTTTCTTCGCTAAACCTCCATCAAACTTAAAAAAGCACACCTAGAACTTCTTTCAAGATATATTTGTACATTTTTCGGTACAAAAATGTCCCAGCCAAAGGCCGGTTCCTTCTAAAAAATACAGGCTTGCTTTCGCTCTCCAGGAAAATATTGACACCTAAATGGCACGAAGGGTCTTAAAATTGACAAAGAAATGGGGCAAAGGTCTAAAATTCGCCAAACCAATGGAACGAACGTCTTACAATATCAAAACTAATATGCTAAACATGTGGGAGAAGGGGGTCCAGAAAAAGCACCTATTCCCCCCTACAACCACACACCTCACAGTTTGCCATTTCGTGGCAGAAATATGCACGTTTTGTACACCTAACATTTTTTATTTTATTAACCCGTTGAGCCCCGGCTAGTTATAATATTTTGTTCACCCCAGTCCCAAGCCATTTTCACTTCTTTGTTTTGTTTGCTAAAATGGAAGACAAGGATGAGAAATGGAAAAAAAAAAAAAAAAAAATCACCTCGGACATTTTTTTTTTTTGGGGGGGGAGAGCCTTAAAAAAATGTGTTGAGCCAAAATGGAAGCGAATGGTGAGAAATGAATAAAAAAATAAAAAATAATAATTTCGGTCATTTGGGGGGCGGGTGGGGGGGGGGGTCGAAAGTTCGTCTCCCCCGCATGACCACCCGCCCGGGAGCACTAGGGTGAAAATTGAGTATGGCATTGTACGGCATACATCCTAAGGAGTGTCTCACATAAATCTCAAGCCTCTAGCTCCCATACGACCGGAGTAATGAAGGTTCAAAGTGGCGGTGAACTAAGGGTGTAAAGTATCCCCACTAAGCCCACCACCACCAGCCGCGCGGCTGTCTCGGCCCGCTCACACCTACCGGCCCGGCTCCCACACACACTACGGTACCTCCCCCTCCTATTCTCCCGCCATTTCCTACCTTACGAGCCACGTAAGTGTTTTTTATATGTCGGACGCACGTGATGCGTCGCTGGGAGTTGGTGATCAAACACTGCCGACGCATCACGTGCGACGCTGGGTCTCACTGGGTTAATATCACGGGTCACGGTGGGACAGGGAAGCGACAGGACTTTTGCGGCCGACTTTCCAATCGGGGTTCTTTACTAGCGGCATGGTTGAAAATTACAAAGAAGATCTATTAATATACATATTCGAGGATTAAATCAAGCAGGGTTAACTATCATGAAACATATTTATAATTGCAAATTTATCTTTCTGATATTTAAATTATATAGCTCCACAACACACCTAAGCAAATATTTATTGTAGAGATTTGTTGAGGTGTGTTGAGTAGCATAATAACTTTAAACCTAGAGTGAAAAGTAATATTGAAATTATTTATATGTTTTATTATTTTAAACCCTGTTCTATTAAATCCTTACATATGTATATCAATAGAGATCCTTCGTATTTTTTAACCAATCCTTTAGAAAAGAAATTAAATATCGTCGAGATCCATATAGACTATAAATGAGAAACAATAAATAATATTTATTCCTTACATACTTATATTTATAATGATTTATATAAAAATGGCACCGAAGGGAGTGGATGTGATGGAGTGATGAATGAAGATAAAGTACAGAGGATAAATAATGGTGGAGATCTTAATGGTGATGATGGAAGGGATGGTGCGCATGGCGATGGCGATCCATAGAGTGGTCATGGCCAGGATGGTGCGCATGGCGATGGCGATCCAAAGAGTGGTCATGTCCAGGATGGTTCGCAAGGCGATGGCAATCCAAAGAGTGGTCATGGCCAGGATGGTGCGCATGGCGATGGCGATCCAAAGAGTGGTCATGGCCAGGATGGTGCGCATGGTGATGGCGATCCAAAGAGTGGTCATGGCCAGGATGGTGCGCATGGCGATGGTGATCCAAAGAGTGGTCATGGCCAGGATGGTGTGCATGGCGATGGTGATCCAAAGAGTGGTCATGGCCAGGATGGTGCGCATGGCGATGGTGATCCAAAGATTGGTCATGGCCAGGATGGTACGCATGGCGATGGTGATCCATAGAGTAATCATAGCCGGGAACTCGGTCGAATTTCTTGTGGAAAGGCCTTTTCTTAGATTCGCGGATGTCCGCAGTTTCGTCTCGCTTGCGTTTGCGAGGACCTCGGTTTGTTTGTCCCACGCATCCATTATTTCTCTTATCACTTCCAACCATCCTATTTTTGTGGTGACCGACTTTAGATGCCAGCTGATCTTGGTGAGCCAGCTGAGATTGGAGATCCATTACAGGTTTGGGCACAACCTTGGTATCGGCGGTTTTCTCAAATTTGTGTGGTCGAAGCTTCAATCTTCTGATCCGCATTTTTGCAGGATTCAACATTAATGTAATAATTCATATCAACATTTTGGAGAGTTAGTTGCTCGCCAAAGGAATAATTACAAACCAATTTACTCTTGTTATACCCCCAGTCCTCCTCATTGCTACTATCCCCTGGTAGTTCGTAATCCAACTCTTCCACAGGAGGGAACATGGCGCCATAGAACTTGTAATCCCGCCCCAGGATCAATGAACACCGGCTCATTTTTATAATATAACGGTTAAGACTAGTACAACGAGATATAATACTATAAAGCTAGTCTATTATTCGCTTTTAGCTTTAATAAATTACAATTACCTTTTCGACCAGCCAAATCGATTCACTGGATATGTAATTTTAACTAATCAATACGAAAAATGCTCACAAATTACCACAGGCAACAAAATCATGTGCGCGCACTCTTCAGATGATTTGAAATGAATGCTTGTTCCCGAGCGAGAATCCAAAACTAGGCCTAGTCGCCCAAAATATCTACAAACCAGGATATTTTTTCAGCTTGATTTTGCGATTTTCTTCATCTGTTTTATGTTGTAAATATGTTAATGCCAATGTAACTTAAATTGCAACTTTAATACGCCTTAGAAATAATATGTAAAAGAATTATATAAGCCTTTAGAATATTATTACATTTAATTTAGTCACCCATGTAATATATTATACCGGTTCCTATTATAGAAAAAAGTATTTATACGGGTAACTAAAACAAAAATATTTAAATTGATTCGAGGTCCAATTATTTTCATTTGTACGACCTGCAAAGTAAGACTATTGGGTAGAATGATGAGCGAGATCTGCAGAAAATGTTCCTGTATGGAAATAAGAGTAGAATGTAATTAAACAGATGCACATTACTGTTAGTTGTTCATTTTCCATACTAGCACATTGTCTGTTGACCTTTGATTTCGGATATTTGGAATCAGTACGTTTTCCCCACTATTCTAGATTTTTGTGAAGTTCTACCCTATACAGCTGTAGACAGATGAAGTAGCTACATGTGTTGTTTATGTGTGGCTGAATATAATGTCCTTGCGGGTAGATTTATTTACCCATTCCATACCGGTGACGTAATGTTCATTAAATTTTGGTTACTATTTGACGATTTAAATAAGCTTGGGAAGGACGCCTCTCTATTAGAAGGCTACAGCCTATCTCAATTTACCCTCTAAGCTCTCATCTATCTCTCGTAAGCCTCATAAAATCGTCTATATGTGGTTGAATTCAAATATAATTGACGTCACCGTTACTGTAAGGGTTAATATTTTGAAGATTAAAGCAAGCTGCATTTAAGTTGTTAGCAGTGGCCAAAGCCAACCATTAGCCACTTCCGTACCGGCGACGCGCTTTTAACTTTATTTTGGCTACTATTAGACGACTTTATTCAGTTCAAAAAGGGCCTCCAGCAATTAACAGGCTTCGAACTATCTCACTTATCCCTTTTTACTACCACGTCAGACATCTTTTAGCCCATTGAGTACCAGGAACATCCTTTGTATCATATTCTAGCAACTATTAGACGATTTTATTCAGCTTAGGAAGGAACTCGAGCAATAATCAGGCTTCAATATAGCTCAACCAACCCTTTTAACAACCCACAGATCACCTACATCAAGAAACCAAAATCCTCAAAGTCAAAGACCATCTGGACATGAGAGGCACTCAATTCCTGGCAGCAGCCTTCACGAACCAAGACCACCCACTAAACTACATGGCAACACACCCACATACACCAAGAAATATCAAAACAACACCCAGCACACGGTATCACACACAATTATTGTCCGCTCTCCATCCCTGCCTACCCCGAACCAACTTCCAGAAGCACATCCATACTCATATCTCTCGCCGATCCATCCACTCACTCACAGACAACACGCAGCTGCATGCACGACCTCCAGAAATCCATCCTTCCGAATCCTCCCTTCCTCACGAGGACAGAGTCCACCTGGCCAGGCTGAGATGCGGACACCATCCAGCTCTCCTGAGCTATCAGAAGAGACTGGATGACTCCGTTGTCGACGCCTGCCCGGGATGTAACACAGCACCCCATACCATTAAACACACCATAGAAGACTGCATTTCACACAACCACTTATGCCAACAACACAATCTACACTCAATGAGAGCTCTGTGGGAAAGCCCGATCGTGGCCATGGCCTTCCTCAGGGACTCGGGGCTGTTCGGCCAGGCAGCTTAGGGAACAACAACAACAACAACAACAACAACCACAGATCCTTCTTAAGCTGCATCATATCGTCAAAATATAGCTACAATAAAATATAGCCCACGTTGCTGGTACTCAAAGGGTTAAACTGCAATAAATCGTCAAAATATAGCTAGAATATAATTAAATACACGTAGCCGGTAAAGAAGGGGTTAACAATTTTACTATAGAAAAAGCCTTGATGTACTGTACGTACTTTGGAGAGGCGATTTCGGCATCTAACGAAATTTAGCTGCTAATAATACTGAGCTTAAGGGGGAAAGAGTATATTTTTTGGTCGATTATTTCATATATTTATATATTTTTGTTTCCTCGCTAGACCTCCATCTAACTTTAAAACAAAATAATAACAAATAGATCTGCCTTCTAGATTAATTTGTAAATTTTTCGGTAGACCAGGTTCTCCCTAAATTACAGGCTCACTATCGTTCGCCAGGAAAACAATCGACACCTAAATGGCACGATAGGTTTAAATAATTGACAAAGAAATGGGACGAAAGGTCTTAAAATCGCCAAAATAATGGGACGAACATCTTAAAATCTGAAAACTAATGAGGCTAAACATGAGGGAGAAGGGGATCTAGAAAAACGACCCATCTCCTCTTAAATACATACATTCTTAGACCTTTTGATACAGTTGGCTAAATAAGTGATGTCGCGGCACCAAGTATATTTTGATCAATAATTGGTATCAGCACTATATAAGGTTTAAATAATCGTTCAGAGTGAGATATACACCCATGTTCCTATCTGTACACACCCTATTCAACATCTGACAGACATAAATACAGCACACAGAGCGCAAAACGTAATGACAGCGGAGACACGACTTATTTGGCCACTGTACTAGGAACAAGAAGTCAATGTTTGTAGACGTGGTTTTAAGGGGAGATGGGCTGGTTTTCTGGACTACTTTCTCCCTCGTGTTTAGCCCCATTAGTTTTGAGATTTTAAGGTGTTTGGTTCATTAGTTTGACGATTTTAACACCTTTTGCCCCATTTTGTTGTCAATTTTAAGACCTTTCGTGCCATTTAGGTGTCTATTTTTCCCTGACGAGCGATAGCGACCCTGTAATTCTAAGATGAACCTGCCGGGACATTTTTCTACCGAAAAATGTACAAATTTATCTTGAAGGGGGTCTGGGGTTTTTTTTTTTAAGCTTGATGGAGGTATAGGGAGGAAATTAAAAATGATATGAATAACTGAATAAATAGAAGAAAACAAAAAACAGTCACTATCCCATTAATCATACAAAGTCTTTATTAGTAGCTATAGTTCTAGACATTAGCACTTCTTGAACTCAACATTATTACTTTACAATATATCCATGATGAAAAGTATAAGTATAAGTTACACACACAATATGTAATTTCCTCTTATGATTGGTATACATTAATTTCCTTGTTCTGTACACTCGGATGCCATAGTTTCTAGCCCACTCATTAGAATTTGTGTTTTTCTTAATGCGATTGTAACTATATCTGGATACATTTTGGGGATAGAACTTGCATTTAAATTAATAGCATACTTATAAAAAATTTAGTTGATGTTTGTTTTTAGTTAACTATCTTAGTGGTGTAAAGGTTAGAGTGTTTCAGATCTGTATGTGGTATCCCAGGTTCGAATACCGGGACGATCACACGCTTTAATTAATTTCATTAAGAGGTTTTTGGTTTTGATAAGAGTGAAATTAATTAATTAGAATATTCATAAATTCGTTTCGAGAGATATAGTTCCATAATTAGAAATAGGGGAAGTCCACGTATCATTATGAGTGGGCTAGAAACTATGGCATCCGAGTGTACAGTTACCCACATAAGTTGTTCATCCTGGGCGTGATCTTATGTATGAAAATAAAATCAGGATGAATGAATTGTGAGTGTGGTTTCTTTTAACTATTATATAGTTGACTAACCAGATGAGTTAAGGGGGAGCAGCTAATTTGTTTAATCCTCTCTCTCTAGGTTGTATCCATTTGGCCCCATTCAGCCTACTGTTTTAAGACGTTTATCCCCATCCAGGTGTTGATTTTGTCCTGGAAGCCGGATTTCTTCATACAATGCTGGCTCGCTATCGCTCGCCAGGAAGAAATCAACACCTAGATGGAGATACACGTCTTAAAACAGTAGGCTGAATAGGGCGGAATGGATACAAGCCAGAGAACGGAGAGAAAAGGAGAGAACAAAAAAGCAGGTCACCCTCCTTAACCATTGCATAAAAAACGACAATAGTAATTCAATCATGCGCAGAACCTTCTACTAGCCCTTGGCCATCACCTGTGGTATTGGTTAAGAAGAAGTATTGCTCCATACGCTTCTGCATAGATTACAGGTGCCTTAATGATGTTACCATCAAGGATGCCACCTCCTACCCAGAATAGATGACTCTTTGGATTCCTTGCTTGGTGTTACATGATTCTCGACATTAGACCTACAATCCGGGTATTGGCAGGTGCCCGTGCATTAGGACCACAAGCATAAAATAGCCTTCTCCACCAGTGGAATTCAACGTGCTTCCCTTTGGGTTGTGCAGTGTACCCACACCCTACATGGACTAACTTGGGAGATGTGTCTGGCCGGGCTAAAACTCAAGCCTTCTAAGTGAACCATTGCTCACAAGTCTGTGGCTTTCTTAGGGCATGTAATCTCAGGTGAAGGAATTGCCCCAAATCCAGCCAAACTTAGTGCCATTGCCAGCATACCCCCACAAATGGACGTGAAATGAGTTCAGGTTTTATTAAGCTTAGTGTCCTATTACCGACACATCATTAATATATTTGCAATGATAGCCAAGCCTCTACATGACCTACCAAAGAAAGAAAAAGAGTTCAAATGAACCCCAGAACGATTGGACACCTTCCAGCGGTTAAAGAAAAAACTAGTCTCCGCCTTCATTGTCTCTTTTCCAGACTACAGCCAGCCCTTCCAACTGTACATGGATATGTCACTGGTTGCGATAGGAGCCATATTAAGACAAGTGAGAGATAGTAAAGAACAGCTGATAGCCTGTGCCAGCATTACACTCAACCCCTCCCAGACAAATTTTACCGCCACGAAGCTAAAGTACCTAGAAGTCCTCTGGGCCCTGAATAACTTTTGATCTTTTTGATTAGGTACCCGATTTACCATAATCACGGATCATCAATTCTTACAATGGCTAGGGAAATACGAGACCACCAATGCCCTCATCGTTTCGTGGCAGGAGACACTAGAAGAATTTGATTTTGACATACAGTACAGGCCGGGAAAACTTCACATAAATGCGGACACTCTCTCCCGCTTCCCCATCAACAGTGTCACCCCCAGCAATGCTGCGGCAAAGTAAACGTTACTCTAACAATGGGTAACTAAGACCAAACCTGAATGATGCAAGTCTTCAGTGACATGTACCCATGGACCCCCAAGATTTCCAACCTGGCCAAAACAATCACTGAAACATGCAAAACATGCTGTCTAGGCAAAGATAGAACCAGCTTCTCCCTCCACCTCACTCTTTTATACTCTACAGTATTAGTCATTCTCTCTCTTCTCATATGTTCCACATGCCCGAACCATCTCTAGGTGTTCCTTTTCACAGTTTCCAGCACATCCACACCACACCACTCTCTTACTTCCTCATTCGTCTGTCTAGCCCTCCATGTAACTCCACATGCACTTCTCCAGTAACTCATTTCCACCCCTCTCACTTTTGATTTGTGCCTCGCCAACAACATTTATGCTTCACTCCCATACATCATGTCGGGGTTACCAAACTATCATGTAATGACTTTTTTACTTCCATGCTGACTACCCTATTCCTTGTCACTGCTTTCAGTGTTCCTACAACCCACTTCCCTGTTGCACCGTCTCCCCGCACTTCATCCTCCATACTCCCATCTTTACTCATTACACTGCCCAAATACTTATGTGAACTGACATTCTCCATAACCTGACCTTTCAACCTTATCTCACACTCAGTGACTGCACCCCTTTCAAAGACCATAACCATACTCTTCCCCGCATTTACTTTCAGGTTCCTCTTCTCACACACGGTTCCAAGCATATTTACCAGACCCTGTAGCTCCCACTCATTATCACTCATCAGATCTGTATAGTCAGCAAACAGCAGTACAGGCAAATTCCACTCATTTCCTTCCTGACAAGTGAGGCAGGGCTGCCTGGAGCGCCGCCATTAGGACGCAAGACCGGAACTGCACTTCATGTTGAGCACTTGGCCTTTAACACTTACGCTGTGGGCATATTTGTGCCATATTAGGGCTCATTCAGGCACTCCTTATTAATTAAGCAAGTGTCTGAATGAAATGAAATGTATTCAGCTAAATAATAGAAGAAAATAGCTTCAAAATGACACCAAAACAAGCTTCGTAGTTCGCAGGCTTCACCCGTAGCGCTACCATAGACATTCGCTAAAACGAGCAATTATTGCTAATGCCGCGCTACATTTGCCTTTGGTAGCGCTGTATATATAGCGAGAGTATGGCTCATACTCCTCAGTGCACTGGAGGATGGACGGGTGGCCTGTCGCGATCGCGCTCCCGCTCCCATGCACTCGATTCTACAGGCTTTAAGAGGCTTTCAAAGCCTGTAAATTGCTGTAATTGCCATGGCATTCCAGAACGTTTCCCGCAGTCAATTGGTTAAAGTAATGTTTGTATAAATCCTCCCCCCCCCCCCTACAGAACACACACACATGCACTAATCAATGTATTCATTGATTAGTAAATGCAGAACATTTAATTTACCAGTTGATATACAGCTTGAATTGTTTAAAGCAATGGTTAGACCAGTTATGTTGTATGCTGCTGAGATATGGGGACATAATGTTATTAGAGAATTAGAACAGCTTCATTTGAAGATTTTAAAGCATACATTATATGTTCATAAGTACTGTATACAAGTAATTACATGGTGCATGGTGAACTTGGTGAATATCCTATATACATAAATATTAAGTGTTCAATGATGGGTAACTGGGCGAGATTAATTACTGGTAAAACAAGTAAGTTAAGTTATATAATGTACAAGTGTTTGTTACATTTGGATCAGGTTGGTGTTTATACTTCACCTTGGTTGAATTGTGTTAAAAGTATTTGTAATGACTGTGGGATGTCTGGAGTCTGGTTGTCACAAAATGTAATACACCCAGCCTGGTTCAGATTGGCAATAAAACAACAGCTTAAAGATCAATGGATAACAAAATGGAATAGTAATTTGTTAAGTAAGGCCATTTGTAGTAGCTATAGAACTTATAAATTTGTGTTCAGTATGGAGGATTATCTTGTGAAATTGGATAAGGGAGAGAGACTAGCTATAAATAAACTGAGAACAAGTAATAATAAATTACCAGTTATTACTGGTAGACACAGAAATATGATGAGGATACTGTACAGTTAAGGAATAGATATATTTCTCATTACTACAGGCATAGCCCAACACAGTATAAATATATACTGTTAATGAATAATACTAACTTAAAATGTATGAAGAATCTGTCACTTTTTCTCAAAAGAATGTTTAATATGTATAAATAGATCAAGGTTAGGACATTTAATATGGTTTGATAAGATGTATTTATGTGTACGCTAATTTAGTTAGCAAAGGCATATTGTACATGTGTAATATGTAAGGGGCTGTGCTCCATACTTTTTGTAAAAGTCTGAGCAAAATAAACTTAATACAATTCAATTCAATTCAATTCACACACACACACACACGAAAGAAACATACATCAGTACCACCATCATCATTGCTATACTCTATGTGGCTGATTACCACAGTGTTTCTGTTCTTCATTTAACTTTGGCTATTTATAAACGATATTGTTCAGAATGGGAAGGGCTTGGTGATCACAGCTCCTCCGCAATTTGCATAACAACGTCACATATCCTAAAAATATAAATACCGGTACTTATTTAAACATATAAATGCATATATAAATTACAAAACAACGTAATTTATTGATGGAAAAAACTCGCCTCGATATATCAATCCCACGCTTGAGTTAGTATATTGAATAACTGGTAACAAATTCTAAATTAACCTAGCTTAATATGTAATGAAATCAATCAACACCTAAATTAGGTTAAGGATAAACTCACAAAGAATGTAGGTTACCTTCTTGCCTTTTACCAGCGCTGACAAATGTATTGAAATAGACCATAATATCAACCATGCTTGCACATAGTAGAAACATATCCAAACCTATCTGCGTTGCTTGCTTACGATACACAATTTATTGGGGGAGCTAGATACATTCTTTAAAGCTTGTTCATTCAGCGTTGAACGTGTTTTTATAATGCGGGGTGCTAGCATAATATTATGCAATATTTGTTTCTTATTTATTTATTTATTTATTTATTTTATTTTTTGTATTTTTATTTATACCATGGACATTGAGGGGTACATTAGACATATCTCCGAGGTCCGGATCTGGACCGCGGACTGCCAGTTGAGTAGCCCTGTACCAAGATATATCTTGTCCTGTACTATAGATGAAGGCTCCCTTACCCCCTGGGGGTAACATCATGTTCAGCGCCCTTACAAGATTAGTAGATTTTTTTTTGTTTTTAATAAGAGAAGAGAAGAATTTCAGGACTAGACTACTCATACATCTAGTGATACAAGTAAACTCAAATCATCAAAGTGACACCCTTTCCTCTTTTCCGTGAGTGACCCCTACCATTGCCATTTTCTGTAAACACTGGGTGAACTTATCTGTGTGTGTGAAGACTCCACGTTTGAGAGTACTTTTTCATGCTATTAATTGTGTAGAATTGTAACTTTTGCGTTCAAATTTAAACCCTTATGTTTGTTTATGTATTTTGCCAATTTAGAGGATCTCACTATTTATGTATACTGTGTTGTCGATTTTCTTCTTGTACGTATTAGCTAAATACGTTCTTAAGCCATATTATTATTTCTTGTGTCAATAAATAATTGTTTAAATGTTATCCTGTTTTGTCTGTACCCTGTTGCATGTACCTATGTATATATAATTGTGTTAGCTTCATTCCTGGCCCAGTTAAGAAGAGCTCATAATTAGTGTTTCACAAACCCAGTAACAATCCTGTTATCACATGTATGCTTTCATTAATTTCATGGGAGGTGTTTGGTGTTGTGGTGTAATTAATAAAAATAGATTACAATATTCTTATAGTAGAGTTCAGTAATGTAATCTCACTTACCAGTACATCATGAGGGTAAGCGGGTGTCCTGGGACCGTAGACAACCACAGTGACATCATGACCGTAAGACTGTAGTTGTGACGCCATGGCAGACATCACACTCTCGTCCTCACCCCACCCTAGGGATACCAACACTATGCCTCCCGTCCTCTTGTTTCCCTTGAATTCAGTCTTCGATTTGTCTTGCTTTTCTATTTTCATTTCGTCTCTTCTCTCTTGTTTATTGTCCTTGTTTTCTGCCTCCCTTCCCTTGTCTACCTCTTTCCTCCTGTCTTCTCCACTCTCATATTTTTCTTCAACTCTTTCTGGTTCTCTTATCTCTTCTCTACTCCCCTGTGTTTTGTCGTCTCTCTCTTCTCTTCCCATTTCACCACTTCTCTCTACCGTCTGTCTCTTCTTATATCCCTCCTCTGCTCTCTCTTCTAGTTCTTCTCGATCCCCTGCGACGTTTTCTTGCATTCCCACGTTTCCATGTTCTGTGTTGTGATTGTGAAGCCCACTTTGAATTATATCTTGGAATCCCTGGTTTGTTGGCGATGGTTGGGAGTCCGTGTGAGTTGGTTGCTTGACATGTGCCTGTAAAGAGTAAGGGTAGGTACAAACTTAGGATTAATGAACATTTTTATTACTGGTTTAAGTAATATGATTTTTAATTGCCTGTAATTCCGTACTAATATCGCATTATTTACATTAATTACTATTATTATTATTTATTCTAAGTTAACTTGTCCAATTACAGAAGAGACGTTATTAATTATGATAATGCATCGACGTTTAAAATTAGTCTATATAAATTCTTCCAACATAAATCTAATCTAGGTAACATCATAACTAGTTTGTGTTTTTGTTTGCATTCCTTTATATATATATATATATATATATATAAATATATATATATATATATATATATATATATATATACTATATATATACTATATATATACTGTATATATATATATATATATATATATACCTGTATATATATTTTTTTTTTCTCTATGTGAATGAGGGAGACAAAAGGCATAACTGCCTGCAGCGAGTGCCTCCCCCAGTTTTGAAAGAGTGACAGGGCCAAAATCAAGGAACGTTCGAGCTAAAATGCCTGGACACACGGAGTTTGAAGCAATTTAAGTCATAGAAAGAGGGAATGTGACGCCTGCAGCGTGGCAGAACGCCATGTGGGCTCAGCTGCTTGCTTGGCCACTCGCTAGCACTCGCCGGGGCAAGGTATTTGGCTACAGTCTATCTACAATGTTGTTCTTTCTTTCATAGTGTTCGTGTTGTTACAGACAGTCCTGTGGAGGTCTTTATTTTCGTCTGTGACAACGGGAAGCATTTTATATCATGAGTTGAACATAGGATGCATTGTATATATTTAAGGAGAGAGAATAATATAGGCAGTGGGGTGGTAGTGTGTGTGTGCGTATACATGTGCTGCCTCCCCCCTCGCTTTGTAGGCTCGCGCGCGTGCCGTCTCACGCCTCTTGATTGGCTGGTGGTTCCTGGCGCCTTCTGCAGGCCCTGCTGCCTGGTGACGTAGCAGCCTGTGATTGGCTGACCACCATGCCTTTGTGTGTGATCCTGGAGGGATCCCGAGGAGTTCCTTCCTCAGAGCTTGCCTGACACGTGTATCACCTACATCCTTTGCAATTCTGTCCCCCATACTCGCGACTTTGCATACTATCTCTCTCTCTCGACTTCTCCTTTCTCATTCTCTAATCTTTATTAAACTCAACATCCCTTCTGGTTTCAGCATAGACGTTCACCGTCGACCAGTTGTATTGTACGCGAAGCTCTCAGATATTTCCATGTATTAGGTTAAGGAGGTATTATGCTTTATTGAGGTTTAGAGAGACGGACTTTTCCGTATGTGTCCTCTCTCGGGAAGGCTGTAGACCGGTATATGTCTCCCTTGCAAGGTGTTGAGTGATTCTGCTTGGTTATCTAAAGCTAGACTAGGGGTAAGGTTACTGTGTCGTTGTATCCGATGTATGCAGGGTTAGCTAAGCTCTGCACGACATCGACAGGTACTGTGGGAGCCTAAGTTGTCTTCGGGTTGGTTTACTTTGCGAGCACAGCGCTGTGGTGTGAGAGGGCCATAGCCTATCCCTCACAACATAGTGCTGCCTCTTTGTGTTGACTTCTGAGGGATCGCCAGGATAGAGCTAGGTACTAGAGACCTAGATTTATCAAGAGAGCATCCCCGTCATATAACGTAATCTTCATTATACCACCCTCGGACAATGTTAGGCTACTAGCCGCATGCTCGCCCATTGTTGCCCTGCCTTGATACCCCAGCTAGACTTTATTAACTGAGCAGACACTGGTTAGAGATAAGCCTCATTATTATATGTATGCAGCATTATAATTCACTGCACTTTTGAGCCGAGGTTGTTGAGTTGCACAACCCGAGTAGGCTGTTGCGTTGTGTCACGAAGCATTTCTTTAGTTGTCGAGCATTACTACCTTTGCGCAGTCTTTATTGTTCGCCTGCCTATTATTACTATATGTCCTAGCATTTATCGTGACCCATATTCTGCATTATAATTGTTCAAGATTCTTTACGAACATCTTCCCAGCATCAGACTTATTTCAGAAGTTTCCAGTTGATGTTGCAGGACTAGCATTGCACTTTCTTTAATACAGGAGTGCCAGTTATTTGAGTATCTACCGTAACATTAATTAATCACGTTAACTATCTTTTCTTTGTGTAACATAATCGAGTAATCTTTTACTGTTTGAGAATAGGCTGTTTCATTGAGCATCAGCCTAGTGTGTGTGCACCAGTTACCGAGTCATAGGATACCTCGTTGTCCAGGCACGACTCAGGGCGGTAATGGTGTTTTGTTTTCCAGTGTTTAAGGCAGGGGTTGGATCTAGTGTTACCGTTGTTGCTTTTTGCCATTATCTAGTCCAATGTTGAAGAGCCCTGTGTCTTTGAGAACCTGGATCGTAACAGGAAAGACTGATTCTGGGAGAGAGTTCCGGAGCTCAGCAGTTAATAGAAGAAAGTCTGAGAATAGCATTTCACTCTTGGGTTGGAGAGCTGCAGAGTAGGGGTGGGATTGTGTTGCAATGCGGGTACTACGTACCCTACGTAGAGGAGGTGGTATACGCTGGGAAAGCTCCGAGGAACACTGATTATTGTAGTCGCGATAGAATAGCGAGAGAGATGGAACACTGCGGCGAAGAGAGAGAGTTGGTGAGTGGACGGGAGTTAATGATACGAAAGGCTTTCCTTTCTACTTTGTCTATGAGAGCGGTGTGAGAGGATCCTCCCCAAACATGTGAACAATACTCAATGCAAGGAAGCACTGTGCCCCTGTACGGAGTAAGAAGCTGCGCAGGGGTAAAGAACCCCTTGAGGCGGTTGAGCACACCCAGCTTCTGGGAGGCGTCCTTAGCAAGACTGGTAATATGGTCCTTCCAAGTGAGAGCAGAAGAAAAAGAGACACCAAGAATATTGAGAAAAGATGAAGGATTGATTTTTGTATTGTTGAAGAATAAGGGATAGTCCTCTGCAGGTTCCTGATGGGTAGTAAGATGGATAAATTAAGTCTTGGATGCATTATATGCAACAAGGTTTTCTCTACCCCAATTGGAAATAGTAGCTAGATCAGAAGATAAGTATTTTATGGCTTCATTACGTTTGATTTTGAGGGACTGCTGGCTGGGGCGTTCTGGAAAACTAATTGAGTAGTGTAAGGTAGAGTCGTCTGCAAATGAATGGATGGGACTGGATGTACAGTTGAGAAGATCATTTATGAGAATTAGAAAGAGAATAGGAGATAGGACAGAACCCTGAGGAACACCAGAGTTGATAGGATGAAGAAGTGAGCGACAAAGACACAGATAGAGAGATTGAAACCGAAGGAGGGTAGTTTGGAAATTAAAGATTTGTGCCAGACTCTATCGAAGGCCTTCGATATGTTTAGTGCAACAGAAAAAGTCTCGCCGAAATCCCGAAAATTGCATGACCAAGAGTTCGTAAGATGTGAAAGAAGATCACCAGTAGAGCAACCCTTAAGGAAGCCATACTGGCGATCTGAGAGCAGATTATGAAAAGAGAAATGCTTAAGAAATTTGGAAGCAAGAATAGATTAAAAAATTTAGAGATACAGGAGATGAGAGCAATTAGACGATAGTTGGAGGGTTGAGAGTGGTCACCCTTCTTTGGGACAGGTTGAATGAGAGCAAACTTCCAGCTAGAAGGGAAGACGTTTGAGGAGAGACAGAGACGAAAGAGTTTGCCTAGGCAGGGGGTCAGCACGGAAGCACAGTTTTTGAGTACAACAGGAGGAACACCGTCCGAACCGTACGCCTTCTTAGTAATAAGCCCAGAGAGGGTAGAAAGTACATCTTTAGAAGAAATTTGGATATTAGGGATAAGATAGAGTCTGGCATAAATCTTTAATTTCTAAACTACCCTCCTTCGGTTTCTATCCCTCCATCTGTGCCTTTGTCTCTAATTTCCTTTCCGGCCGTTCCATAGCCGCGGTTGTGGACGGCCATTGTTCACTTCCTCACTCTATAAACTCCGGTGTTCCTCAGGGCTCTGTCCTATCTCCTATTCTCTTTCTAATTTTTATAAATGATCTCCTTAACTGTACCTTAATTCCCATCCATTCATACGCAGACGACTCAACCTTGCACTACTCCATTAGTTTTTCAGAACGCCCCAGCCAGCAATCCCTCAACGACAAACGTAATGAAGCCATAGAACTCTTAAATTCTGATCTAAATACTATTTCCAATTGGGGCAGAGAAAACCTTGTTAACTTTAATGCTTCCAAAACCCAATTTCTCCATCTATCTACCCGTCAGGATCTCCCAGCGGACTATCCCTTATTCTTCAACAATACAAAAATCAACCCTTCATCTTCTCTCAATATTCTTGGTGTCTCTTTTTCTTCTGCTCTCATTTGGAAGGACCATATTACCAGTCTTGCTAAGGCAGCCTCCCAGAAGCTGGGTGTGCTCAACCGCCTTAGGGGGTTCTTTTCCCCTGTACAGCTTCTTGCTCTGTACAGGGGCATAGTGCGCCCTTGTATTGAGTATTGTTCACATGTGTGGGGAGGTTCCTCTCACACCGCTCTCCTAGACAAAGTTGAAAGGAAGGCCTTTCGTATCATTAACTCCCGTCCACTCACCAACTCTCTGCAATCTCTCTCTCTCCGCCGCAATGTTGCATCTCTCTCGCTATTCTATCGCTACTATAATAATCAGTGTTCCTCAGAGCTATCCCAGTGCATACCACCTCCTTTACGTAGGGCACGTGGTACCCGTCTTGCAACTCAATCCCACCCCTACTCTGTGCAACTCTCCAACCCAAGAGTGAAACGTTACTCTCAAACTTTCTTCTACTCAACAGCTGAGCTCTGGAACTCTCTCCCAGAATCAGTCTTTCCCTCTTCCTATGACTTAAATTGCTTCAAACTCCGTGTGTCCAGGCATTTTGGCTCGAACGTCCCTTGATTTTGGCCCTGTCACTCTTTCAACTATGGGGGAGGCACTCGCTATAGGCAGTTATGCCTTTTGCCTCCCTCAATAACATAGAAAAAAAAAAAAAAAAAAAAAAGTAGGAGAGAGAGAGGGGGGGGGGGGGGGGGGGGGGAGAGGGAGGAATAGCACCGGAATCATCCAAGGTGGAGTTTCTAGCAAATGTTTGAGCGAAGAGTTCAGCTTTGTCAGAGGAAGCAGTGATAGTAGTGCCATCAGCGTGGAAAAGGGGAGGGAAAGACAGGAAGAAAAATTGTTGGAGAGGTTTTTGGCTAGATGCCAGAAAGCTTGGTAAGACCTAGAGTTGGATAGTTCAGTGTATTTATTATTGATGAAAGAGTGCTTGGCAAGTCGAAGAACAGATTTGGCTTGATTCCAGGCAGAAACATAGGAAGAATGAGATTCTTGAATCTTAAGACGTCAGTACCGTTTGAATGCTTCTTCCTTGTTGTGGACAGCAGTAGAACAAGCGTGAGTAAACCAAGATTTTTTGCATTAGACTGAGAGAAAGAAAATGGAATGTATGCTTCCATGCCCGAGAGGATTACCTCGGTAATGCGTTCAGCACTCTCTGAGGGTCCTCGGCCACAGAAGCAGAAGTCATTCAATGGAAAATCAAAGAAGTACTGCCGGAGAGCCTCCCTGTCGGCAGCGCCAAAGTGCCACAAGCACCGCCGGGTGGGAGGATCGGGTGGCCGTAATGAAGAGATAGGACAGGTGACGGAGCTAAGTTTATGATCGGAGGAGCCCAAAGGAGAGAAAAGATTGACAGTATAAGAAGAAGAGTTAGAAGTCAGAAATAAGTCAAGAATGTTGGGCCAATCTCCGAAGCGATCCGGGATACAGGTGGGTTGCTGGACCAGCTGCTGTAGGTTATTTATGATAGAAAAGACGTAGGCTTGTTCACCAGGTTGGTCAGTAGTGTGAGAGGAGAGCCATTGGCGGTGGAGAACGTTGAAATCTCCTAAGATGGAGATTTCAGAGAAGGGAGAGATGGATAGAATGTGTTCCAATTTAGAATTTAGATAGTCAAAGAATTTGGGAAAGACTGTAGAGTTAGGGGAAAGATAGACAGCACAGAAATATTTAGTATGAGAATGACAGGATAGTTTGAGCCATAAAGTTGAGAATTCAGAGGAGTCGAAATCAGGAACACGAGAGCAAGTGAGTTTGTTGTGCACATATGCACAACATCCGCCTTTGGTTTTGAAAGTAGGATAGAGAAAGTAGGAGGATACAGAGAAGGGGCTGCTGGAAGTTGTCTCAGATACCTGGGTTTCGGTGAGGAAAAGATCAGGTTTGTAGGAGAGATGGTGTTCGACGGAGTGAAAATTAGAGGAAAGTCCTCGAATATTGCAAAACTTGATAGTAAGAGTGACAGGCCGTGGTCCAGAGCATTTAGAGGGGTCGTCAGGGGAAGGTCGGGCAGGTGTGGGGGCATTTATGGTCGCCCCCCCCCCCCCCCCCCCCCCCCCGCCCTTGGGGACTCCGAGGCTGGGCCTGTGTTCATAATTTTGTTTAAATAATTTTGAAGGAGGATGTGTGGTGTGCATGTTAAGTGTAGTGAAGTAGATAGGAGGAGGAGGTGTTTGTGAGCATGCTGGACTACTCTCAGTGTAAGTGACGCACAAAGGGAAACAGTAAGAGAGGCCATGCAAATGAAATAGGAGTTCCAGCGACTCCTTATCAAATGCCTACAGCCTCTTTTGTTCGATTGGTACCTACAATCTACCCCTATTTCCCCTATTAGTCGCCTTGTACGACACACGCAGTAGGACGCATGGGGCATATTCTTTTATGCCTCCATCATAAGATGGAGGCCCCCTTACCCCCAGGGGGGTTATATATATATATATATAGATATATATATATATATACCGGTATATATATATATATTATATATATAGATATATTATATATATAGATATATATATATATACATAAATATATATATATATACCGGTATATATATATATATATATATATATATAGATATATATATATATATATAAAGCACGGATACATAGAACGGATTTCCCGTTGTCCAAACCTTCATTCTCTGCTATATGAGACCATTCTGAAGCTTCAAATCACCCAATATGCACAAATGATTTTAGCATATTGTACACATCTTCTAATAGGAGTCCTCAACACCCTTACTGTGCTTTTGAAATTTTGTGGTATGTGGTATGGTATATTTTAGCATTCATAATATTACTATATCTTGTATTTCACTTCACTTAGGATATTAGATTTAGATTTAACTCAACATTATGTACACGTATTTCTACGATTCTCTATTTTTTTTTATTTTTTTTGTTTTATTTTTTTTTATTTTTTTTTGTTTTTTTGTGCTTTCCCTGTTCTTGCTCTGTCTTGAGTCGGCTACCCCCAAAATGGGGATTAGGCCTGAGCATATAGATAGATAGATAGATAGAATAACTTTGTAGTTTACGTAAATATAAATACTTTGCGGTATAATTAGATATTTAGGCACACATGGATTCAATTATTTTCATTTTTTGTTGTATATCTCTTTAACCCCAATTACCCCCTACATGTTTGTATTATTTCATGAAATCTATTATGATTTTTAGATATTTATGTAGGCTGTTTATTTGGTTTTTAGGCTGAAGATGGCTTGTGCATAAGCCGAAACGCGTCCCACAATCAATATATATATAGTGCTGCGAAAAGAAATAATTGTTTTAAAATACAAACAATACACACTCACCACAAGAAACAACAATCCCAACAAACACAACAACAACAATCTTAACAAACACAACCACCACAACAACAACAATCTTAACAAACACAACCATCACAACAAAACAATCTTAACTAACACAACCAACACAACAACGACAATCCCAACAAACACAACCACCACTACAACAATAATCTTAACAAACACAACCAACACAACAACAAAAAACCCAACAACAACAATCTTAACAAACACAACCACCACAACAATAATCTTAACAAACACAACCAACACAACAACAACAATCTTAACAATCACAACCACCACAACAACAACAATCTTAACAAACACAACCAACACAACAACAACAATCTTAACAAACACAACCACCACAACAACAATCTTAACAATCACAACCACCACAACAACAACAATCTTAACTAACACAACCAACACAACAACAATAATCCCAACAAACACAACCACCAGAACAACAATCTTAACAAACACAACCATCACCATAGCAATCTCAATAAAAACAACCACCACAACAACAACAATCTCCACAAACACAACGACCACAACAGCAACACGTGCCACACCAACCAGCACAACTACCACAATTGCCCACATCAGAGCTACCAACACTCCTTCTATTACAGAGAAGGATTTACACCACCGTTTTTCCCAGTAACTATTCTTGGTAAACTTTAGGCTGGCAATATACTGGGGTTATTTAATACTATAGTCTATTTACTACAATTAGGACAGAAAACTTGACCACTCAAAAGGAACTAGAACAATCGAGCTGATATTTTTACCATTTTGGAAAATGAACCTGTAAATAGGTGTGGAAATTTATAACCTACTTACTCTAGCCCTTTTTGAGATAGAAGAGGTTCATATTCAAGCTTTCTGGCCTAATTATAGTGAACAGACCTCTAGTATTGGACACTAGAAAGGTGGGAAAAAGGGTGGGGGGATGGGGTGGGGGTGGGG
Organism: Paralithodes platypus; assembly: GCA_032716605.1. Classification (NCBI taxonomy): domain Eukaryota; kingdom Metazoa; phylum Arthropoda; class Malacostraca; order Decapoda; family Lithodidae; genus Paralithodes; species Paralithodes platypus. The sequence continues at coordinate 19,123,963 of CM064491.1, read as the reverse complement.
AGGGACACATGTGGAGGAATGATAGAAGGGATGGAACAGAATTATATCACCTAATCACATATTGCTTTGTTTTGAGTGCCAGTGGGGTGTTTTGAAAGTTTTGTTTATGCCTTGGCTCTTAACCCGTCCAATACTTGCGACGGCAGAGAGCCGTCAGTAGATAAATCACTCCCCAGTCCCAGCGATGGCTGCCAGCCGTCAGTAATATACGATCCTTGTAACTGCCAGTATCAAGCAGTGCCTGGTACCACGATGTTTGAGCACTGCTCTGAGACCTTGGCAACATTTATCGGCTTATATCCAAGCCCCCACAAGCTGGGAGAGGCAGTATTCCTCCATCTTTTGAGGTGGGTGAATGTTATATCTTGCTTCTGAAGCCATTTTGGCCGCATTGCTTGGGACTGGGGGGGACATTTATGCTAGTAACCTATGGTACAGTAGGGGTTAAGAGGAACCTCGCCTTCGCCCACCAAACCTCTTATTAAGGCCCTCGCCTTTCCCGGGTTAAATATCCAGTTAAGACGATTGAACAACCCATATTGGTTTCTACAATAGCAGCATAACTATATTAACTACCACAATTATAGCAATCACCATCATCTATAGTTAATTAATTACTACTATACCCTTCTCTTCCTTTTATTCATTAACGACCTTCTCAACTGCACCTCCAGCCCCATTCACTCATATACTGACGACAATATATTACACTATTCAACTAGATTTCCTCAACAACATACACAGCAGGAACTCCAAAACTCATGTAAGGAGGCCATAGAACACCTATATTCTGATTTCTCTACTATCTCAAACTGGGGCAGAGAAAACCTTGTTACTTTCAATACTTCCAAAACTCAATTTCTCCATCTGACTACTCGTCACCCCCTTCCAAAAAACTATGACCTACTCTTCAACAACATACAAATTGACCCTTCATCTTCTCTTAATATTCTTGGTGTCTATTTTTCTTCTGATCTCTCTTGGAAAGATCATATTACCACTCTTGTTAAAACAGCTTCCCAGAAACGGGGTGTGCTCAACCGCCTCCGGTGGTTCCTTACCCCTGCAAAGCTTCTTGCTCTGTACAGGGGCACAGTGTGTCCATTTATTGAGTATTGTTCACACGTATGGGGGGGGGGGGGATCTTCTCACACAGCACTTCTAGACATAGTAGAAAAAAAAGCCTTCCGTCTCATTAACTCACGTCCACTCACCAACTATCTGCAGTCTCTCTCTCTTCGTCACAATGTTGCATCTCTCTCACTATTCTACAGCTATTACACTACTCAGTGTTCCTCAGAGCTCTCTCAGTGTATACCCCCCCCCCCCCTTCGTAGAACACGTAGTACATGTCTTGCAACACAATCCCACCCCTACTCTGTGCAACTCTCCAACCCAAGAGTGAAACGTTATTCTCAATCTTTCTTCTATTCAACAGCTGAGCTTTGGAACTTTCTCCCAGAATCAATCTTGCCCCTTCATACGACTTAAATTGCTTCAAACTCCGTGTGTCCAGGCATTATGGCTCGAACGTCCCTTGATTTTGGCCCTGTCACTTTCAATTCTGGGAGAGGCACTCGTCACAGGCAATTCTGCCTATTGCCTCCCTCACTCACGTAGAACAAAAAAATAATGTACCAAAATTACGCCTCTACAACATAGTCATTTGCTATCATCATCATTAACTACATAATGACCACAACTACCCTGAGCTTATCCATCGACAACATTATAATCCCTCAAAACTACTATCATACTTATAACTCGTATTCCCATCACAACCACTACCACCATAACCACTGCAACTTCTTCGACAACCACAATAACCATCACAGCCATTACCAAAGAACAACGACAACTACCAATAATCACAACTACAACCATCCACCACCACAAATAACAAACACCATACGCAACTAATAACCGCCACAACCTGAAACTACAACTGTCCCAACCATCAACAATCACCAACATACAACCACAAGAACCACCAACATCTACAACCACAACTCCACCACCTGCAACTACAACAGTCAATAACCATCAACATCTACAACCTCAACCACAACCAGTCACCCACAACCACCTAATATGATGACAATATATTTAAACCACAATCACTTACCTCTGCTGTCACCACCACCATCATCACCACCATCATCGCACTAAGCAACTTCATCTTTAGGTATTATTGATATTATTATGTTTTGATGTTGTTGCTTTTGTTGGACCGTGAGTTGGTCTTTTCAATATTTATTTGTTTTTATCTAATTTGTCTTCACCGTGTATCATAATATATCTTGCTAACGGCATATCAACTGTTCTGTGTCCAAATACTTGCCTGTTGATAAAAACTGTGCATGTCAATATGGGAATATATATTATTTCTATATATATATATATATATATATATATATATATTATATATATATATATATATATATATATATATATACCGGTATATATATATACATATATATATATATATATATATATATATATATATATATATATATATATATATATATATATATACCGGTATATATATATATTTATTGTTTTAGCAATTTCAGTACATACTGTACTATACAGTATATATATATATATATATATATATATATATATATATATATATACTGTATATATTAAGTTTGTATAGCCAGGGAGTGTAGTTTCTTCGTATGAACGTACACCCACCTACACTGAAGTCAAGGGAAACACTGAATGCGGCAGTATCCTTCACAGTTGTGCCATCTAGATATTCGTGCCCCGCTAAATAGACTGAAAAATTGCTAGATTGGGATCAAATTAACTTATTCTTACTATTAGTACCTAGAAATAACATCGCAAACATTATACCCGCTAGACCATAGTATGAAGTTTACATTTAATCCTTAGCTAAATTGTCGTAAGAACAAAAACAGAAGCTAGATTTAGTAATAAAAAACCCGCTAAAATGGCAGGACTGTATGCCCGGTGGTGTTTGGTGGTGGTGGTGGTGGTGGTGGGTAGCGGGTGTGGCACTGTGGCACTTGAGGGTTTGTGGGTGCCTGCGTGGAAGGGAGGTAGGTTTAAAAGGCGTGAAGAGTTGGGAGTTGATTGGTGCTGGTCTAGCTTTCTTTTATCCCCCCCTCCCACTCTCTCTCTCTCTCTCTTAACCCCTTCTGTACCGGCGACGTCTTTTTAATTTGGTTATAGCTCCATTTAGACGATTTTATGAAGTTTTGGGAGGATATATGGTTGCTAAAATAATTAATCGAGTAGTCTATAGCCCTTAAAATGGTAGACATCCATCCTAAGCTGAATAAAATCGTCTATTAGTTGCCAGAATAACATTGAAAAGACGTCGCCGGTACAGAAGGGGTTAACACCGATGAGCGAGCCGCCCAACGTGTATACATTAACACAAGTTAATTTCAGATGTACACATTTGGCATGGACGTTCTGATGAGAGAGAGAGAGAGAGAGAGAGAGAGAGAGAGAGAGTGAGAAAGTCTGTTGTGTTCATCATGTTGGAGTTGCCAAGCGGGAGTTTAGTGACGTGGAAGAGGTTGGTACCTATTTGTCTGTGTTTAACTGTCTTCTACGTCGTTTTATCTCTCTATATCACCTATTTGTTATATGTCTGTCTGTCTATATTTTACTCACTCTCTCTCTCTCACTCACACACACACACTCTCTCACACACACAGACTTAAGGGATAGATCCTATTAATTTAGAGTAACAGTGACAACGTAAACTAAAATATCTTTTACAACTTGCTCCCTGTTCATTAATTTGACAGTTCTAGTTGCATTCATGTTTGTTCATATTATGTATGATAAAAAATTATGTATGATAAGGCTACCATTAAACGATTTTATATAGCTTAAGGGGGGTCACCGTTTTTTGTTTTATCTTTCTCTCCTTCCCTGGCTTGTATCCATTCGGCTCCATTCAGCCAACTGTTTTAAGACGTTTATGCCCATCCAGGTGTCGATTTCTTCCTGGCGAGCGATAGCGAGCCAGCATTGTATGGAGAAATCCGGCTTCGCCGGAGAAATTTTTCGATCGAAAAATATACAAATTTAGCTTGCTGTCAATACAAAAATATAAATATGCTGACTGGCTACCGCTCACCAGGAAAATATTGACACCTGGATGGGGGTAGACATCTTAAAACAGTAGGCTGAATGGGGCCGAATGGATACAAGCCAAAGAGAGAGGGAGAGAAAGAGAAAAAAAGCGAGGTGGGCTCCCTTAAAATATACATCTAGGACTCAAAGGAGAAGATACGATCTGAATAATCCCTCTGAGTAGCACAGGTCCTTCTTAAATTACATACAATAATGTAATTGTAGCCATGATGAAAAGTAAAGATGGTAGTTGGTGGTGAAGGGGTTAAAGGTGGCCACTTCCGGTAACAGTTGATCTGTAACTTGCTTCAGGTAACGTTAGGACATTATGTGCCACTGTTATTGGCACCTAGTCCATTATTTATAGGTAGGTCATAAATCCTCCCTACTAACCTTTATAACTAAACAAAAACAACTAGAGTAATCCAACTATTACTTCTACTATTTAAGAAGAGTCAACCAAGGAGAGGTGTAGACATGTATAGCCCATTAGTTCCAGGTCTAGCGAGGAAACTAAAAAATAAATGAATACATGAATTAATAGACCCAAAAACCGCCCACCATCCCCTTAACCCACTGACTTCCAAAACGCCTTCATCAATTTTTTTTTTTTTTTTTCTATATTCCAACTACTCCCTCTCGGGCATAGGCTGATAGCCTTTACACTCTACCGCTGAACACGGTGAGGCCTGTGAGGTCTTGCTCCAGTCTAGGGAGTGAGACATGCGAAGCTTCACGACAGCTCGAAGCTACTCCATCTCTGAAGCTGCTGCGCCTCTGTGCTTCACAGTCTCATCCCCCAGGCTCGGACCCTCACTCTCAGAACGCCACCTATTGAGCAATTAACTCACGCCTGTTCTACTGCTGTCCGCAACAAGGAGGAAGCATTCAAACGGTAACGACGCCTTAAAACTCAAGACTCTCATTCTTCATATCTTTCTGCCCGGAATCAAGCCAAATCTGTTCTTCGACTTGCCAAACACTCTTTCATCAATAATAAATGCACTGAACTATCCAACTCTAGCTCTTCCCAAGCTTTCTGGCATCTAGCCAAAAACCTCTCCAACAATTTCTCTTCCTCGTCTTTCCCTCCCCTTTCCCACTCTGATGGCACAACCATCACTTCTTCCTCTGACAAAGCTAAACTCTTCGCTCAAACTTTTGCTAGAAACTCCACCTTGGATGATTCCGGTGCTATTCCTCCCTCTCCGCCCTCCTCTCTCTTACTTACTCCAGAGCTACTACTCTTTGGAATTCACTTCCCTCGAATTGCTTTCCACAAACTTACAATCTACAAATGTTTAAATCCAGTTGTTACAAACATTTTATGAATGGAGGATGCCTTTAGGCACATGGACCTTTTTGTTTTATCTGTGTTTTTCCTTCCTCTGTTCATTGTCTCATAAAAAAAAAAAAAAAAAAAAAAAAAATTATGCCTAATATACTAATCTCTTCTAAAGATGTACTTTCTACCCTCTCTGGGCTTAACACTAATAAGGCGTACGGTCCGGACGGTGTTCCTCCTGTTGTTCTCAAAAGCTGTGCTTCCGTGCTGACTCCCTGCCTAGGCAAACTCTTTCGTCTCTGTCTATCCTCTAACGTCTTCCCTTCATGCTGGAAGTTTGCTCACATTCAACCTGTCCTAAAGAAGGGTGACCGCTCTCAACCCTCCAACTATCGTCCAATTGCTCTTATCTCTTGTCTTTCTAAAGTTTTTGAAACTATTCTTGCTTCCAAATTTCTTAAGCATTTCTCTTCTCATAATCTGCTCTCAGATCGCCAGTATGGCTTCCTTAAGGGTCGCTCTACTGGTGATCTTCTTTCATATCTTACTAACTCTTGGTCATCCTCCTTTCGGGACATCGGTGAGACTTTTTCTATTGCACTAGACATATCGAAAGCCTTCGATAGAGTCTGGCATAAATCTTTAATTTCTAAACTACCCTCCTTCGGTTTCTATCCCTCCATCTGTGCCATTGTCTCTAATTTCCTTTCCGGCCGTTCCATAGCTGCGGTTGTGGACGGCCATTGTTCACTTCCTCACCCTATAAACTCCGGTGTTCCTCAGGGCTCTGTCCTATCTCCTATTCTCTTTCTAATTTTTATAAATGATCTCCTTAAGTGTACCTTAATTCCCATCCATTCATACGCAGACGACTCAACCTTACACTACTCCATTAGTTTTTCAGAACGCCCCAGCCAGCAATCCCTCAATGACAAACGTAATGAAGCCATAGAACTCTTAAATTCTGATCTAAATACTATTTCCAATTGGGGCAGAGAAAACCTTGTTAACTTTAATGCTTCCAAAACCCAATTTCTCCATCTATCTACCCGTCAGGATCTCCCAGCGGACTATCCCTTATTCTTCAACAATACAAAAATCAACCTTTCATCTTCTCTCAATATTCTTGGTGTCTCTTTTTCTTCTGCTCTCATTTGGAAGGACCATATTACCAGTCTTGCTAAGGCAGCCTCCCAGAAGCTGGGTGTGCTCAACCGCCTTAGGGGGTTCTTTTCCCCTGCACAGCTTCTTGCTCTGTACAGGGGCATAGTGCCCTTGTATTGAGTATTGTTCACATGTGTGGGGAGGTTCCTCTCACACCGCTCTCCTAGACAAAGTTGAAAGGAAGGCCTTTCGTATCATTAACTCCCGTCCACTCACCAACTCTCTGCAATCTCTCTCTCTCCGCCGCAATGTTGCATCTCTCTCGCTATTCTATCGCTACTATAATAATCAGTGTTCCTCAGAGCTATCCCAGTGGATACCACCTCCTTTACGTAGGGCACGTGGTACCCATCTTGCAACTCAATCCCACCCCTACTCTGTGCAACTCTCCAACCCAAGAGTGAAACGTTACTCTCAAACTTTCTTCTACTCAACATCTGAGCTCTGGAACTCTCTCCCAGAATTAGTCTTTCCCTCTTCCTATGACTTAAATTGCTTCAAACTCCGTGTGTCCAGGCATTTTGGCTCGAACGTCCCTTGATTTTGGCCCTGTCACTCTTTCAACTATGGGGGAGGCACTCGCTATAGGCAGTTATGCCTTTTGCCTCCCTCAATCACATAGAAAAAAAAAAAAAAAAATCACTAGGCCCTGTAGCATATTTTTGAATATGGGAATATTCATACAATGCTATTTAATCAGGGAACAATGAGGGTATTTATTTGGCATTTCGGTGTGCTAAGGTAATGCACTGATACTAGGTACAGCACAAATTCCATCCCAATAATATCTTCCCATTGACATATTGGGATTCGAACCCGGATCCATTGGATTACCAGTCCAGTGGCAAGACCACTCCACCACACCTCCCCTGAATAAAATTGAATAAACTGAATAAAATTGTCGACCGATAGCCAGAATAAAAGGAAAATTATCCTTAAGGGGAGGCAGACCGTTTTTCTGGACCCCCTTCTCCCTAATGTTTAGCCCCACTAGTTTTCAGATTATAAGACGTTCGGCCCATTAGTTTGGCGATTATAACACCTTTCGCCCCATTTCGTTGTCAATTTTAAGACCTTTCGTGCCATTTAGGTGTCGATTATTTCCTGGCGAGCGATAGCGAGTCTGCAATTTTAAGAGGAACCGGCCTTCGTCTAGGGGGTGTTTTTATAAGTTTGATGGAGGTCTAGGGAGGAAACTAAACAAATATATGAATAAATGAAATAATAGACCAAACAAACGGCCAGTCTCCCCTTAACTAACATTCACTGGGTTGTCCTGTCTTGCGGGGTTGACATTTACCATGGTTTTGTTTCCTAATTTAATATTTATTAATCATTGCTTTACCCAGGGGGAATATCAAAGGGGTATAAACATTCTCACCTGTCGATTTGCACAGGTCATTTCTAAGCTGAAAATACAACAGAATACAACGGAAAGCGTCATAATACTGAAGTTGAACCTCTATATAGATAGGCCACATGTTCATCTTCTGTTTATCTAGTTAAAGTGAAACACGTAGCTCTCTGTTATATAAGAACATAAGTTGATGAGTACAATACATTAGGGTACTAAAGGCGTTAACATTGTTGGACCTCTTTATATTAATACATAATTATAGATCTTACATTATATTTCTCTGGTCAACACGTATTTCTCTGTAAAGTTAGAACACGAGTATATGACAACAAGTAAATATAGTAAAATTCCTTCAATTCAATGGCATCGTTTAACCCCTTCAGCACGGTGATGTAATATTCATCATATACAGTACTGGTTACCATTAGACGATTTGCTTTAGCTTATAATCTACATATAGAACTCAAAGGGGCAATTACGATCTCTATAAACTCTCTGAATTACATAGGTCCTTCTTAACCCCTTCTATACCGGTGACGTTTTTTCAATTATATTGTAGCTATATCTAGATGATGTTGTTCAGCTTAAGAAGGATCTGTGGTATTGAAAAGGTTAAGAGAGATAGTTCGAACCTGTTAATTGCTGGAGGCCCTTTTGAAACTGAATGAGATCGTCTGAATAAAGTTAAAAGGACGGCTCCGGTACAGAAGGGGTTAAGCTGCATAACATCAACTAATTTAGCCAGACTCAAAGGTATAAAGGAGTCATCGTGCTGAAGGCGTTAAACACATTTCCAGGTAATAATAGACAATTTGATACGGTTTAAGAATGAGCTAGTGCTAACTCTTGACTACAGTGGACCTTTACTGAACTTCATAAAATCGTCTAGTGTTATTCAAAGTATAATGCAACAAGATATCATTGTACTTAGGGAGTTTCTCAAGGTGAATTTCAATCCCTTGATTATGAAATATCTTTTGTAAGTTAAATAAAATAATCTAGCTAGTTTTAACCTGAATAATATACAAATGGCGTCATCTATAAATGTTGCAGGTGGTCTTACATGAATACAATATATTATCATATTTTAAATTATTCCAATACTCTCATGAATTATGTGACACTATGAAAGGTTCCATGCACTGTTCATATTCTCTGAACATCCAATCGTATCCTAGACCCTCTGGACACCCGACAGGCAAAATTGTTATTTGTGACTCTGGACCATAAACCATACACAGCATAATTGAGGTCATCACATAAAAAAGATTATTAATGAAACGCAAAATAAAAAAAATAAAATAAAAAAATAATAATAATAATAATAAATAAATAAATCCTGGAAATTTTTCGTGAATAAGCTTCCTCTTACTTTGTTGTTGTTATTGTTGATGTTGTTGGCACTGTAAATTTATTCAGCTGTGCACCTGATTCTAGCATCCTCTGGAGAACAATGGAGTGACACCTCTTGTGGTACAGGCAGAACGGTAAGCCTGTGCAGCTTCACAGGGGTTGACAGTAACGTAACACATATTCATGTACGGCTCGGGACGGACTATACTGTTACAACGATTCCATACACCCAAGAGAGGGTAGCAGTGCATCCTTCGTTCTAAAGTTGGGTTAGATATTGACTGAAGAGGAGGAAAATAGCAGCTCTCATTCTCCTGCCACGATGCCACAAGGTCCGATACTGATGCTGCCCAGATACCCGTGGAGAGGAGCCGGTCGTTAGATATCTCTCCATCGAAAGTGCCCAGTAGACCAGCCAGACGCCCGCACGCCCACCCTGATGCCTCCACCATTACAAGCTGTAGAGCTGTTGCAACGCGGATTTTCATGCATGGTAGGATAACTATGTTTTGAAGGCCTGAAGTATGTACTGTCACTCCATACAAGGTTATGTCGATGTTCTTGATAACCCTCCCATTCACCTGGACATGGGTGTTGTTCTTTATAACAACAGTGACCTCAGGTGTTGTAACGATGACCTCTGGCGCAGTGGAGGTAATGTTTGGATGGGACATGGTGACCTTACCATTGCCACAAGCTGCCAGAATGACCCGACACGGGGACACCGGGACTTGGAATCTGTCACCGTCAAAGGTCAGGATGTGGGTACCCCCTAGAACCCAGGCAGATTGAGAGGAAGGCTGGAAGTGATCTGAAAAGTAGGGCGGCAGCAGAGTGTAGTAGATACGTCCGAGGGTTGTCAACGGCCCAGGAACGTGGCTGTTGTAGGCCCACAGGAGGTTGGTCAGCGTTGACACTGGCTTCAGTGTCACACTCTTCACCACCTGAGAATGGAATGGAGGATACTTTGTGTAAGACATTTTGATTCTTGCCTCAATGTGATAGCAGCTTATAGGTGAAGGCATGTAAGGAATTTTACCAACAATTCTCGATTGCCAATTTTGTTTTGACAGCAATTCTTTAATACATGCAAAAGTGACTGCAACTAAGCTGCAAGTAGAGTATTAAGGTGGCTTATAAAGCTTTAATTCAGAAGCAGTTAGACCAGAACTTTCAAAACAATACAGCTGGAAATGGAGTCTGAGTGACTTTGCCCTACAGCATAGAATATTGTCATATGATTAAGAGAGTTAAAGTTGTAATGAGAAAACAGAAAAGTCACCCACCGAATCAACCTGCTTCAGTCCAGCCAACGTGAACCAAACAAGCGACGGGTTCCCCTTGAGTGGGGCCATGTCATCCTCTAACTCTACCACCACTTTTTCCGCCACCTCCGTCACAAATTCGACTTTCGCCGGGCTAAGAATTTGTTTCAATGCCTCCACTATGTCTTGTTGGGCTAGATGGTAAAATCCTGTTGCTTGTATCCAATGCAGAACATGTTGTATCGACGTTCGCAAATCTTCCGCTCCGGATTCGATCATCTCCACTAGCTCTGTTGCCACTATAAACAAAAGAAACATAATTATGTTATAGAAATACTGAATAAGAGCATATAGTAAAGAATATACCATGACATGAGACTGATATAGGTAAAACATAAATGAAATAAGTGTCATGCACAGGTCTGGACAATACGCTGTTTAGGTAGATAAGTTTATTCATAATAGTGGACAAGATATATCAGAATAGATATTAGGTGATCATTCCCAGCATAGGTCTCCAAATATGGCTTCCACCGTACTCTGCAGTCTCTTCTGATGGGGAGGCGATTGTTGAGGATTCTTGGATGGATCTGGCGAATGTATTGGAGGGAATAAACCAAGCTGTATCAGTGAAAAAAGTGGTGACCTATGGCTCAGGTTTTCGTCCAGCAGCATCTCGGTGCCATAGTAGATCTGTGGGGTGGTTGGTTACTGTTTCAGGGTAATAAGATTGTGTAATTCATGTGTCACTCGGCCATGATGTTTGTGCACTTCATGCATCACTCGGCTTCTGCTGGAGTTGGTAGTGTACAAAGGAGTACAAAGGAAAAACAAGCATCAACAGTTCTACTGATCCTTACGAGGCTGCTTGTAACTAAACTACAGATCCTATGTGAAAACAGGAAAGGATAGTACAGTATAAAGTGGTGTTATTGGTTTATAAATGCAGTTAATTGGGGGTTACGAGTAAGATATTTATGTAGACGATTTTGAAAAGTGTAACATTAGTACTAGGTAGAACATTAATATCTTTACCACTTCGATTAAAAAAGAAATGTTTCGCCTCATGCGAGTGAAAAGGATTTCTATTTATCTTACAATTATTTCCTCTAGTGTAATTTGAGAGATCAATTGTGAAGTATTTGGTGACATCCATATTGTCAATACCTTTAATATTTTTACACACTTGAATAAGGTCTCCTCTTATCCTGCGTATTGTTAAACTCAAAAGATTCTACTCTTTCAGGCGTTCTTCGTATGACTTGTTTCTTAGTCGAGGAATAATTTGTCTTACTCTCCGCTGTATTCTCTCCAGTAGCCTATATGTATGTTCTTTTGATGCTATGGACAACAAAATTGTACATAGTATTCCAGATGGGGGCGAACCAAAAAATATATATAACATGAAAATAACATATTCAAATTTGTATTCAAACGTTCTTCCAATATGGTCAATAAGTTTGTTTACTTTCTTAACGGTACATAGTCTGCTGGGTTCGAAATTACTTGATAGTGTTACTCCTAAGTCGGTTTCTTTATTAATGTTTTGGAGTTGACTACTATTCATTGAGTAGTTTGATTTTTCATTCTTGTATCCTATATGTACAGTAATACTTTACATTTATTGGTATTGAAATTAATTTGCCAGGTTCGGGCCTAGTTTTCTAATTTATCTAAATAACTTTGAATCTGTTAAACATAAAAGAAAGATACTACTATGTTCGCTATTTTGGTATCTTCTTCAAATTCTGATATTGCACATAAGAGATCTCATCGATGTCATTGATATTAATTACTTAAATAACAGGTCCAAGCACTGATCCCTGGTACACACCACTTGTGACGTTTTTCTAGTCCGATACTTTACCCTTTATTACTAATCGTCGATTACGCCCAATATGCCTATTCTCAATCCATTGAAGAAATGACCCTTCTACAGTATGCCGTGAGCTATTAATTTTTATTGAGACGCTTGAATGAACGCTTGTTTCAGAAACAATGCTATGATTCTTTTATTATTTTCTTTTCTTCTAAATGGCTTACAAGTTTATCTTTGATGATTGTTTCGAACAATTTAGATATGATTGAAGTCAACCTGATTGAACAATAGTTGCAAGATAGTGTTTGTTGACATTTTTAAAGATATGAGCTACATTAGCTTACTTCCACTCATTTGGCACAATACCACTCTGCAATGTATTGTAAAGAAGTAGTGTTAATGGTTTTGATATGTCTTCTCTTAACTCCTTCAAAACACTTGGGTAAATAATATCGGGTCTAGGGTTTTTATTAGACTTTAGTTTGTTAATGTTATTTAGTACATCTATTTCCGTAATTACGATATCACTTAGAATGTCATTTTTGTTTATTAAAGATAGTGTGGCAAGTGGAATCGAATTCAAATCTTCTTCTTTAAAGACTGATGCAAAAACGTTATTGAAACTATTACTCATTTAGACTTCATCATCAAGATCTCCATTTTCGTTAGTTAGTGGTCCGATTCGAGAAGATATAATCTTGTTTCTTCTAATAAATCCATAGAATTATTTTTGGTTCGACTTGTTAAAGTTTGCAATACTCGTTTCCAGATTTTTCCGACTAAGTATTAATAAGGGTTATTTTTTTTTCGGCATTTCGTTGAAGAGTAATGTAGCTTATCCTGTCTGATTAATGATTTGTTCTTTTTAAAGTGTTGTGGGCACTTTTTTGTGGCATGTAGACATTTGTTTTATTTCTGTGATCTGCCATTTAGGCTTATTGTTTCGAGTAGAGCATCGATTTTTCATAGAGATACATTTTTGTGCATTCTAATATATTTCTGAGAAAGAGTTCCAGTTCTCCTTAGTATCACTTGTGTGGCTTATGTAGTTCCAGTCTGTTATGTCAAAAATAGTTCTTAGTTAATGGAAATGGGCTTTCTTGAAATATGGCACCTTTTCATGACTCGTTTAATTCTTTGTTTAGAAATTTAATGTTGAATGTAATTGAACGATGATCACTTGTAATAGATTTATCTCCTACTCTCACTTGGTTAACCAAATCGTCTTTAGTTGTTAAGATTCGATCAAGAACATTGTTGCCCCATTTTAGATATTGAACAAATTGAAATAATGAGCTTTCTAGTTGATTAGAGTACAGGTCCAATCATGTGTTAGATGTCAGGGATTTGCCCACTAAACTACTGACAAATTGAAGTTTCCAAAAAGTACAACATCTTTGTTATGGCTCATTTCTGAACTATGGTCTTTGATCATTCTATCAATGTTTAGTCCCTGTCGAGGGGGCAATATATTAATCCAAGGCTTATCTTTTCTTGACACTTATTTCTCAATAAAACATTCATTATATCAATGTTGTCTGTAGATGGTTTTGTTAATAACACAGGATGAAGATCTTTATTAAAGTACAGCAAAACTCCTCCCCCTTTTTTGTTAACCGACTACACTCAAACATTGTATATCCAGGAATATTGCATTTTCCTAAATAGTCTTTTTGTTCAATGTTTAGCCATGATTTGGTGATACCTATCACATTATTTTTGTCTGCAAATACTATTTCTTCAAGATCTGAACATTTGTTACAAATATTTCAAGCATTTGCAAAAAATGCTTCAATAGCCTGGAATGAATTGTTGCAGCTGCTTAATGATTTTGCTTGATTATCAGAGTATGTTACTTTAACTCCTTCAATTGATATATTCTCGAACTGTTGGATCATCTTCCAATACTTCTCAAGCAGTTCCTTGGTGTAGTGCACTTTGTTTGTCCCTGGCAGGGGCCCTACTAGCCTCCTGTTTGTTTTCAGGGTTTTATTTTTGTTTGTAACTTTTGCAGTAAGTGGTACGGGCATGCCAATGCTTGGTGAAGTAGTTTTACTTCCGTGGGCAGCATCAACGGTAGGAGTTTTGGGTGCTTGAAGGACCTGCCCGAATAGAGTGAGAGGATGCCCTTCTCAACTGGAACCAATTGATGGTGCATGGGGATCCTTGAGAGCTTGTTGATGTGGATGCTGAAGATATCCCATCTTATTTAGCCATTGTTGGTACTAAGTAAAAAGGTACAAACAAAGACATTTTGGAGATTATGGTGTAAAGGCTATTTCATAATTTCTTGTTTGGCAATTCACACTACAGGCAATTTTACTTGGGAATGTGATAATTCACTCAACTTTAATAACTCATTCTATGACGATTATGACAATCAATATATAATAAAAGCAAAATAATCATAATTATTCTCTACATTTAACCCAAGAACGGTGAGCGTCGTCATATGAGTCTGAACTCTATGAGGGCGAGCGTCCTCATATGAGCCAAGGCCTTAAAAAAGCCTTTTAAAAGACCCCAGTAGCACTCAAAGCAAAGGAATATGTGAGATAATTCCCTTCCATACTTCCTATCACTCCTCCACAGGTGTCACCTATTTTTCCTCTTATTCCCTTGTTTATCGGTTTATTTCTGTGGCAATATCTCCCACCCGGTTTCAAGGTCATCTGGGACACATATAGGGAGCGGGGGAAGAGAGAGAGGTGAGGGTGTAGGGCTTGCGCGCCTCTCACCTCATGACTGGCCGGTCGGCAATAATTCGTCTTTTTCACTCCCCAAATACTATTCCCACTTGTTTTATTGTTGTTACATGTTACTATCTTCATATTAAACGTAAAATAGGCGCATATGAATAAGTAATAACGATATTATCGCAAAATGACGAAATTCGTTGGGATTTACCTACAATACCTTCGCCCAGCGTGACGTTTTAACTACCATAGGCTCGCCGCACTCAGGTTTAGCAGAAGCTTCTACATTTTGCTCACATACGATTGTGGCAACGCCGACAAGAGCTATGAACTGCAAAATGTGTTTTTCTTAACAGAACAGCCTCAATCAAAAGTTTGGCAGTGTTATCGTGGTTGTACAGCGATCTATGGTAATTTTTGTACATCTGCATATAATTGATTAGTATATTAAACCCATAATTACATTAAAATGTGTTTGTCAAGTGCTCTTTATCGACGAGATTTCTATCGCATGAGCACAAATTCAGCTCATGTTATCTGTAATTGTGAGTATGCTTAATATATTTGTACTAATTGCAATAATAGATTTGTACTCTGTAACACAATATTTTTTGGAAATTTATATGTTTGTGGAGTCTTAAATGCGAACAATTAAGACTACTGATATCAGCCTGCTCTTATTCTTCTATTGTCTTTGATGGGTTTTTGGGATAAAGCTAATTGGCAGTATTGTCCTCTGGTATCCCGTTTTCAGTAGTTACTCTGCAGCTGTGGTTGTCACTAATTGGGGGGGGGGGTAACTTGTAGATATTTCATGGTGCTTTTATTGCCTGGCAGTTGATTCTGGGTTGGGTAACTTTCCTAAAGATTCTCATTGGTGCTTGGACACTATTTCTAAGAATATATAAATAACTAACTTATATTCATCTTATCTAATTATAATTATTTCTGTCCACTGCAGCTTGTGCTTAAACATGTTTGACAAACAAGGTAACTGTGCTAACATCGATGGTAAAGTTCTACAACCTGACTTTATCACACCATACTAGTAGAAGTAATTTTTTCAGAACCACTAGTAATCCCCTCATAAAAGATTATATTACTCTCCATTATGCAGCATTTGCCCAGATTGTAGTCAATGGGCAAGAATAGATACACAATAAACAAAGTGAACTGTACCTGCACTGATGAGGAAGTTGTAGCGGCTGACTTCATCACGCCAGCAGAATTTGTCGGTGTAGAGCCGTGGGTAATCCCCGCTGAGCTCACTCTCCATGGACTTCAGAAGTAACCAGTACTTAAAGCCCATCTCCTTCACATGCCGCAGGTCTTGAGTGTGCCAGAAGCGTAGGAGTATTGCATAACCCTCTCGCGCCCGGGCCTGCACATCTCGGGTGAAGTTCGCCATGTTTCGTTGGACTTGGTTGGTGATTTTGATGACGGCGGGTGGTGGGAAGATGATGTTTAGGAACTGCGCCTCATTCACCACTACTTCCCACCCTTGCTCCACCCAGTTTTCGAGGCTGTGAGCTATTTCAACCAGGTCTTGCTTCATTTCCTCCTGCAATAATTAGTTATGAAAGATATACTACAAGATGGATTATATTACAACAAATCGGTCTTTAAACATCTACTACATGAAAATTATACAAATAATCAGTTATGATATGGCTAATAGAAGAACAATGTTTGAGATCTCCATTTTCTCATTATTACCTCTTACTCTAAGTAACTGATATTACAACTTTCTGCAGTGTTACATAATTATAAACCTTCCATTAGAAGGTAAGACCACAGCTACTTTCTCCTTAAAAAATGAATTCTACTACAACCATTTCTACCTACCGGTACCTATTTTTCCAGTAAACAAAGAATAATGATCAACTGTAAGATGAAAAAGCAAAATCGTACTCGTACTCAAATAAATAATCTCATTAATGCGGTCAACAATCGCTCTTCTTCTTCCTTCAAGAGGCAATTGCTTTAACCCTTGTTTAGCGGGACCCGACTTAAGTTGGCCTAGAGAACCAAGGACTAAGTGGCGGGGCCCGACTTAAGGCTGTGTGCAATTTTTGAGCAATAATGGCTCTGAGAGAGAGACGAGCGATGGGAGGAGCGTAGGTCGGCTCATGACCGCTTGGCACGGGTCCCGCGCGACTTCTGACGTTCCCTCCACACACATCCACACACACTGCCTCGCTACACAGGGAATTATGTAAGGATATTACCGTATTTTAGGGATTTTGCACTCGTCTTGCACGATCGTTGCAAGAGAACACGTGGTCATAGAAGGATGGTTCTGGTGTCATTGGAAAGCTCAATTATCGCCCTCAGGGATACATAATTGTATTACGCTCTGGCTCTTGTTTATGCATGAAAAAGAGCACGGAAACAAGGTTGTTTAGGGTAAAACCACCCGCTTGCCAGGTAGTAGAAGTTACCGACCTAGCTGCTCGTGGAATGTAAATGATAAATCCTACTCTCTTTCTCAAATTTACATTCTTACTGCAGATCTCTGTTACTTATTTATTTATATTTTTTTAGTTCCCTCTCTAGACTTGCATCAATCTTAAAAAAACAAAAAAAACAAAAACAAACAAAAACTCTTTGAGATGAATTAGTGCATTTTTTGGTAGAAGTATGCCTCAGTCCTAATCCGGTTCCTCCTAAATTACAGGCTCACTATCACTTGCCAGAAAAAATCTACACCTACATGGCACAAAAGGTCTTAACATTGATAAATAAATGGGGTGGAAGGTCTTAAAATCGCCAAACTAATGGGGCAAACATCTTAAATTCTCAAAACTAAGGGGGCTAAACATGAGGGAGAAAACTACCCTTAAGGGCTTTTACGCTTAATTTCTAAGAAGTAGTCGGGACATAAAATTAATGGCTTCAAGTAATAAACTTGTGTATAATATGGTCTTGTCAAGAACCAAAGGATAAAGAGAAGTGTTATAACGAAGCCAGAACAACACCAAGCCAAAATTGCTAGGATTCACCAGTCCTCCCCGAAAATCACACCCTCTTTGAACTAAGGTACACCTGCCCCATCTTCTGTGACCTTGGGTCTGACGGCCCTAGGACCCCAAACCATGCCACCGAGGTCCAAAGGGAATCGAGAGGCCAGCCCGCCTACCCCCGCCAACAACCGCTCACCTGAGGAGAGAAAGAGGGCCCTTCTTGCCCGGAGCTGTGGGACCAGCAATAAGAAACAAAAAGTGGATGACTTGTTTGGGGAGGACTCGGATAGCAACTCACCCTTCTAAGGCTAGCAGTTCCCTCTCTGAGTATCTCGTGAGGTAATTCTGAGTATCTCGGCTAAATGACTTGAGCAACTCCATCACTCTTGATTAGAGTCATACAATCCCCATCTTGAATATCTCATTCGGGTTTCGCCTGAATATCTCGGCAGTGGCGTGAACAGCTCCGTCAACTTCCGGTTGCAGCTAACCAACCCCCATCTTCAGTATCTTATTCAGGTTACGCCTGAGCATCTCAGCACTGATGTGAACAACTCCGGTGTTCTTCAGGGTTCTGACCTGTTCTCAGTTCTCTTTCTAATATTCATATTTGATCTCCAGATCAGTGGAAGCTAGCTAACGTAACACCGATTTTTTAAAAAGGCGGCAAATCCCTACCCAGTAACTATCGTCCAATTAGCTTAACCTCAGTTGTATGTAAAATGCTAGAAACGCTCATAAGAGACAGACTCGTAAAACACTACAGAGGAAAAAAACATACTTAACCCTTGTCTAGCGGGGGGTTTTGGGCTTATTTGGGCATATTCAGGCCCTCCTGAATGATAAATCAAGTATCTGCATGAAAAGAAATGTATTCAGCAAAAAACTAGGCGCTAAAAGCTTTAAAATGAGACCAGAACTAGCTACGTAGCACTCGTGGTTCTCATACAGTGGTACCAGTAACATGGGAGTTTAGCATATAGCGGTATATTTTTCCCAGCTACGCTCACTACTGGCTACACTGCCGGCCTCTCGAGAACACAGGGAGGGTGAGTCAGTGGGAGGCGGTAGGCCCTGGGAGTCGGACATGTGGCCCGCTGCACTCCCGGCCATTTGCACTCGATTTTAACCCTTTAAAAGCCATAATAATGCTCCTAACTTGCTGCAAATTGGTGCCTGGCTATAGCCGGGCGCCGCTCTTTTAGGGTTAAAGATACTCAACACAGCTTTCTTAGAAAACGTTCCTGTTTAACAAATCTCTTAGACTTCTTCCACGATATCCTCAACCTCTATGATGAGAGTAAAGCTATAGATTTTATATACCTTGATTTTCAAAAGGCCTTTGACAAAGTTCCCCACAAATGTTTACTGCTAAAACTAAAAGCGCATGGAATACAAGACGGTGTGTTGAAATGGATAGAAAATTGGCTCCGCGACAGAAAGCAAAGAGTAGTCATAAACGGTAAGGCATCTAAATGGACCAATGTAAGTAGCGGGGTACCCCAGGGATCGGTACTAGGACCAATTCTCTTTCTAATTTACATCAACGACATAGATGAGGGTCTCACCTACAATCTCAAAATTTGCTGACGATACAAAAATTGCAAATAGCGTACTCTCAAAAGAACAAGTTGACGATATGCAACACAATCTAGATAAGTTGTCACGTTGGGCCCAAATTTGGCAAATGAGTTTCAATGCGGATAAATGTAAAGTACTACATATCGGATACCTAAATGAGAAAGCAAACTATTCGATGAATGGCACTCAGCTTAAGAATGTAAACAGAGAAACCGATCTGGGAGTAACAATATTGAGTAACCTAAAACCGAGTCAACAATATTCAGAAGTTGTTAAGAAAGCAAACAAAATAATTGGCTTTATAGGCAGGTCATTTGAGCATAAATCCAAAATAGTTATCCTAACCCTTTACAATTCCTTAGTCCACCCTCTTCTGGAATACTGCGTTCAATCCTGGTGCCCTTATTACCAAAAAGATATAGACAAACTAGAACGAGTTCAACGTAGAGTTACCAAAATGATACCTAGAGAATTAAATCTATTTCCTTTAACCCAGCGCAGATTAACCCCTAACTGTCGGGGCGCAACATAAGTCGAGTATAATAAATCTGGACTATCTGGCGGCGCTCGACATAGGTCGTGTGGCAATTTCAGCACGTAATGTTGCTGAGAGAGAGAGACAAGTGGTGGCAGGAGAATAGCGAGCGTATGACTGCTCCAGACCACCGCGGCGAACCTACTGACACGAATCCCACCTCCTCCCTCCCTCTCTCACTCGCTATATACGGAATTGTATGGGGAAAGTGCCGAATTACATGCTTTTTGCACTCGCGTTGCACGGTTGTTGCAAGAAAACTAGATATCATAAAAGGATCGTTATGGTGTCATTGGAAAGCTCTGTTTATGCCCTTTCAGGGATAGATACTTGTTTTACGCTCTGGGTCTTATTTAGGCATGAAAATGATCACGTAAACAGCCCTATTTTGGCTAAAAACACCCCGCTGGGCGGTACATATAAATAAACCGCTAGCCCGCTAATCTAGTGTTAAGAGGCGACTTAATTCAAGTGTTCAAAATCATCAAAGGCATCGACAATATGAACTGTAGTAAGTACTTCACTATCGACCAATCTAATTACACACGGGGAAATGGTTGCAAAATTATCGGTATATATTTTAACTCGCACGAATCTAAGAATTTCTACTTCAATCGAATTGTCAACTTGTGGAATGGGCTTCCCCGAGACGTCATAGACTGCAGCACCGTTGATTCATTTAAACGTCGCCTAGACAACTATCTTGCATCGAACCCGCGACTGACTGCATTTGTAAATAAATAACTTTATTTTATCCCCCCCTCAGTTACTAACCCATCTGTCCCCTACTAACTTCCTAACCCTGCCACGGACATTAGTTCCAGGGTAGTAGTTCCCTTTCCAATGTTCCCTTACCCACTCTAAACCACTGTTTGGACAATTGATCCTCAGTGTTTTGGAGTACAAGCAGCCTAGAAGGGTCACCAGAAATGTTGTTGCTTGATTTCCTTTGTACTCCTAAATTGTACCTATAGTCGTATCCACTCATATGCTGATGACTCTATCCTACTTTATTAAAAACAAAATTCAAATCAACCCAGCATGCAATCACTCCAAAAGTCGCGTAATGAGATAAAACGCCTATCTTATGATCTATCAATTATTTTTTATTGGGGCAGAGAAACTCTTGTTACTTTCAATGCCTCCATGACCCAATTTCTCCATATAATTTCCTGTCGCTATTTTTTTTTTTTTTTTTTTTTTTTTTAAGAGACAATGAACGGAGGAAGGAAAAACACAGATAAAACAAAAAGGTCCATGTGCCTAAAGGCATCCTCCATTCATAAAATGTTTGTAACAACTGGATTTAAACATTTGTAGATTGTAAGTTTGTGGAAAGCAATTCGAGGGAAGTGAATTCCAAAGAGTAGTAGCTCTGGGGATAAATGAATTCTGATAAGCAGAAGTTCTGCATTGTGGAGGAGAAAGTGTAAATTCATGGGCGCTCTCAGCTGCCCTAGTTCTACGGGGAAAGATGTGGAGAGGCGGCACAATTGACAGCAAGTTCCTCGGAACAATTGCTGTGAAAATATCTGTAGAATAATGCAAGGGATGCAACGTTTCTTCGTATGGATAATGTAGGAAGGTCCTGTGTGATTGCAGGGTTATTGATTAATCTAATAGCTTTATTTTGAATTTTGTCCAACTGCCTCAATGCAACCACTCCACTTCCACCCCACAGAGGTGAACAGTAATCCATCTGAGAACGCACATGACTTTTATATATCACGGCCAACTGCTCGTCAGTGAAGAATTCTCGAACTCTGTACAGGAGTCCCAGTTTTTTAGAGGCATTCTTAGCAATGCTTCTAACATAATGTGTCCAGCTCAAGTTAGTAGTTAATGTTACACCGAGAGTGTCAACACTAGGGGAAGTGGGAATATTTACATCATTAAAAAATATATGGGAGTCAGTGAGATTCTGTCGGTTAGAAAATTGAATGTACTTGGTTTTCTGTGCATTAAAGGAAACTAGATTCTTTTGTCCCCATCCATTAATTCTAGAAAAGTCCTGGTTCAGAGAAATTGCAGTGTTTATTTTTGAATTTATAAGATCGGATTGGGTGACAGAATTGGTAAATGTGAAGGAACTGTGGAGCGTTGAGTCATCTGCGTAGGAATGTATTGGATTATGAGTGGTAGATATGAGATCATTGATATGAATGAGGAACAGAATTGGGGCCAAAACTGATCCCTGGGGAACACCAGCATTTATTGAGTGAAATTGAGAATAAAGGCCATCTACCATTACACATATTTTTCTGTTATGAAGATAAGAAGAAATTAGTGGAACTAATGATGCAAGGCCGTAGTGTGACATCTTCGACAATAAGGATTGATGCCAGACTCTATCAAATGCCTTTGATATATCCAGTGCTATTGTTTGTGTTTCACCATGTTGGTCTGTAGCTTGGTTGATTTGATGCGTAAGAAGGCAAAGCATGTCTGCAGTTGATCGACATCGTCTAAAACCATATTGCCTATCACTGATTAATTTATTATTCTCAAGATGCTTAATTATGTGATTATTTAATATAATTTCAAAGACTTTACCAAGAGTGGAAGTTATAGCTATTGGTCTGTAGTTTGATAGATCTGAAGAGGCACCTTTTTTAGGAACTGGATGGATGTTTGCTTCTTTCCAGGGTACTGGGAAGCATGAGGTATGAGTACACAGACGGAAAATTTTGCCAATACAGGAGCGAGCACCAAGGAGCAATTCTTAAGTACTATTGGAGGAATTTAATCTGGACCAGGAGCCTTATCTACCGAGAGATTCTGCAAAATAGTTTTGACATGTCTGGTGTGGATCTTAAGTGAGGGAATTTCAGGCGAATTAAAATTAAGTACAGGGACATCTTGATTTATTTCATCTAAGGTTGAGTTGGTGGAGAAAATATCCGCAAGAAGGTTAGCTTTACCTCGTGGGTCACTTACAAGATTGCTAGTCGGAGATGTTAATGGTGGAATGGATGAAGCAGTAGTGAAGTTGGATTTAAATGAGTTAAGAGTAGACCAAAATATTTTGTTATCATTTGGATTATTTAGAAGTTTATTTGCCTGCTTGTGGAGAAAGTTTGATTTAGTTAGGTTTAATACAGTTTTGGCATGATTTCTGATGTTTCTAAAGTAATTAAAGGCTTCATGTGTTTTTGATCTTGTGTATGCATTGTAGGCTATTGCTTTTTGTTCAGTTACTCTAGCACAATTATGGTCAAACCATTTAGGTGAATTAGATCTTTTACTGTACTTTTGATGAGGAATAAAAGTTTCCATTCCAATTTTTACAAAATCTTGTATGTGGCTCAAGGTGGAGTGTGCATCATTAGAAAAGAAAGAGGTCCAGGGAATATCAATAAAGAAACCTTGAAGACCCTCCCAGTCTGCCGTATCGTAATGCCATTTAGTCACCAAAACAGGTTCAGAGTGGGAAGGTGTGGTAGGTGATAGACAGGTGGCCTGTATCAGACAGTGATCAGAAGATCCAAGCGGGGACCTCACTGTAACATCATAATTTTCTGAATTGGTTGTTAAAAATAAGTCCAGTAGGTGGGAATTATGATTAGGATTATCTGGTACATGGGTGGGTTGGTTGACTAGTTGAGTGAGATTAAATGAGTCTGCAAATAGCTCACATTCAAGACCAGCATCATCAGTCCTGGCTGAATAAGTGAGCCATTCAACATTATGGACATTAAAATCACCCAACACAGTGATTTCAGAAGAAGCATTTAAGTTGAGGACACTGAGTTGTGAGGACAGAGAATCAAAAAGACTTTGCTCTGGAGGAGTATTTGGGGAACGGTAGATGCAACATATGTATTTAAATTTACCAGCAGAAATTAATTTGTATATAGAATAATCAAAATAGGGACAATTGAAACTAGTAACCTCCTCCAGGGCAATTTCAGATTTTGCGAAGCAACATACACCTCCTTTAGGTCTGAAATTTTGGAGCAGTTGATAACCTGGAAAATTAAATCTAGACGTGTCAGATGTGGATGTTACTTGAGTCTCTGTCAAAAAAAGGAGAGTAGGGGATTCTGCTTGAAGAAATTGGTGTACAGAATTGATGTTAGAGTGAAGTCCCCTTATATTGCTAAAGAAAAAGCTGCACCGACGAGCAGCTTTGGGACGTTGCAATGCTCTTGACGCAGTCGCATGATGACGACCGGGAGGGCCCTGTGTCAATGACCCAACCCTGCCGGGGGTGGATATCCGAGGGACCACCAGGTTTGCTCTTAACAATTGTACTGCCATGTTTATTGGGTAAGGTGTATGGTGTTACATGTATGATATGTAGTGGGAAGAGTAGTGTTTTATGGATAGAGGATTGCAATGTAGGGCAAGTCGTGAAGTTGGATGTGTATGTTATATAAAGAGGGTTTTCCTGATACCCCTGATGTGTGAGGCAGAAAGATATGTATCCAGCTACCAAGGCCTGGGAGAGAAAATGGAATTCAGGCTATTCCCTGAGTCTCCCGAAACCTTGGCGGTAGTACTTCCCTGGGCGGGGCTGCCTACCCCTACTACCTTTAAACAAGCCTATCAAATATTCTTCAACAATACATAAATCAACCCTTCATCATTTCTCAATATTCTTGGTGAATCTTTTTCATCCAATTTTTCTTGGAAAGATCATATTACCACACCTGCTAAGACAGTTTCCCAGAAGTTAGGTGTACTTAACCGACTCTGTAGATTCCTCACCCCCGCACAGCTTCTTGCTCTGTGGGGGGCACAGTGCGCCTTGTATCAAGTATTGTTTGCATGTGTGGGGAGGTTCGACCCGTACCTCATTTCTCAAAAGAGTAGAGTCCAAAGCTTTTCGCCTCATCAACTCACTTTATCTTACTAGTTCATTTCAATCTCTTCCGACCATAAACTTATCTCCGTTACCTGTCGTATCTCTCCAGTACGGCCACCCGATCCTCCCAGCCACCGGCGCTTGTGGCACTTTGGCTCTGCCGACTGAGAGGCTCTTCGGCAGTACTTCTTTGATTTCCCATGGCATGACTTCTGCTTCCGTGGCAAATGAACCTCGGAGAGTGCTGAACGCATTACCGAGGTAATCTTCTCGTGCATGGAAGCGTACATTCCATTTTCTTTCTCTCAGTCTAATGCAAAAAAATCTTGGTTTACTCACGCTTGTTCTACTGCTGTCCGCAACAAGGAGGAAGCATTCAAACGGTACCGACGCCTTAAAACTCAAGAATCTCATTCTTCCTATGTTTCTGCCCGGAATCAAGCCAAATCTGTTCTTCGATTTGCCAAGCACTTTTTCATCAATAATAAATGCACTGAACTATCCAGCTCTAGCTCTTCCCAAGCTTTCTGGCATCTAGCCAAAAACCTCTCCAACAATTTTTCTTCCTTGTCTTTCCCTCCTCTTTTCCACGCTGATGGCACTACCATCAGTTCTTCCTCTGCAAAGCTGAACTCTTCGCTCAAACATTTGCTAGAAATTGCACCTTGGATGATTCCGGTGCTATTCCTCCCTCTCCACCCCCTCTCTCCTACTTATGCCTAATATCCTAATCTCTTCTAAAAGTTACTTTCTACCCTATCTGTGCTTAACATTAACAAGGCGTACGGTTCGGACGGTGTTCCTCATGTTGTACTAAAAAACTGTGCTTCTGTGCTGACTCCCTGCCTAGGCAATCTCTTTCGTCTTTGTCTCTCCTCTAACATCTTCCCTTTTTGCTGGAAGCTTGCTCTCATTCAACCTGTCCCAAAGAAGGGTGACCGCTCTCA
Organism: Paralithodes platypus; assembly: GCA_032716605.1. NCBI lineage: Eukaryota > Metazoa > Arthropoda > Malacostraca > Decapoda > Lithodidae > Paralithodes > Paralithodes platypus. The sequence continues at coordinate 19,098,075 of CM064491.1, read as the reverse complement.
ACCCTCGATCCAACTATCGTCCAATTGCTCTCATCTCTTGTATCTCTAAAGTTTTTGAACCTATTCTTGCTTCCAAATTTCTTAAGCATTTATCTTCTCATAATCTGCTCTCAGATCGCCAGTATGGCTTCCTTAAGGGTTGCTCTACTGGTGATCTTCTTACTAACTCTTGGTCATCCTCATTTCGGGACTTTGGCGATACCTTTTCTATTGCACTAAACATATCAAAGGCCTTCGATAGAGTCTGGCACAAATCTTTAATTTCTAAACTACCCTCCTTCGGTTTCTACCCCTCCATCTGTGCCTTTATCTCTAATTTCCTTTCCGGCTGTTCCATAACTGCGGTTGTGGACGGCTATTGCTCACTTCCTCATCTTATCAACTCCGGTGGTCTTCAGGGCTCTGTCCTATCTCCTATTCTCTTTCTAATTTTCATAAATGATCTTCTCAACTGTACCTCCAGTCCCATCCATTCATACGCAGACGACTCTATCTTACATTACTCATTTAGTTTTCCAGAACGCCCCAGCCATCAATCCCTAAAAAACAAACGTAATGAAGCCATACAACACTTATCTTCTGATCTAACTACTATTTCCAATTGGGGCAAAGAAAACCTTGTTGCCTTTAACCCGGGAACTGCTGGGAGACTCTTAAGAGTTCCCCCGGCGGACTGCTGGGAGACTCTTATGAGTGAGTGAAAAAAATAATAAACTTTTGACATCGAAAACAAATATTTTGTTTATTTTTATTTTTTTATTTTTTTATTTTTGTTTGGCCCCTGGGCCATGCAAAATCTCAGTCCTCTACCTCCCCTCCTTCCCCACTTTCCTCCTCTCCTTCAGTTATCACCTATTTTCCCTGTTATTCCCTTATTCTGAGGTATATTTTCGTGCTAACATTAGCGAGTTGCAAGCAGGGTGTTGTCATCACTGATGGCAAGCGAGTGCAAGAGAGAGAGAGAGAGTATCGATCGACTGTGTCTCAGTGGCCTTGGGGGAAATTGGCGGGAAAGCAGCTTGCCTCACCCATACATTATACAACTCGCGGGCTATATCTCCGATTTTGACCATCCAAACGCTGTTTTCACTCGTTTTATTGTTGTTTCAGGTTAATACCTTTATAATCAACCCATAATAGGCGCATATGGATAAGTATTAATGCTATTAATGGTACAATGAATATTTTAGTGACGGAAACACCTCAAATACGTCAGCACAGGGGGACGTTTCCAATTACCCCAATGCGCACTTGTTAGGTTAATGATTCCAAAACCCAATTTTTCCATCTATCTACCCATCCGAAACTCCCAGAGGATTATCCCTTATTCTTCAACAATACAAAATCAATCCTTCATCTTCTTTCAATATTATTGGTGTCTCTTTTTCTTCTGCTCTCACTTGGAAGGACCACTCTGACTCACTCTGACCTCGCTACCGCAAGACGCTGCAGACGCTCTGTCAACTATCTCACGATATCGATCATAATTTGAGTATTAACACCAAACGAGCGGCTTAGGCGGTAAATAAAATGTAGCCACCAGCGGGGTGTTTTTACCCAAAATAGGGCTGTTTACGTGATCATTTTCATGCCTAAATAAGACCCAGAGCGTAAAACGAGTAACTATCCCTGAAAGGGCATAAACAGAGCTTTCCAATGACACCACAACGATCCTTGTATGACCGCTAGTTTTCTTGCAACAACCGCTCAACACGAGTGCAAAAACCATGTAATTCGGTACTTTCCCCATACAATTCACTATGTAGCGAGTGTGAGAGGGTGGAGGAGGGTGGATTCATGTCAGTTGGTCCACCGCAGTGGTCTGGAGCAGTCATACGCTCGCTACTCTCCTGCCACCACTTGTCTCTCTCTCTCAGCAACATTACGTGCTGAAAATGCCACACGACTTATGTTGTGAGCCGCCACATAGTCATAATTTCTTTCACTCGACATATGATGCACGCCGCCAAAGAAGGGTTAACTACTCATCCTCTTCATTCTTGTGCATGAAAGGTGGTTAACACCTTACGAGCGGCCTATGCGGTTTATTTATGTGTACCGCACAGCGGGGTGTTTTTAGCCAAAATAGGGCTGTTTACGTGATCATTTTCATGCCTAAATAAGACCCAGAACGTAAAACAAGTACCTATCCCTGAAAGGGCATAAACAGAGCTTTCGAATGACACCATAACGATCCTTGTATGATGGATAGTTTTCTTGCAATAACCGTGCAACGCGAGTGCAAAAAGCAGGTAATTCGGTACTTTCAGTACATAATTGAGTATGTAGCGAGTGAGAGAGGGAGGAGGGAGCTGAGATTTGTGTCAGTAGGTTCGCCGCGGTGGTCTGGAGCAGTCATACGCTCGCTAGTCTCCTGCCACCACTTGTCTCTCTCTCTCAGCCACATTACGTGCTGAAATTGCCACTCGAGTTATGTCGAGCGCCGCCACATAGTCCAGCTTTATTTAACTCGACTTATGTTGCTCGCCGCTAAATAAGGGTTAAGAGCACGTTTAACCATCCTGTAGCTTAGTAAGTAACACTGCACGATATTTCGCTGTGTATTGACTGATAAACTTTGTGTTTATCACAAGACTCCTGCTCGGACAGGGCGCCACTAGCGCCATCTGTTGTTTTGTTTTGTTTTGTTTGTAAACAAACGCTCTCTTCTTATTTGATATAAAATCGTAGCCCCCTAATTTTACCCATTACCTACTGTAGTAAGTATCAATTTAACTGCCTTGTATGTAAGTAAAGCTTTGCATATTAATTTGCTAATAAACAATATTGTGTACTAACTAACCTGCTTACAGGAACGAACGCCGATGCCATTTTGTAAACAAACTTTTTTTGGGGGATTATACATATTACATTCCAGCCAATTTTGTAATAAATTTAAGTGCATTCATTTATCTTTTCCCCCTAGATATATTCTTGACTTTTTCTCCTCAGAGTGATTTTACTTTAAGCTAAGGGTGGTATTTGTACAGACTAACCTAGCCTAACCCAACCTGCCAAGCTTTTAACCTAATCCAAACCTAGCCTATCCTATAGCCAGCCAATCTGTTGTTCTTATTAACTCTAGTAGATATTGTATTTAGTATCCTACTGTAGCTATATATATCTGTAATTTTAGTTGTTGCTTGCACGATCTTGTAGTAACCTTTGACTGATAATTTGTTTTTTGTTTTATCTAAAAAGAGTAGGCTACTGCTTTACTAGGCTACAGTGACACCAGGGCCATCTGTTGATACAGTATATTAACCCCTTGTGTGCAGTCACACTTTATTTTTATATAATCTCTATTTGGTGAATTGTATATTTAGTTACATATTCTGTTATATATATATATTTGTTTAAAGTTAGGTTATCACACCTGGTAGCCTATTTCTGCGTATTTCAATTTTATTATGTTCGGTTAGGCTATTCAACGCTGGTAGCCTATTGGTGCATATTTCAATTTTTTAAAAACTTTTGGTTAGGCTATCGCCCCTGGAAGCCTAATTCTGCGTATCTCAAATTATTTGTTTTCGGTTAGGCTATCACCCCTGATAACCTATTGTTGTGTATTTCAACATATTTGTTTTCGGTTGAAGTGATTGAAGTGTTTCTAAAGTGAGTGAAGTGTTTTAAAGTGAGTTAAGTGTTTTAAAGTGAGTTAAGTATTTTAAAGTGATTTAAGTGTTTTAAAGTGAGTGAAGTGATCTGAAGAAACTGACTGTTACCATGCCTCGCACTTGTACGAACTACGCCGGTAGGTTTGGTGAGTCCATGTTTGTTACTGTCGATCTTCAAGTCTGCCGTCTCTGCCAGCAACAAGAGAATTTGACAGTGAAATTAGATGAAGCCTACAACAAGATCAACGTCCTCACCATGAAGCTGGAATCACTCCAAGAGTTTGTAACACTCAACGTTGGAGTACCACAAACTTCAATTGTCACCGCAACTCCAGCAGCCACCAACGCCCCAACGTCAACTGCCAACAATTCAACGCCTGCAGTAGCCATTTCATCTGATGGTTCCGATACTCAAGAAACAAATAGTAACTCTCTTCCCCCTCAAGACAACTTCCGTGTCGTGAGGAACAACGTTTGCCCCAAGACCAGGAAACCCATACCGATTACCGAGTGTCAAAACCGCTTCGAGATACTCGCAGACTCAGATGACGAAGCGGAAATAGAAGAAGTCCGGCTCGTGGGAGACTCGATGATACGTGGTCAGCTTACAGAGTTTTGCGCCAGAGCACCTAAGACCAGGAAGCGTTTTGTATCCCTGGTGGTGGTGTGGACGACGTAGTTGCTGCAGTTGACGAAGTATCTAAGCTGGACCCTGCTAATACAATGTACGTCATCCACGTTGGATCCAACGATGTACAGCGAACCCGGTCGGAAGATTTGCTTTTAAAGTACCAGCAGCTGATCAAGTCGTTTAAGGAGAAGTCATCAAGGATCATCGTCTCAGGAATCGTCCCCCGGCTTGGTGTAGAGAGCCGATTTTACAACATAGCCACCAGCACAAATCGTTGTCTAGCAAACCTCTGCAGGAAGGAAAACGTGGGATTCGTCGACACCTGGGACAATTTCTACTACGATGACTATTTGTTTTCGGACGATGGAGTTCATCTGAATCAGGTGGGAGCAGCACGTTTTGGGCGTCTTCTCAACGATGCGGTGAAGGATTTTCGGAGAAGAAATCGACTCAGCACAGGACAACCAGGAAGGAGGACCGAAGACAGCGAGGGCGGCAACCTGCGAAGGAATTAAATGCTAACCTGTCAAGAACCGCGAATTTGGATAAAGCTCCACCAACACGACCCAAATTCAAAACCGCCAGGGATAACGACCGAGGACCGATGTCAGCCATGAATGTAAATGTAGATCCGATCAGAACCAAAAATTTGATTAAAAAACGTTCTGTGAGTTCTAAAACCGCAACTTTATACGTTTTCTATGCAAAAGCTCATAGCATACACAATACATTTTCAGATTTAGAGGAACTAGTGTTTACTAAAAATTATGATGTGATTGGTATAACAGAATCTTGGCTCAATACAGTAGATAGAGACTTTTTAGCAGCGTATTCACTTCCCGGTTATGTAATGTTTGAGAAAAGCCGAATAAATAAAAATGGAGGTGGCGTTTTATTTTATGTCAAAGAAAGTCTTAGCCCGACCCTCTTGTCAAAACCTCAAATTGTGAACGTCGACACATCTTTTGTGCTAATAAAGAATAATAAAGGTACACAAATAATACTTGCATTAATATACAGACCTCCAGCTCAATCAGTGCAAACTGACCGAGAAATTTATGAACAAATTGCAGATGTAAGTAACTCACAAGATACCGTATTTTTTGGCGACTTTAATTTTCCTGTGACCAAGTGGGGCAATACTCTTACTTCACACTCCGGACATGACTTGTATACGAACTTGCAAGAGAGTTCGCTTTATCAATTTGTTCGAACACCGACCCGTGGTAATAACGTTCTTGACATTGTACTTGCAACAAAAGAAGAATTAATAGAGAATTTGAATGTTGGTGATGAATTCAGTAACAGCAACCATCGTACGATAACTTTCACTTTAAACTTTACTAGTAACGAACCAAATAGTAGCATCGAAAAAGTCCCTAATTTCAAGAAAGCAAACTTTCATAAACTTAGAGCTATGTTTCAAGAAATTGACTGGAGCTTTTTAATTAACAATAACGACATAAATACATCTTGGAAGTTATTCAAAACCACTTACCTAAAAGCAGTGCAAGACTGCACACCATCCAGGCCATAATAATAAGCCCAAATGGTGGAATAAAGATATTTAAAACTGCCTTCTTGCTAAAAAATTTGCTAATGATAGATTAAAATCCTCACACAATGACGAAGAACGGGTGAAATTTGTAGAGCTACGACGCAAAGCCAAAAAGTTAATTAAGCAAAGTAAAAAGACCATAGAGTTACATATTGCGAATCAAAGTAAAACAAACCCGAAAGAATTCTATAGTTATATCAGAAAGAAAAAAGTAGTTACTTCAACTGTTGGACCGTTAGTCGATGAAAATGGAGAATACACCAAAGACGAAGTACAAATGAGTAATGCCCTCAATACCTTCTTTGCATCAGTTTTTACAACAGAAGACCTCAGTGATATCCCTACACCATCGCCGATTCAGATTGATAATTCAGATGTTCTAAGCAATATCACCGTTACAGAGAGAGAAGTATTGAATTGTTTAGATAAACTCAAGGTAAATAAAACGCCTGGACCTGATACAATCTCGCCTAGAGTTCTAAAGGAAGCTAAGGATGAGCTCTCCAAACCACTGACATTACTATTCAATAAATCCTTGCATTCTGGAACTATGCCTGATCAGTGGAAGATAGCCAACGTAACACCGATATTAAAAAAAGGCAGCAAATCCCTACCTAGTAACTATCGTCCAATTAGCTTAACCTCAGTTGTATGTAAAATGCTAGAAACGGTCATAAGAGACAGACTCGTAAATAACTTAGAGGAAAATAACATACTTACAGATACTCAACACGGCTTTCGTAAAAAACGTTCCTGTTTAACAAACCTCTTAGACTTCTTCCACGATATCCTCAACCTCTACGATGAGAGTAAAGCTGTAGATATTATATACCTTGATTTTCAAAAGGCCTTTGACAAAGTTCCCCCACAAACGTTTACTGCTAAAACTAAAAGCGCATGGAATACAAGATGGTGTGTTGAAATGGATAGAAAATTGGCTCAGCGACAGAAAGCAAGGAGTAGTCATAAACGGTAAGGCATCTAAATGGACCAATGTAAGTAGCGGGGTACCCCAGGGATCGGTACTAGGACCAATTCTCTTTCTAATTTACATCAACGACATAGATGCGGGTCTCACCTGTACAATCTCAAAATTTGCTGACGATACAAAAATTGCAAATAGCGTACTCTCAAAAGATCAAGTTGACGATATGCAACACAATCTAAATAAATTGTCACATTGGGCCCCAATTTGGCAAATGAGTTTCAATGCGGATAAATGTAAAGTACTACATATCGGATACCTAAATGAGAAAGCAAACTATTCGATGAATGGCACTCAGCTTAAGAATGTAAACAGAGAAACCGATCTGGGAGTAACAATGTTGAGTAACCTAAAACCGAGTCAACAATATTCAGAAGTTGTTAAGAAGGCAAACAAAATAATTGGCTTTATAGGCAGGTCATTTGAGCATAAATCCAAAGACGTTATCCTAACCCTTTACAATTCCTTAGTCCGCCCTCTTCTGGAATACTGCGTTCAATGTTGGTGCCCTTATTACCAAAAAGACATAAACAAGCTAGAACGAGTTCAACGTAGAGTTACCAAAATGATACCTAGCCTAAAGAACAAACCATACGAAGAGCGTCTTAGAGAATTAAATCTATTTCCTTTAACCCAGCGCAGATTAAGAGGTGACTTAATTCAAGTGTTCAAATTCATCAAAGGCATCGACAATATGAACTGTTGTAAGTACTTCACTATCGACCAATCTAATTATACGCGGGGAAACGGTTGCAAAATTATTGGTAAATCTTTTAACTCACACGAATCTAAGAATTTCTTCTTCAATCGAGTTGTCAACTTGTGGAATGGGCTTCCCCGAGACGTTATAGACTGCAGCACCGTTGATTCATTTAAATTCCGCCTAGACAAATATCTCGCATCAAACCCGCGACTGACTGCGTTTGTAAATGAATAACTTTATCCTCCCCTCAGTTACTAACCCCTATGTCCCCTACTAACTTCCTAGTCCTGCCACCGACATTAGTTCCTGCGCAGTAGTTCCCTTTCTAATGTTCCCTTACCCACTCTAAACCACTGTTTGGACACTTGATCCTCAGTGTTTTGGAGGACAAGCAGCCTAGAAGGATCACTATATCTGTTGTTGCTTGATTTCCTTCGTACTCCTTTGTACCATATTACCAGTCTAGCTAAGGCAGCCTCCCAGAAGCTGGGTGCGCTCAACCAACTCAAGGGGTTCTTTACCCCTGCACAGTTTCTTGCTCTGTACAGGGGCACAGTGCGTCCTTGTATTGAGTATTGTTCACATGTGCTGGGAGGATCCTCTCACACCGCACTTCTAGACAAAGTAGAAAGGAAGGCCTTTCGTATCATTAATTCCTGCCCACTCACCAACTCTCTGCAAACTCTCTCTCTTCGCCGCAATGTTGCATCTCTCTCGCTATTCTATTGCTACTACAATAATCAGTGCTCCTCAGAGCTCTCCCAGTGCATACCACCTCCTCTACGTAGGGTATGTGGTATCCATCTTGCAACACAGTCCTACCCCTACTTTGTGCAACTCTCCAACCAAAGCGTGAAACGTTACTCTCAGACTTTCTTCTATTCAACAGCTCTGGAACTTTCTCCCAGAATCAGTCTTTCCCTCCTCCTGTGACTTAAATTGCTTCAAACTATGTGTGTCCAGGCATTTTGGTTTGAACGTCCCTTGATTTTGGACGTGTCACTCTTTCAACTATGGGAGAGGCACTCGCTACAGGCAGTTCTGCCTTTTGTCTCGCTCTCTCACATAGAAAAAAAAAAACCATGCCACAATGTTGCATCTCTTTCACTCTTCTATTGTTTACAACAATCAGTGTTCTTCAGAGCTCTCTCAGTGCATACCCCTTCCTTGCAGCGAGTGCGAAGCACCCACCTTTCAACACAGTCCCACTCCTATTATGTCCTACTCTCCAGCCCAAGAATTAAGCAATTTGCTCAGTCTTCTTCTCAACAAGTGAACTCTGGAACTCTCTCCCTCATTCAATATTTCCTTCATCCTATGACTTAGACTGCATTAAACTTTGTGTGTTCAGGAATTTTGACCCCAACTTTCCTTGAATTTGGCTCTCTGTCACTCTTTTGACTTCGGGGGAGACACTCGTTACAGACAGCCTGCCTTTTGTTTCCTTCATACAGATAGAACAAAAAATATATATGCAGTACATATATAATTACATATACTGTATATACAGTATATATATTGCAGTCAGGTAACATCTACCCCTATCCAATCTCCTGGTCTAAATCCAATTGCTCGTACACTGGTAGTGCAAGAAGATACGTAGACATGGAGCTTCCTAAAGCTGTCCTACTTACATAAAGATAGTACAAGTCGACATTACACTGGTCCTTACGGCTCTAGTTATTGTGAAGATCCTTGGTAAAGACTTACTGCCAGTACACAGGTCCGAGTAGTCTGTCGAGCCTGTTTCTTGAGCTTTAGCTTGCTACCAGCACACTGGTCTGTGTAGCCCGCTATAACTCAGTCCCTGGTTATTGACCGAAACTCTACCAGGAAATTGTTTGGTGGACAGTACACTGGTCTGAGCCACCTAACAGATTATCTGGCCCTCCCCAACTTGGGTATCGGAAGTTGTCCAGGCCCTAAGGACTTCTTCCTTGCTCGAGAGAGGAATTGCTAGGTGGACAGTACACTGGTCCGTGCTATCTAGTAAGCTCTCTAACCCTCTAAGCTTAGGTCAAGGCTGTCACCAGTGCACTGGTCCGTGTGTAGTCTGAAACCCGAGTATAGGAGTTGCTAGAATGCCAATACACAGGTCCGTGCTCCCTAGCAATTTTTCTGAACCCTCCCCCCTACCTCTCAACACCTGGATAGTAAGTAGCCAACTCACCCCCGCGTGGAGATCTGGTGGAGGACATTATCGGAGGACTACCACCACCATCCCTGACGTTGAAGCCACTACAAGAACGAGCCCGAGGAAGATCCATAGATGTTGGACCACGGCACCAGAACGAAGAACTTAGCTTGTTGAAGGCAGTATAACAGACCTCCCTATTCACTTGTTAAGCCTTTATAAACGAGGATACAAACCGCTCGTATCTATCGTTATAAAGTAGAATATTTGATATGCGAATTCCTTGTGAGATCATGTGTGATAATATTTAACTTTATTGCCGCACACACCCAGACAGTGATACACGTAAAGTCAACACCAGTGACACTATCTTTCCACGCCCAGTGACCAAGTGAATTGTGATATATGTTCTTATATTTTATGTGCCATTCCATGCTTAATTCGTTCGAGAAGTGCTTCCGTGACTTGTTTCAATATATGTGCGAAGACTCATAAGTGTGTGTTTTAGGATACTATTATGTATGTGATAAACTCTAACTTCAAAGAGACATTCAATGATTATTATATATATGTTGTGTGTAACTTTTATTGCTATTCAAAGCAGTAAACCCCCAGTATAAATATTGCGATTCATCTTAGCTCCGGAGTATAACTTTTGCCATGTCCATTATTTTGTGTATTCTATTTGTACCATAATATGTGTGAACCATTAGCCAAGTAAGCCATCATATGTTTTTATCTTATTTGAATATAATAACTGTAAATGTACTTCTGTGTTGTCCTTACACCTCTGCATGTTTGTGTGAGTGTCTATGTGTGAATTTCTCTACCCAGTTAAGCTAGGATCCACCTTCACTCGGTAAACCCAGCAAAAAGCCTGGTATAACAATAGCTATGTAGGCTATATGCAAAACGTTGTCACTAATGTGCTCCTCCACAAACGGGGTTTTTATTCATTCTGTCAACCTTTCCGAGATCTTATTAAATGGCATAGCTCACGAGGTCAGCTGTCCTTATTATCATAAATGTATGTGCCATAATAGTAGTCCGAGTTTCTTATAAGTGTAAATACCAATACATTAGTGTTTTGGATGGTGGTGGTGAGAGGCATTTCCGACATGCCATGACGTATACAGAGGGATTTGGGATACCCATAAAATAACACAATCGGTCGAAGAGTTTCAGGAGCCAGGTCACTGACCACCATTTTGATTCTCAGTATCCCTGTTAAGCACTTCATGCTGTGAAAGCAGTTAAAAAGATGGACAGATATTTAAAGAGAGGTATGAATAATTGTATGAGCAGCATAAGCTTAATAATGAACTGTAGAAATAATGACAAGATATCAAATAATGCACTGTGAAAGTGAAAATCAAGATGGAATATTAAGATACGTTGGCCATACACTATTTTACAAACATATATTTTTACCGTTAGGGCCTGTACCGCTAGTGTTGTCATATGGATTGAGCTGCCAATACGTATATATTTATGATTAATGAAACCATAATATGAATAATTGTACTGATAGATACCTAAGGATAGACAAATTTTACACTCATGTAATATGAATATTAAATACTGCCTTCGCATTACTTCATCATGTATGAAATATATCAGGGTTAGCTAGATAAAGGCAATATCAAAACAGATTCGAATCCCGCGGTCCAATTCCTTTATCACTACCACAAGAGGGAGGCGACAGGGTTTGCCATCAACTTTCCAAGCTTAAGATATCTTGCATGGCTTTGTTTTTAGATCAAATTAGGGAAAGGGATATTTCATGAGCTATGCTCCTTAACACTCACTGGTGGGCGGGTGCCTAACCCCGGAAGGAGTTGAAATAGGGGAGCTATCCCCCCCCGCCAAAGGCGGTTTTCTAGGGCCTTTCCTAGCTGATGCTGAGAGGATTGGGTTCTACTACCGTTCCAGTCATGTGGTGATGGGCTGGTCTATCAGAGTGAGAGCTGAGCGATCTCTGCCATACCCATAGCTTACTCTGACTGTTCCTTTTACTTATATATTTTCTATATCTCAAGTGACAGCGTTTCTTCAGTGGATTGACCTCCCTACTGCCAGCCTAGAGGTTGGCAGGTTGGTAGCCAAAGCGTCACATTTTTCCTTTGCCACTCAACTTTCCCTTCATAATTGCTGAGGGGCACAGGGCCTTGGGTGGGGCTTTGGTTTCCCGGGCGTTTCTGCACCCTCCTCAGCTCCCTGCCTTGGAGTGGCTTCGGTCACCCGGGCTTTATTAATGGTGAGCAGGGAGGGTTTTGTGGGGGCGCTCGTTTTAGGCCTTGGCCTTGCTCGGGACCTTGGGGCTGTTCAGCCAGACAGCCTGGGGAACAGCAACAACAACAGCACTCACAGGTATGACATCTTAGATGTTCAGGTTATTATGATATTGTGTTTAAATTTTATTGAGCGTTTTGATTTGTTTGCCATTTGTGTGCAATGTATTTTTACTTTGGCCCTTAGAAACAAAACAAAAGAACCATCTGCATATACTCATCAAACTAAATAACTACTCCCAGACACCCTTCAAGCTAAATATATACTTTTTTTGGCCAACAAAATTACTATTTTTACTGGTTTCTCCTAATTTCCAGGCTTGCTATGTGCACCTGAGAGTAGCGAAATTTCTTACAATCGCTATATTATTGAGGCAGAACGTGTTAACATTTCCTAACTAATGAAGTGATAGAGGGAGGTTCCCAAAAGAGTAGCATTGCACGAGATAGGGATATAACCATTGTACCTGCCAGTGATATAGTTGAGGTGTGCGTATGATGACGTCCAGGAAGGGTAGGGTTGGCTCCAGGCGGGCCAGGAACACCGTCTGGGTCTCGTCCTCACTGGTTCGGTACACGCTCACCTCCATCTGTTACCGTGTGGAACACATATTTTTACCTACATATTATTGTCATTATTTATCATTGTTATTATTATATATTATTATTATTATTATTAGATATTTTGGGCTTTTATGGATTTGGAAAAAGCGTATGATCATGTGGATCGTGAAGCAATGTGGAAGGTGTTAAGGATTTATGAAATTGGAGGAAATTTGTTAGAAGCAGTTAAGAGTTTTTATGAAGGGAGCAGAGCATGTGTTAGAGTAGGAAATGGTGAGTTGAGTGAATAGTTTGAGGTAAAGGTAGGTTTGTGACAGGGTTGTGTAATGTCACCATGGCTGTTTAATATGTTTATGGATGGTGTGGTGAGGGAGGTGAAAATGAGAACTATGGGAAGAGGATTGGGTTTAGTAGGAAAGAATGGTAGAGATTGGGAGTTGAATCAGTTCCTGTTCACTGATGACACAGCGTTGGTGGCGGATTCTGAGAAGAAACTGCAGCGGGTAGTCGATCAAAGAGTTTGGTGTGGTTTGTGAAAGGAAGAAACTGAAGGTGAACGTCAATAAAAGTAGAGTAATGGTGTGTAATAGGGGTGATCGTAGGGTGAATCTAGATGTGAGGCTGGATGGGGAAATATTGGAACAAGTAGAGTATTTTTAATATCTAGGAGGAACAATAAGCAGGAGTGGAGGTATGGAAAGGGAGGTAAAACAGAGAGTGTGTGAAAGAAGGAAGGTTTTTGGAGCAATGGGAAGCATGTGGAAGATGAGAAATCTCGGAATGAAGGTAAAAAGCGCAATGTATCAAGGAATTGTTGTGCCAACAGTGATGTATGGGGCTGAGACATGGGCTCTGAAGGAAAAGGAGAGAAGAAAGCTGGATGTGATGGAGATGAGCTGCTTGAGGAGTATGTGTGGAGTTACTCGTAGAGACAGATTGAGGAATGTAGAGATACGTAGGAGAGTGGGGCAGCAGGAACATTTGTCAGCCAGAGTGGACAGAAGGGTGCTGAGCTGGTATGGTCATGTTGAACGAATGGAAGATGAAAGGCTTACAAAGAGAATATGTGAATCAGATACAAGGGGAGATGGAAGGGCAGGAAGACCGCCATTGAGATGGAGAGAGTGTGTAAGACAAGCTTTGGATGATAGAGGAATGACTATAGATCAGGTAATAAACAGGAATGAATAGAGAATGCTTGTGAATAGATGAGTGAACACGTGGTCATTTGGGGGAAGGGGTCAGGCGCAAGTTGGACTAGATAATAGTCCATCAGGCGCCTGGCCCGGGGAGACGATTTATATGAAGGGTGCGCCTGGAAGTGTGTGGGCGGGCTTGTGGCTTCTGCTCCGCTGCATGTCTGCCTACCGAGATCGGAACCTCTCCGGGTGGTCAGGGGCCGGGGGAGTGCTGGAGGGACCTTGGTGACCTGGACTCTGGGTCTTCTCCTGGATAACCTAGATGTGTTTGAATTTGTATTTTGTTTTGTGTGTTCATTGTTTTCTGTTGTGTTTTGTGTTGTCCCTATTCTTGCTCTGTCTTGAGTCACCCCCCCCCCCCCCCCCCAACAAAAAAAGGAAAAAAGGAAATGGGGATTGGGCCTGAGTAAATAGATAGATAGATAGATTATTATTTTTATTATTATTATTATTATTATTATTATTATTAGTAGTAGTAGTATTTTCATTATTATTTTTTTATTTTGTTTTAATTATTATAATTATTATTATTATTATTATTATTATTATTATTATTATTATTATTTTTTAAATTATTGTTAATTTTATTTATTTTTTAGTTTGCACCCTAAGATCTTTAAAAATACCCCCAAGACCCCTCATCGAGATTTTTTTTGCATTTTTTTTGTAAACAAATGCCCCGGCCAAAGGCCGATTCCTCCAAAATTGCAGGCTCGCTATTGCCCGCCAGGAAAAAAAATCGACACCTAAATGGCATGAAAGGTCTGACAATTGAGAAAGAAATGGGGGCAAAAGGTCTTAAAATCGCCAAATTAATGGGGCGAACGTCTTAAATTGTCAAAATTAATGAGGCGAAATATAGGGGAGAAAGGGCTATACCGGGACGCATGTATTCCTTTTTAATTAAGGCTAACATTAGACTGTTGTATTCAGGTTAAGAAGGAATTATGATAGCGTAATGCAAAAATGCGCGGAATTTTGGTGTGAGTATCCTCGGTTCGAGTACTTGGAGTGCCACATGTGTTTGTTGATTTCATTAATTGAGTTTAGAAATAAATTTGGTTGATGAAAAAATATGAATTAATTGAGATAGTTTTTAGCCCTATATTTCTTAGAGATCCTTCGTAAACTGGATATAATTGTCTAATAATAGCCAGATTGTAATTATGAAACGCATGATCGTATCATGAGGGGGTAAATACATTGTGTGGTGTTAGTAGAATACTCGAGTTAGGTTTATGAAACGCATGATCGTATCATGAGGGGGTAAATACATTGTGTGGTGTTAGTAGAATACTCGAGTTAGGTTTATGAAACGCATGATCGTATCATGAGGGGGTAAATACATTGTGTGGTGTTAGTAGAATACTCGAGTTAGGTTTAGACAATTTGAAATAAAGCAATCAAGAGAACACACACAGTTTTTATTTATTTTTTTATTTTAAGGGGGCCTGCATTTTTCTGCGATTTACACAAAGCTGCCTGGTTACAATGACATCCCAAAATATTCCCCCCTTGCCCCCATCCATACATTATCTGCCTGGTTACAATGACATCCCAAAATATTCCCCCCATGCCCCCCCCGTCCATACATTATCTGCCTGGTTACAATGACATCCCAAAATATTCCCCCCTTGCCCCCATCCATACATTATCTGCCTGGTTACAATGACATCCCAAAATATCCCCCCCTTGCCCCCATCCATACATTATCTGCCTGGTTACACTGACATCCCAAAATATTCCCCCCGTGCCCACATCCATACATTATCTGCCTGGTTACACTGACATCCCAAAATATTCCCCCCTTGCCCACATCCATACATTATCTGCCTGGTTACAATGACATCCCAAAATATTCCCCCCTTGCCCACATCCATACATTATCTGCCTGGTTACAATGACATCCCAAAATATTCCCCCCTTGCCCCCATCCATACATTATCTGCCTGGTTACACTGACATCCCAAAATATTCCCCCCGTGCCCACATCCATACATTATCTGCCTGGTTACACTGACATCCCAAAATATTCCCCCCTTGCCCACATCCATACATTATCTGCCTGGTTACACTGACATCCCAAAATATTCCCCCCGTGCCCACATCCATACATTATCTGCCTGGTTACACTGACATCCCAAAATATTCCCCCCGTGCCCACATCCATACATTATCTGCCTGGTTACACTGACATCCCAAAATATTCCCCCCTTGCCCACATCCATACATTATCTGCCTGGTTACAATGACATCCCAAAATATTCCCCCCTTGCCCCCATCCATACATTATCTGCCTGGTTACACTGACATCCCAAAATATTCCCCCCTTGCCCCCATCCATACATTATCTGCCTGGTTACATTGACATGTCATCATCATCACTACCATCTTGCGGATATTTTCTCCACCAACTCAACCTTAGATGAAATAAATCAAGATGTCCCTGTACTTAATTTTAATTCGCCTGAAATTCCCTCACTTAAGATCCACACCAGACATGTCAAAACTATTTTGCAGAATCTCTCAGTAGATAAGGCTCCTGGTCCAGATGAAATTCCTCCAATAGTACTTAAGAATTGCTCCTTGGTGCTCGCTCCTGTATTGGCAAATTTTTTCCGTCTGTGTAGTCATACCTCATGCTTCCCAGTACCCTGGAAAGAAGCAAACATCCATCCAATTCCTAAAAAAGGTGCCTCTTCAGATCCATCAAACTACAGGCCAATAGCTATAACTTCCACTCTTGGTAACGTCTTTGAAATTATATTAAATAATCACATAATTAAGCATCTTGAGAATAATAAATTAATCAGTGATAAGCAATATGGTTTTAGACGATGTCGATCAACTGCAGACATTCTTTGCCTTCTTATGCATCAAATCAACCAAGCTACAGACCAACATGGTGAAACACATACAATAGCACTGGATTATATCAAAGGCATTTGATAGAGTCTGGCTTCAATCCTTATTGTCGAAGATGTCACACTACGGCCTTGCATCATTAGTTCCACTAATTTCTTCTTATCTTCATAACAGAAAAATATGTGTAATGGTAGATGGCCTTTATTCTCAATTTCACTCATTAAATGCTGGTGTTCCCCAGGGATCAGTTTTGGCCCCAACTCTGTTCCTCATTCATATCAATGATCTCATATCAACCACTCATAATCCAATACATTCTACGCAGATGACTCAACACACCACAGTTCCTTCACATTTACCAATTCTTTCACCCAACCCGATCTTATAAATTCAAAAATAAACACTGCAATTTCTCTGAACCAGGACCTTTCTAGAATTAATGAATGGGGACAAACGAATCTAGTTTCCTTTAAATGCACAGAAAACCAAGTACATTCAATTTTCTAACCGACAGAATCTCACTGACTCCCATATATTTTTTAATGATGTAAATATTCCCACTTCCCCTAGTATTGACATTCTCGGTGTAACATTAACTACTAACTTGAGCTGGACACATTATGTTAGAAGCATTGCTAAGAATGCCTCTAAAAAACTGGGACTCCTGTACAGAGTTCGAGAATTCTTCACTGACGAGCAGTTGGCCGTAATATATAAAAGTCACGTGCGTTCTCAGATGGATTACTGTTCACCTCTGTGGAGTGGTTGCATTGAGGCAGTTGGACAAAATTCAAAATAAAGTTATTAGATTAATCAATAACCCTGTAATCACACAGGACCTTCCTACATTATCCATACGAAGAAACGTTGCATCCCTTGCATTATTCTACAGATATTTTCACAGCAATTGTTCCGAGGAACTTGCTTCAATTGTGCCGCCTCTCCACATCTTTCCCCGTAGAACTAGGGCAGCTGAGAGCGCCCATGAATTTACACTTTCTCCTCCACAATGCAGAACTTCTGCTTATCAAAATTAATTTATCCCTAGAACTACTACTCTTTGGAGTTCACTTCCCTCGAGTTGCTTTCCACAAACTTACAATCTACAAAAGTTTAAATCCAGTTGTTACAAACATTTTATGAATGGAGGATGCCTTTAGGCGCATGGACCTTTTTGTTTTATCTGTGTTTTTCCTTCCTCCGTTCATTGTCTCTTAACAAAAAAAAAAAATCATCATCACTGCTGTCATCATCACTACAACTCCAACCATCATCACTACTATTATCACCATTATCACTACAATTACCATCATCACTACTATTATCACCATTATCACTACAATTACCATCATCCCCACTATTACTACCATCACTTCTATTGTCAACTAAACTAACTTTACCTAACAAATGAGGGGCGAGATGTTTTCGCCCCCAGAACGCCATCATTGCAGGGGGGGAGGGGGGGGGGCCCAGGGGGGGGGGGGAGGTAAAACCATATTTTGGATCTAAAATCATAACTATTGCACAAATTCAAAAAATATTTTTTGACTGACGTTCGCATTCACCCAACAAATGTTTGTGTGAAATTTGGTAAAAATCCGTCCAACGGTCTAGGAGGAGTTTCGGGACAGACGGACGACGACGACGACAGACATTTTTTCCGGTGGTACCCACTATACTGGGGGGGGGGGGGGTTAGGATACCAAACTCTGGTTACGCAGAGTTGATTAAGAATCTACATCTGAAAGAGAGAGAAAGAGAGAGAGAGACTCATACTTGATAAGGATTCCGCAAACCAAAGGAAGCTGCCTGTGACCAGTCCTCCCCTGGAACCCTTGACACCACCTTCAGTAGCCCGGGACTGCATAGCCACACCAGGAAGTCCCGGCGGCCCAGAACCGAAGTGAACGTGGCCGCCTCAATCCCAATCCCCTGACACCTCGGTCCTGACGTTTCTCCAACAAAACCTGTAACCTCCACCATGGTTCCTTGTTGACCTGTGACGTGGGCGGCGAACGTTGGTCCATCTTCACAGCCCATTTGGTCCAATTTGAGCTTGAGCCTCAGAGCGTCGGGCCCCCAGTGTTTCAGAAGAACGAAATCCATGGCAATGGTATGGTTGGTTGAGGCGGCTATGGCAGATACGTCCAGGGGAAAGCTCAGCACCTGGGTACAGGTTTTGATTTAGTTTGTTTAATTTGTTTCTGTTATCACTAAATTATTTTATTCAGCTTAGAGGAATAACCTCTAGGGATCATCGTGGATAAAATCTATCTTGATTAACATATTGATTCTCTCGTTATTTATTGCTTCTATAATTGTTTAAACTTTAAAGACTCAATTTTGAATATATGTGTCTAATAATAGCTAGCAGGAAATGAAAAGAGGAGTCTTTGATTGGATATTACAGATAGTTGTTGTCTGGGTATGTTTATTCAATGCTTATTTAGTCATTAGATACCTAAAAGATCTATATAATTTTATAACAATATGAATTCATCGGACAAAATCAACATGATAGACTTACTCTAGTGGTGAGAGTGCCTTTTATGTTGATGGTGTCATTGGCAATGAGTGTGCAATGGAGGAAGCCAGTGAGTTTATCGGCTGGGTCGGGTAATACGTCCAGTTCAAATGAACTTTCATGAGTGTGTCCTCTAGTCTGATACTCCACCTCACCTCTCATGTCCCTGCTTAAGCTTGGGTGACTCACACAACCTTCATACTTGGTTCCAAATAAGCTTAAAGAGGATCTCACTGAGACTCCATACTTGGATTCACTCTCGGCCCTGTTTTGATATACTTCAAAGGACACCTCTGATTCTGAATATTTGCCTAAGCTTTCAACAGTTCTGTAGGGAGACTGGAGAATGAGGGCATAAGTGCTGGGATCAAGTTGGTGGTAGCACGAACATATGGCAAAGTTCCACAGGTTAATGTCCTTCCCTACATTACATTGCTCACTCTCCTCTCCATGCAGGCAGTTTTGACCTTCCTCATCAGTGTCTGAGCCACTGTCACTAGCATCAAGCTCTTCATCACTATCCTCATCGCTATTAGGAATTTGGCCAATACCACTGACTGCTCGTACCAAGTTGGCAGCCTCATCCGTCACCTTCTTAACTGACGCAAGATCAAAAGTAACGTTGAACCACTGGAGTCCCCCAAAGTACGAACGAGCCACCTCCCACTCGAAGATCTTGGAGGGTGTCGGTGTAGGTGTTGGCTGTGGTTTTGGCTTAGGCTTATAGAAAAACGAATTCATAGAAGGGGAAGAGCAAAGAGAAGAATGAGATGTGGAGTCGTTGGCTTGTAATACGACACTCAGAGATTCTGGCCCTGTCATCCAGGTAAAGTCAATTTTAAGTGGAATCTTGAGTTTTGGTCGTGTTCCTTCACCCTATTGACAAAAAAATAAAAACATATTAATAGTCAAGTAAAAACAGTGAGCCACATTATCATGAATGCAAAGGAGAGCATTATGTCATATGAAGCTTAATACTTTCGTGCCACTTAAAATAGTACTTTTGAATATAATGTTGATCAAGATGCTACCTTTTTAAAACTAATATGGAGTTATATGTTTGATATATATTATTTATCAATATGTTATAATACCATTTAAAAAACTCTTTCAATTCTAGTTGGAATAATATTAGCTTCAAGGCACCTCACCTTAAAGTGTATCAGAGTCCGTTGTGATGACATTTCCTTTCGCAGGCTTGTAGAGATTAAGGACACTTCAAACTCAGGAGATTTATAGCCTAATTCTGACGTTATACTGAACTCGTTGGAAGTAATCGGTGTCCATATGAATCGATTCTCCCAACTGTATATTCCACCTTCTATTAGGTCTCGAGATTTAATCATAGTGGATGATCCAAATGCATCAGGGTAGTGGAATGAAGACGGGGGAGTGAACATCAAAGTTGGCAATCCGGAGACCAGAGACTGGATGTTGGTCACTGCATACATAGGCGTTGACAGACCCGATGTCATTGTATTTTGACTCCATAGAAATGCTGTCAAGTTTAATGGAGATAAAACTGGCTCTTCGTCATCAACTAGGACACGTACATAATTCAGCAATCTTCGTTGGGTCAATTCCCCTTGCGTACGAGTGGACTCCTCATTCATCATATGGTCCAGCAGTCTTTTCATGTGAGTGATTAGTGCACCATCCATTCTTTGAGGGTGACAAGAACCTGCTTCCCAATTACCGAATGGCAAGAATTCTAAGCTCGGTGGCTCTCTCTGGAATATATTTACGAGTTCCAAACCAAAGTCGAAATCCTTACCAATGACGAAAATGGATATATACCGGCACTGAGGAAACCTGTAGTTCATACTGGTGAAGAAGTTGTAGACATTTGTTCTCATCTGCACAAACCCTCTGAAAGATATATAAATGTTTATGCAAGAGAATATATAAAGGAAAATACAAAAGAATACAAATGATAACAGACATACTATTCCTTACGAGGCTGATCATTTTAAAATAATGAGAGAAGTAGAACATACATGCGCATAACTCAATTCACTTCACCTATTCATCTAATTAGGTGTGGATTTGGTTGCTTTACTTTATCTAAATGTATTATGAAAGACGAATACAGTCTCACAATATCCAATGTCTCGTGATAACTTATTCAACACGTTTAATCCAAACGTTTACGAAGCGGTTGAAAAAGAAATGCTTAGCTGGTTTTGAATGTTCCATCACAATGTAAAACTTTTGTAAAATTCAGTACACATAGCATAGATGTAACGAAAATGGTCCTCATTATATGATTATGAATTTGAATATACTTTGGGAAGTTTCAGTCATTCGGTATTCATTACAGAATTGATTTATAATATGCACTAACCGCATGTGCAAAATACATGATATAATAGTCCCAAATATTACAGAAAACGATGACTTCACACTAATTATATGTAGGGTAAAGCACCAAAGAGATCATCCTGGGTTTAGATTCCTACAACGTTGTGCTTTGCGCACTACTATAGTCATCCATTATAAGTAGGCCAAACATCTTTACCTCTATTCTCGGTAACTCAAAAATGGGCTAGAGAAAATGTGCTGCAATTGTCTACATCTCTTCCCTAGCTGACACTTCCCAAATGGTAGGAATAATAGCCTGCTTACTAATCATTTTTTAAGTTGTTGAGGTTAGTGGTCAAGGTTTGTGGCCTAAATATAATGAATAAACTATAGTTAGGACTAGCGGTACTAAAGCTACTATTTCTCAACTTCAATATATAACGCCGCTACCACTACCGTTAAGCCAACGATTTTTCCGGGAAATTTTCTATAAACAAGTTTTTCTCGTGATGTTTCGGTGAACTTTTGCATTGGTTTATGTACTAAGACTGAAGGTTGATTATGTTAGGTGGCTGAATTCTAATAACTCCTACATTTTAAAGCTGCCAGACTACAATTGCCCCAACTTGCCAAAACTTGCTAAAAAATGTAAGAAAAACAAATATATATATAAAAAACAAGGAAATTTCTCAATAATAATATAAGAAAATATCATAATAATAACCCACAAGTCGTCGGACCAAATAGTGTTATTCACTGCTCTATTATAATCTCTCTCTCTCTCTCTCTCTCTCTCTCTCTCTCTCTCTCTCTCTCTCTCTCTCTCTCTCTCTCTCTCTCTATCTCATCATCTCAGGCTTTCTCCCCAAGATCGACGCACCTGACAAATTCTACGACAAGGCCTTCAGCACAAATAGCCGACTAAAATATTTGTGTCTGAAGGAAGACGTTGAAACAATTTCTATAACCAGCCTACTCTGTTCCACAAGGATGGCACTCATCTAAACCCTGTGGGTTCAGCACGCATGGGTCGTCTCCTACACGAAGCAGTCCGCAGCCATGGATCAAAAAACGCCATCCGAGAAGAAGCAGCAGTGACATAAATCATCCAACGCCAAGCAAAAAACAGAGGCAACCGAGGACCACCAGCGATAAGGACCGAAGACAGCGAGGACCGAGAACAGACATGAACATGTAGATCCGACAAGAACCAAAAATATTATTAAAGAACGTTCAGTGAGTTCTAAAAAAACAAATTTAAAGGTTTTCTATGCAAACGCTCGTAGCATACGCATACGCAATACATTTTCAGATTTAGAGGAGCTAGTGTTTACAGAAAATTATGATGTGATTGGCATAACAGAATCTTGGCTCAATACAGAAGATAGAGACTTTTTAGCAGAGTATTCATTTCCCGGTTATGTAATGTTTGAGAAAAGCCGAATAAATCGAAATGGAGGTGGCGTTTTACTTTATATCAAAGAAAGTCTTAACCCTACCCTCTTGTCAAAACCTCAAATTGTGAACGTCGACACATCTTTTGTGCTAATAAAGAATAATAAAGGTACACAAATAATACTTGCGTTAATATACAGACCTCCAGCTCAATCAGTGCAAACTGACCGAGAAATTTACGAACAAATTGCAGATGTAAGTAACTCACAAGATACTGTAATTTTTGGCGACTTTAATTTACCTGTGACCAAGTGGGGCGATACTCTTACTTCACACTCCGGACATGACTTGTATACGAACTTGCAAGAGAGTTCGCTTTATCAATTTGTTCGAACGCCGACCCGTGGTAATAACGTTCTTGACATTGTACTTGCAACAAAAGAAGAATTAATAGAGAATTTGAATGTTGGTGATGAATTCAGTAACAGCGACCATCGTACGATAACTTTCACTTTAAAGTTTACTAGTAACGAACCAAATAGTAGCATCGAAAAAGTCCCTAATTTCAAGAAAGCAAACTTCCATAAACTTAGAGCTATGTTTAAAGAAACTGACTGGAGCTTTTTAATTAACAATAACGACATAAATACATCTTGGAAGTTATTCGAAACCACTTACCTAAAAGCAGTGCAAGACTGCATACCATCGAAAATACGGAGTCCAGGCCATAATAATAAGCCCAAATGGTGGAATAAAGATATTTCAAACTGCCTGCTTGCTAAAAAAAATTGCTAATGATAGATTAAAATCCTCACAAAATGACGAAGAACGGGTGAAATTTGTAGAGGTATGACACAAAGCCAAAAAGTTAATTAAGCAAAGTAAAAAGACCTTAGAGTTACATATTGCGAATCAAAGTAAAACAAACCCGAAAGAATTCTATAGTTATATCAGAAAGAAAAAAGTAGTTACTTCAACTGTTGGACCGTTAGTCGATGAAAATGGAGAATACACCAAAGACGAAGTACAAATGAGTAATGCCCTCAATACCTTCTTTGCATCAGTTTGTACAACAGAAGACCTCAGTGATATCCCTACACCATCGCCGATTCAGATTGATAATTCAGATGTTCTAAGCAATATCACCGTTACAGAGAGAGAAGTATTGAATTGTTTAGATAAACTCAAGGTAAATAAAACGCCTGGACCTAATACAATCTCGCCTAGAGTTCTAAAGGAAGCTAAGGATGAGCTCTCCAAACCACTGACATTACTATTCAATAAATCCTTGCAGCCTGGAACTATGCCTGATCAGTGGAAGATAGCCAACGTAACACCGATATTAAAAAAAGGCAGCAAATCCCTACCCAGTAACTATCGTCCAATTAGCTTAACCTCAGTTGTATGTAAAATGCTAGAAACGGTCATAAGAGACAGGCTCGTAAATAACTTAGAGGAAAATAACATACTTAAAGATACTCAACACGGCTTTCGTAAAAAACGTTCCTGTTTAACAAACCTCTTAGACTTCTTCCACGATATCCTCAACCTCTACGATGAGAGTAAAGCTGTAGATATTATATACCTTGATTTTCAAAAGGCCTTTGACAAAGTTCCCCACAAACGTTTACTGCTAAAACTAAAAGCGCATGGAATACAAGATGGTGTGTTGAAATGGATAGAAAATTGGCTCAGCGACAGAAAGCAAAGAGTAGTCATAAACGGTAAGGCATCTAAATGGACCAATGTAAGTAGCGGGGTACCCCAGGGATCGGTACTAGGACCAACTCTCTTTCTAATTTACATCAACGACATAGATGAGGGTCTCACCTGTACAATCTCAAATTTGCTGACAATACAAAAATTGCAAATAGCGTACTCTCAAAAGAACAAGTTAACGATATGCAACACAATCTAGATAAATTGTCATGTTGGGCCCAAATTTGGCAAATGAGTTTCAATGCGGATAAATGTAAAGTACTACATATCGGATACCTAAATGAGAAGGCAAACTATTCGATGAATGGCACTCAGCTTAAGAATGTAAACAGAGAAACCGATCTGGGAGTAACAATATCGAGTAACCTAAAACCGAGTCAACAATGTTCAGAAGTTGTTAAGAAGGCAAACAAAATAATTGGCTTTATAGGCAGGTCATTTGAGCATAAATCCAAAATAGTTATCCTAACCCTTTACAATTCCTTAGTCCGCCCTCTTCTGGAATACTGCGTTCAATCCTGGTGCCCTTATTACCAAAAAGATATAAACAAGCTAGAACGAGTTCAATGTAGAGTTACCAAAATGATACCTAGCCTAAAGAACAAACCATACGAAGAGCGTCTTAGAGAATTACATCTATTTCCTTTAACCCAGCGCAGATTAAGAGGTGACTTAATTCAAGTGTTCAAAATCATCAAAGGCATCGACAATATGAACTTTAGTAAGTACTTCACTATCGACCAATCTAATTACACGCAGGGAAACGGGGAAACGGTTGCAAAATTATTGGTAAATCTTTTAACTCACACGAAGCTAAGAATTTCTTCTTCAATCGAGTTGTCAACTTGTGGAATGGGCTTCCCCGAGACGTTATAGACTGCAGCACCGTTGATTCATTTAAACTCGCCTAGACAAATATCTCGCATCAAACCCGCGACTGACTGCGTTTGTAAATGAATAACTTTATTTTATCCCCCCCCTCAGTTACTAACCCATCTGTCCCATACTAACTTCCTAATCCTGCCACGGACATTAGTTCCAGGGCAGTAATTCCCTTTCCAATGTTCCCTTACCCACTCTAAGCCACTGTTTGGACACTTGATCCTCAGTGTTTTGGAGGACAAGCAGCCTAGAAGGGTCACTCGATATGTTGTTGCTTGATTTCCTTTGTACTCCTTTGTACTCTCTCTTAGAGAATAATGAGTATCGAGTAGCTTTTGGATATCCTGTAAATGGTAGCTTAGCTACTGAATTCGTTACATTGTCTAAATTTTATCGTGGCAACGCTAATATACCCTGTTCCAAATAGGTAGTCCAAAATGTGTGAACCTTAACCTCTATAACTATAATAAAGGCTAGTGCAAATGGGTTGTAAATTTGCACACACATTCCCTGGCTGGCCCTTCCCAAATGGTGGAAGTATTAGCTCAATTACTCTAGTCGTTTGTGAGTTATAAAGGTTACTGGTCAGGAGTTTTCTCCTACTTATTTGTAAAAGGGTATAGTATCTCCGCTACTCACAACACTGATGCAATGCCGGGGTATATAAAATCATTTGGTGTATTGATAGTGATTCATCTTTCTATCCTTGTATTAGATGGGTTCCTTACCATTAATATAATTGTAAATGGGTAGAATATTATGGACACTTTGTTTACCCATTTCACACCTATTTATCCGGCTTCAATCAGGCAACAGTATCTTTTCAATATTAATGATAATTTCGGATTAATTAGTTTAGCTTAAGAAGGACCTGTAGGAGTATACACTTTAAAAAGCAACGGTATAATATAGGTATTGAAACGGTATATACAATCATTGGGTATAATTATATTGATTTGCCTTTCTTTCCTTGTATTAGATTTGTTTTTGCCATCAATATACGGGTAGATTATTATGGACACTTTCATACCGTTTTCATAGCTATAATGTGTTACAGTTTAAGGTATAAAGACTCGATCAACCTACAAAGCACCGACGTCATAAGGATACGTGTTGACCTCGATGATATGGGTGACGAAGGAAACATTACCGTGATCACTGCCCCTCAGCTGCCACCCCTCCCACTCCACCTCCCCACTCAGATACCCCTGCCCCAGTTCTATCTGGGAAGAAAAAAAATAAAATTAATATTATACAGGTATATTGTAGCTTCACCAACAAAATGAGGTATGGGGCCCGTAGGAAGCAATGCAGCAATAGATGCCACTCAGACACCCCTGCTACAGCCTTATCTATAAGGAGAACATACCTGTCTTAGTTCATAATATTTCCCGGTTATATTCAATTGTAACTCGACCCGTAGAATGCGGACATCGGTCCCGTAGAAAGCATTACAGTGATCACTGCCTCTAAATTGCCACTACCCAGTTCCTCGCTCAGCTCTATCTGTAATGAGAACAAAGTGTCTTAGGCCATCATATTTCCTGGTTACATTCTATTTCAATACGACCCATTGAATGAGGGCATTGGCCCAGTTGGAAGAAGTACCCACTCCACCCTAATACTTCTCCGTCTGTAATGTCTAATGAGAAAAATTTCCTTATATAATATTTGTTGTATATTCTATTACAATTCGACAAATAGATCCAGTTAGAAACATTTCCCGATGACTGCTCCTCAGCTGTCAGCCCTTCCACACCACATCTCCGCTCAGATACCCTTCTTTTATCTCTCATTTTTGTTGTATGTGTAAGGATACAATAGGCAAGACTGTCTGTAGCTAGGGACCCTTCCTATTGAAAGAGTGATACAGCCAAATTCAAATTATAGTCGTGGTCAGGAATACTTGAACACTGAATGATAAAAACAAGACGGTAAACAATAATTAGTGAATTTGAATATGCTAATCTTTGATATTCGCGCAGGTAATCAAAATAATTTGCCTTATGTACCAAAATTGTGATTCCATGAAATGTTAAGAATTCCTGTCCACTACCGTACATGTGAGTCACAATAGACACCGAGTTTGGAAGAGTTTAAGTCGTAAGATGGAGGAAAGATGGACTGAGGAAGGGAGTTCCAAAGTTTACTGGTTCAGTGAAAGAAAGACTGATAACCGGTTCACTCTTTGGTTAGAGAGTTGGCCAGAATAGGAATGAAATGTGTTGAAAGGTGGATGCCACCTACTCTTTGCAAGGGAAAAGGTATACCCTGAGAAAGCTCTGAAAAACATCGATTATTATTATGAAAATAGAAGAGAGAACAACATACACAATTGCATCGAGTAGAGAGAGAGATTGTAGAGTATTAGCAAGAGAATGGGAGCTGATGAGACCAAAAGCTTTCGATTCTACCCTTTCGTTATGGGTGGAACCTTCCCATACATGCGCTATGTTTATAATATTACACCATTGTGTCAGAATAATGTATTACAATATATGCTATATATCATTATAAGCAAGTGTACATAATAGTTCTTAACATTATCTGGTGCGACGTAATGGATGCTATTATGATTCTGTTAATATTAGACTATTGAGGGTTTTTATTGTTTTTGTCATTTTCGAGCAATGTATATTTAGTTTGCCCCCCTAACCTAACCGCCTCCCCAGATCCCCTTCAAGCTGAAAAGCTTCCCCCAGACCCCTTTCAAGCTACATATGTAAATTTTTCGGCAGACAAATGTTCCAGCCAAAGGGCGATTTCTCTTAAATTGCAGGCTTACTATCGGTCGCCTAATCAAATTGACACCAGAAGAGAGTAAAGTGTCTTATACTCGCCAAATAAATTAGGTGAAATGTATTAAAATTTCTAAACTAGTGGAGTGAAAAACGAAGGGTCCAAAAAGGCCCCCCTCGCACCAGATAGTATTAAGGAGTGTGTATAAAGTTTGGCAGCACATACCAAAGTGGTGCTCTTGATCTTCTGGAACTCTGGCAAGATGAGAAGGTCGAACATAATGTAAGTAACGAGAGGGTCGGCAGTGACCTGGCTCTTGAACTCAAAGTACCCCGGGAGTAGCACCTTCGTCGATATGGTTGTCTCGTTGCCTGGCAGATAGCTGGTGTGAAGCCGAAGGAGGAACACCGGGTTCTCTCTGTGCATTATACTCAGCGATACCCTTTGCATGGACCTGGTAAGAGTGAGGTCCCCGGAGAATCTATAAGGCCCAGATGTGTTCGATGTTGCCGCTGTTATGATATCCACATTGAGATTCGAGAAGGAGTAACGAAGAGCCAGTCCGAATGTTCCGTGAGTATGGAGGACGATTTGCATGCTTTGTTTGATGGCCAGTTCGAATGCCACCTTGTTGGTGTGTCTCTCTGGGGCCACTCTAAGGACGGTGTTCAGCTGGTTGATGTGTCCGGGGATGTTTGTCTGGAGTACAGAACAAACAAGTGCTGTCAAGATCCTTTGAATTTGTCTTATATTGTATCTTCATTTTCTGTTACACTTTTGTTTTTAATCTAGTCGCTTTCTTAGTCATTTTAGCTATTATATTACTTTAATATATTTTGCATATACTATAGGTTAGAAATCGATCACACACACTTACATTCAGACTAACACAAATAAACTGATATACACAAACACAAATACAGTGACACACACACACACTGATATACACAAACATAATAAACACAAATATACCGACATATACAAACACACTAACATACACGTACACTAACATACACAAACCACAAATATACCATACAAACACTAACATACACGTACACTAACATACACAAACATAATAAACACAAATATACCGACATATACAAACACACTAACATACACGTACACTAACATACACAAACATAATAAACACAAATATACCGACATATACAAACACACTAACCCTACACGTACACTGACATACACAAACATAATAAACACACACACATATACTGACTTGCAAACACACTGACATACACATACACTAACATACACAAACATAATAAACACAAATATACCGACATATACAAACACACTAACATACACGTACACTGACATACACAAACATAATAAACACACACACATATACTGACTTGCAAACACACTGACATACATATATACACTGACATACACAAACACAATGCCACACATACATACACTGGCATACACAAACACACTGACACACATATATACACTGGCACACACAAACACACTGACATACATACATACATACACTGGCATACACAAACACAATGCCACACATACATACCCTGGCATACACAAACACAATGACACTCATGCATACACTGGCATACACAAACACAATGCCACTCATGCACACACTCTGGGTGAGAGTTAACCCCCCCTCCCACCCTCGTCACACTGCCTCCATTATCTACTGTGTGATCTACCACCCACCACGCTCACCCACCGGCCCCGCACTAATCAACCACATCATCGATACATGTGATGATCTCAAACTCCAATTTCCATCATCCAAGTTGGTGGTTTGTGGGGATTTCAATGAACTAGACACCTGTGAGATTCAAGAACAGCTACATCTTTCACAAATTGTTGACTTCCCCACCCACAACCACAACACTCTTGACCTTATTTTGACAGACATGGATGAGCAGTACCTCCCACCTGAACCTTTACCTCCTGTGGGACGCAGCACTCATCTCTCTGTGTTCTGGTCACCTGCCCCTACCACCTCCCATCAACAGACCCCCGTCATCCGGACCTACCGACCAACGCCAGACTCTGCAATGCGGGGGTTCGGGCAGTGGTTGGTTCATTACCCGTGGACGGAGGTTCTCACTGAAGAAGATGTTAATGCCAAATGGGACAACTTTGTATCTACCACCACCGAAGCCTACCACCACTTCTTCCCCACCAAGAGGACCAAAATGCACCCCTCTGACGTCCCATGGATTACTCCTCGGATCAAGAGACTGATGCAGAATCGGAACAAGGCCTTCTACACGGACAACAATCGCTACAAGGACCTACGCAACATTGTGATAAGGGAAATCCGTTGGGCGAAGAAGTCCTACTACCCTACAAAGATTCATCATTTAAAACAAACCAATATCAGTCAGTGGTACTCTAAAATTAAGAATCTTTGTGGCTTAAGTAGTGGGACTCCTTCGATCCCTGTGTTTCCATCCCTCGTGTAGATGCACCTGAACTGATAAATAATCACTTCTCTACCATCTGCCAAACCCTCCCCAAACTAGACCGCACCAACCTCCCTGCCTTCCTCCCATCCCCTTCCCCCCAGTAACTGTACAAGAATTTGAAGTGGCCAAAAAGCTTTCCAGTTTCAAATAAAAAAGATCAACAACCCCAGTAGACCTACCCATGAAAATATACAAAGAATTTTCAGTGGAATTTGCCACCCCCCTTTGCTCGATAATTAATGCCTCCTTAAGGCAAAGTAAATGCCCTGCAGACTGGAAAACTTCATACGTCACTCCAATCCCCAAAACCCCCTCCCCACATTCTCTTAATGAACTCAGACCAATTGCCATTACGCCCATCCCTAGTCTAATCTGTGAGGACTTTATATTCACCTGGGCTTACTCACAAATCCGTCACTTGATAGATCCCCAACAGTTTGGCAAGGTAAAAACCTCCTCCACCACTCAGTCTTATTAGCTTCCTAGATTATATTTACACAAATCTTGAGAAGAGAAAGACTTCCCTCGCCCTTGCCTTTATTGACTTCAGGAAAGCATTTGACCTTGTTGACCACACCATCATCATCAACAAAGCCATAAAGTTGGGGCTACATCCTACCCTGGTTGCGTGGTTGACCGACTTCCTTAGTGACAGACGACAAGCAGTGCGATACCTAGGCTTCATCTCCACCTTCCTAGACATCACATGTGGAGTCCCACAGGGCACAAAGATGGGGCCTCTATTGTTCCTCATCTTGATTAATGATGCCCTAAAGGACACCCCATTCCACTGGAAGTACGTGGACGACTCGACAGTCGGCATTACTGTCGATAACACCTCCCCTAACTATGACCCCCTACAAGACATCCTCGACCGTCTTCAAGCCTGGACCACAGACAATCATGTGACTATCAATCATGACAAGACAGTGGTCATGCACATCAACACTTCCATTACCAACCTTCCTCCACCCACTGTCACAATTGGTCCTCATCCCCTTCAGCTTGTCGAGTCCATCAAACTCCTCGGAATCACTGTGGACAACAAACTGAACTGGAAGAAACATGTAACTACCACAGTCAGGACCGCCACTTACAAGTTGTTTATGCTAAGGCGGTTGAGATCCCTGGGAGCGCCGGAGAATGAGCTGAAGAGTATATATAACACCTTCATACTCCCCAAGCTCACCTACGCCTCTCCCGCCTGGTCCTCCTCTTTAACCCTAACACAACAACGTCAACTGGAGAGAGTTCAGAGGAGGGCATGCAGGATCATCCTGGGTGGCACATATCCAGGGTACGAGGAAGCTCTCACCACCCTTAGCATACCTGCACTCTCAACCCACCACTACAACACACTCAAACAGTTTGCATCTAAGCTGCTTGTTCACCCACGACACAGAAACTTACTTCCACCAGACGCCCCTAGACCTACACGTGCAGCTCGTCATTTCAACACACTCCAACCAATAAGAGCAAGAACTGACAGATATAAAATTAGCCCTATCCCAACCATTGTTAATATTATTAATAATGTGTAATAACGGCCTGTCACACCATATATACGCGCCCACCTTTAATAATATATGCATAAGTGTGTGTGCGTGTGTGTATTAGAATATAATTATGTATGTATTTTCTTGAGTTTGTTTATGTATATGTGTATATATGTATCTATGTATGTGCAGTATATGTGTATGTATGTGTGCGTATATGTGTATGTATGTATGCGTTATTTATGTATATATACATGTGTCTATAGTGTATACTGTTTGTGGTTCGAGCCCGGCTGAGAGTATCAGGTAGGATAAGAGAAGAGCATATATGCATGTAATGTGCATATTTATGTATATGTATGTCTGTGTGTATGTGCTGTCAATGGTTCGAGCCCGGTTGAGAATATAAGGTATATAATATATATATGTACTGTACGTGTATTTATATGGTCATATGCACATATGTATGTAAATATACGTACATATGAGCGAGAACATATTGCTCACTAGCGCAACTTCTGATTATAAATCTATGCATAAGCACTATCTATTATTAAGTGTTCGCGTATCTTCATCCATGTATTTCCACCCTTAACAATAGAACGCCCAGCTCTTCCATATTTCGCCTTCTGTCACACACACACACACACACACACACACACACACACACACACCTACACTACCGAGGATTAACCTCCCATTGTAGTACCTGCACCCCTTTACCCTGACCATACCAAAACAGTTTCTGTATGTATGTATGTTTGTGTGCATACGTGAGCGTTTGTGTATACGGACATGTGCACACTTACTGCATGTTCTTATGTTCCTATATATGTATGTATATGTATGTACGCACGTACGTGTATATGCGTATGTTCTGTATATGAGTAAGTAAATAAATGTGTATATGTACTGTATATCACTTACTCTCATGGTTATTTTATGATAATTTGTATTCTGCACATGCATCATTATTGTATTTATTTATTTTGTTTGTAAACTAAGCTTACCATCCTCATATCTGTACATCTCATGTTCATCCACTAAATTGTAAAATGTGTATTTTCAGCTCATGAGGCTGCCATTCTTTAATAAACAGTTTATTATTATTATTATTATTATTACATACACTGACATACACAAATACATTGACACACACAAACATAATACAATCGTAGAAAGAAACTACTCAGTTTACTTGGTGCAATCTCCACCAACCTACCTGCCACACTAGGACATAATCTCTGCCATTTTGAAGGTACAATAATTGTAGGTCTGCCATAATAGTATAGACCGCGTCATCAGAAGACTGTAGAACTTGTACTTCCATTCCTGTCTTCATCTGCTCGCCGTAAGTCATGATAACAGCTTTATATGCACTGCTGCCAAATTGACCTGAAGATATAATACAAGTTCAATAATAAATGGATGCAATAATACACTGCTTTATACCACTACTTCCAGATTAATCATAATTAAATTGAAATACACCTGCCAAGATCAGGCAATTAAAATTGACCCTTTTAGTATTATGATGCCTTTCCCCATAACATGCTGGCTAACATTAAGAGATGATTTCTGTTTAAGTAATTACTTTATTTATATATTATTTTTAGTGTCCTCCCTAGACCTCCATCAAGCTTAAAGATCAACTCCAGGGATAAAACATATTCAAGCTACAATTTCTATTGTGATCTGCATGGTTTTAGGGATATGATAGTGGAGAATGTTCATCAATGTGTTCTAGCAACATAGAAATATAGCTTATGTAAGTTACTTTATGTGGCGATAACTGGTAATCAGTCGCCATGGCAACCAGAGTCTAGTCCCCTGTCATAGTGTTCAATGGTGGAAATGGCGAGGTGCAAGAACAGCAGTATTATCATGAGAGATACTCTACATGCCTCATATTCGTGTTCTGAGAAGCATTTGGCTGTTCAACGAATTGATCGCGATATTTAAATTAACAGAAAACAATACTTCTATGAAGATAAAGTCCTTAGAAGTGACTCCTCCTAACTGGACAAGGATAAAAACCCATCGCAAAGCCTGTGTGTTGTTGTTGGCGAGATGGGATTATTTCTTGGTGTGTAACACATCTTCAGGGCTTTATTCGATCTTTTGCAGAGCTAGATTACTGAATTGAAGGGTTGTGATTCAGAAAAGACATACCTGTCCGTGAGAGTGTGATCACAGGCATTTGTTTACACAATAATGGCGACACAAGATAGACGAAGAAAAGGATCACCTGTTAAAGTAGGTGTCAATGAGCCTGATAATGCAGTTATTTTATTTGGTGTTTCGGTGAAAGTGAAATCGATGGATATTGACTATATACACATTAAAGTGTATTTATAGTATGTTCTTCCACAAGGCCAAACTATTTTAATATTTTTATCCTTAGAGTTCATAATTAAAAAAAATACTCCCAATACATTTGAGATAAACATATTTGAGATAAATGTGTGTATTTTTTGGTAGAACAAATTTCCCGGCAAAAGGCCGATTCTTCCTAAATTGCAGGCTTGCTTTTGCTCATCAGGACAACAAACTTGACACCTAAATGGCACGGAAAACTCTTGAAATTGACAAAGTAAAAGGTCTTGAAGTCTCCAAACTAATGGACCAGATATCTTAACATCTTAAAACTAATGGAGTTAAACTTAAGGAAGAAGGTGGCTCAGAAAAGGAAAAACATTAAGCGATTTTATTGAAGTTAGGAAGAGTTTGTGGAGTTAAAGGGTTGACTAAGCTACAGTAGATTGCACTCCATTCGATCCCAAGAAGATATTCGTAGGCTGCATAAAACCAGCTAATGTTAGCCAGAATACAAAATAATGGGCGTCATCGTGTACCGAAGGGGTTAATTTCATTCCCATTCACCCATCAGCCACCAAAATAACTTCCTGCTTTACTATTCATTTACTGAAGATTACTTAGATTAGGTTAATCACACTATTTACAAGCAGCTTAGTGAGGTAAAATTGCTTAACTAATGGGGCGAAACAGGAAGAGTAACAAAACAACCTATATCGGATTAGATATAGTTAATGAGTATTAATTATTCCCTTGCCTCTGACTTCCGTTTTAGCAATCAGATTGAGACCCATTTGGCCTTGAACCTCCACACCAGCCTTGACACTTATGAGGCCCTGTTGGCTGCGGGTGAGATTGAAGCTGCCCGCGTAGTGTGTCTTCTGGGCCGACTGGGATGACTTGTGGTAAGAAGATGCAGCCCGCCACTCCGACAGGTTTGCATGAAATTCCAGTCTGTGTAGCATGACCGGCAGGAGGAGGTGGACCGATGGGAAGTACATCACCGCGCCCTCAACTGCGATGTAGACAAAGTTATATTATCAGTATATGAATTACAAGTGTGAATAAAGTACCATTAAATATCATGTGCAGCTTTAAAGTTACCATTTCATTGATATTGCTACCTGTCACTAAGCAAATCCCCATTACCGATATATTCATCCTAATATCACAAAAAGACACACCAATTGACATAAATATTACACGTATTTTTGCTTGAGTGGCTGTCAGACTAGTGATATTGCAGACTCTTTCGCCCACCAATGACCAGTTGCATATCATATTGCAGACTCTTTCGCCCACCAATGACCAGTTGCATATCATATTTGCTTCTCGACCATATGGAACACTCTCCAACACCAAGAGCCCAAAAGCATGGATTCGTTGTAAATAGGATTCCAAGTGAAACAGCTCATAGGTTGTGTTTGAGAGAGAGAGAGAGAGAGAGAGAGAGAGAGAGAGAGAGAGAGAGAGTCCGAGGCTGTGAGATGGGACAGGGGAACAGTGGCGGTGCAGCTTCGAGAGGTTGGAGCCTGCACCTGGCCACAAGGAGACAACCAAGCATCTTGGGTGTGTGAAGATAAGACCACGAACGGTTGCAACTCTCAAACAGTCTCAATGACCAACGTACAGTCTGGAGTAATACCTCCAGGCTTCACCGTGTAGAGCGGTTGAATCTACAGGTTTCAAGCCCATGTCAGGAGGTAGAAGTTGGAATATATATATATATATATATATATATATATATATATATATATATATATATATATATATATATATATATATAAAGCCACTTGGACAACAAAGAAAACAAAGAACTATTAGATATTATTTTTTTTTTTTGTCAGAGACATATCGAATTGTTAAGATAACAGATTGTCTGGAAGTGAATGGCAGTAGTGAACAAGGGTAAAATCTTATGTGTATCTCAAGAAGAGCATTGCGGTAAGAGACCTTCCGTGACTGTTGATGCATAAACATGCGTTTATTGCGAAATAAGGATTCCCAATTGGCTGATTAAATGCAGTAGATATTCTAGTATTGTCGAGGATAAAGTTAATTTTTTTTTTTTTTTTTTTTTTTTTTTTTTTTTTTTAAGAGACAATGAATGGAGGAAGGAAAAACACAGATAAAACAAAAAGGTCCATGTGCCTAAAGGCATCCTCCATTCATAAAATGTTTGTAACAACTGGATTTAAACATTTGTTGATTGTAAGTTTGTGGAAAGCAATTCGAGGGAAGTGAATTCCAAAGAGTAGTAGCTCTGGGGATAAATGAATTCTGATAAGCAGAAGTTCTGCATTGTGGAGGAGAAAGTGTAAATTCATGGGCGCTCTCAGCTGCCCTAGTTCTACGGGGAAAGATGTGGAGAGGCGGCACAATTGAAGCAAGTTCCTCGGAACAATTGCTGTGAAAATATCTGTAGAATAATGCAAGGGATGCAACGTTTCTTCGTATGGCTAATGTAGGAAGGTCCTGTGTGATTGCAGGGTTATTGATTAATCTAATAGCTTTATTTTGAATTTTGTCCAACTGCCTCAATGCAACCACTCCACTTCCACCCCACAGAGGTGAACAGTAATCCATCTGAGAGCGCACATGACTTTTATATATTACGGCCAACTGCTCGTCAGTGAAGAATTCTCGAACTCTGTACAGGAGTCCCAGTTTTTTAGAGGCATTCTTAGCAATGCTTCTAACATAATGTGTCCAGCTCAAGTTAGTAGTTAATGTTACACCGAGAATGTCAATACTAGGGGAAGTGGGAATATTTACATCATTAAAAAATATATGGGAGTCAGTGAGATTCTGTCGGTTAGAAAATTGAATGTACTTGGTTTTCTGTGCATTAAAGGAAACTAGATTCTCTTGTCCCCATTCATTAATTCTAGAAAGGTCCTGGTTCAGAGAAATTGCAGTGTTTATTTTTGAATTTATAAGATCGGGTTGGGTGAAAGAATTGGTAAATGTGAAGGAACTGTGGAGTGTTGAGTCATCTGCGTAGGAATGTATTGGATTATGAGTGGTAGATATGAGATCATTGATATGAATGAGGAACAGAGTTGGGGCCAAAACTGATCCCTGGGGAACACCAGCATTTATTGAGTGAAATTGAGAATAAAGGCCATCTACCATTACACGTATTTTTCTGTTATGAAGATAAGAAGAAATTAGTGGAACTAATGATGCAAGGCCGTAGTGTGACATCTTCGACAATAAGGATTGATGCCAGACTCTATCAAATGCCTTTGATATATCCAGTGCTATTGTATGTGTTTCACCATGTTGGTCTGTAGCTTGGTTGATTTGATGCGTAAGAAGGCAAAGAATGTCTGCAGTTGATCGACATCGTCTAAAACCATATTGCCTATCACTGATTAATTTATTATTCTCCAGATGCTTAATTATGTGATTATTTAATATAATTTCAAAAACTTTGCCAAGAGTGGAAGTTATAGCTATTGGTCTGTAGTTTGATGGATCTGAAGAGGCACCTTTTTTAGGAACTGGATGGATGTTTGCTTCTTTCCAGGGTACTGGGAAGCATGAGGTATGAGTACACAGACGGAAAAATTTTGCCAATACAGGAGCGA
Organism: Paralithodes platypus; assembly: GCA_032716605.1. Lineage (NCBI taxonomy): Eukaryota > Metazoa > Arthropoda > Malacostraca > Decapoda > Lithodidae > Paralithodes > Paralithodes platypus. The sequence goes on along the minus strand of CM064491.1, from coordinate 19,060,104 downwards.
GCACCAAGGAGCAATTCTTAAGTACTATTGGAGGAATTTCATCTGGACCAGGAGCCTTATCTACTGAGAGATTCTGCAAAATAGTTTTGACATGTCTGGTGTGGATCTTAAGTGAGGGAATTTCAGGTGAATTAAAATTAAGTACAGGGACATCTTGATTTATGTCATCTAAGGTTGAGTTGGTGGAGAAAATATCTGCAAGAAGGTTAGCTTTACCTCGTGGGTCACTTACAAGATTGCCAGTCGGAGATTTTAATGGTGGAATGGATGAAGCAGTAGTGAAGTTGGATTTGAATGAGTTAAGAGTAGACCAAAATATTTTGTTATCATTTGGATTATTTAGAAGTTTATTTGCCTGCTTATGGAGAAAGTTTGATTTAGTTAGGTTTAATACAGTTTTGGCATGATTTCTGATGTTTCTAAAGTAATTAAAGGCTTCATGTGTTTTTGATCTTGTGTATGCATTGTAGGCTATTGCTTTTTGTTCAGTTACTCTAGCACAATTATGGTCAAACCATTTAGGTGAATTAGATCTTTTACTGTACTTTTGATGAGGAATAAAAGTTTCCATTCCAATTTTTACAAAATCTTGTATGTGGCTCAAGGTGGAGTGTGCATCATTAGAAAAGAAAGAGGTCCAGGGAATATCAATAAAGAAACCTTGAAGACCCTCCCAGTCTGCCCTATCGTAATGCCATTTAGTCACCAAAACAGGTTCAGAGTGGGAAGGTGTGGTAGGTGATAGACAGGTGGCCTGTATCAGACAGTGATCAGAAGATCCAAGTGGGGACCTCACTGTAACATCATAATTTTCTGAATTGGTTGTTAAAAATAAGTCGAGTAGGTGGGAATTATGATTAGGATTATCTGGTACACGGGTGGGTTGGTTGACTAGTTGAATGAGATTAAATGAGTCTGCAAATAGCTCACATTCAAGACCAGCATCATCAGTCCTGGCTGAATGAGTGAGCCATTCAACATTATGGACATTAAAATCACCCAACACAGTGATTTCAGAAGAAGCATTTAAGTTGAGGACACTGAGTTGTGAGGACAGAGAATCAAAAAGACTTTGCTCTGGAGGAGTATTTGGGGAACGGTAGATGCAACATATGTATTTAAATTTACCAGCAGAAATTAATTTGTATATAGAATAATCAAAATAGGGACAATTGAAACTAGTAACCTCCTCCAGGGCAATTTCAGATTTTGCGAAGCAACATTTGAAACAATTGAAGAAACAATTGAACAATTGAAGAAAACTGCCTTGAAGAATCAAATGAAAACATGGTCATTTGAAATCAACTGTTTAATAATTATGTTATTATTATAAAAGATATTAGATTGGAAGGAAAGAATTACATATTTAGAATATAATATGATAGCATCAATCCCAATTATAAGTTGTCAATATTATGCTTAATGGATTGCTACTACATAATATTGTTGTGAAATGTCTGTTTGAAAGAGCATACTATAATCTATACTATAGAAATACTATAATCTATAGAATTCTTACTGACTCATATTATATACAGATCTCAGACCAGAACTTATAGCTAATTTAGAATTCCACTAACAAACTCGAACTTGAACCAACATACTTTGTCTGATCTTGTAAGCTAACCTATAGCTTATGTTCTTATGTTCTTATGTTCTTATAATCTCACCATGGCCTACCTTCTAAGTTGTAATCCAGGTAGTCAGCAAGAATATGTCTGGTCCTGACGAGAAGTGCAAGGGAGTCAGCGCTGCGGAGCAGTTTCTTAGATAACTTCATTTGTAACACCAAACTTTCCTGCGGGAAGTTCCTGTTGTCCCCATAATACACAAGACACTCGTTAGATTGGAAACCCAATCTTCTTGTTTTGATGAAGCTGACTTTCATTCCACGAGAGACTGTAAAGTCTTCAGACTGAAAATAGGTGAACATATCAAATCCGGGCTCATTTTCCTTTCTGTAGATGCTGAACTCTGTATTGCTGCTGAATTGTGGTCCGCGAAGAGATCCTGACAGGATATCATAGTCCTGCTCCCTTATAAAGGATAGAACAAAGTCTCCTTTCAGGTTTCTATTTGCTCCATATGTGCTTGTTTCAAAGGATAGTGTTTTTCTACCTCTGAAATTTTGAAACACTGCATCTATGTTGTACCCTTTCATGGAAGATTCAAATTTCTGTATGTAGATTCTTGCCGTAGCTGGGGATGCGACCAGTGGCAGGTCGTTGCTACGTATGACGTCAGGTACATTGATGTCATAACAGAGACTTATGCCGAGAACTGACTCTAGACGGGTGAAACAGGACCTGACTATTGACCGGATATCTCTCATGCCTGGTGGGGTGATCTTGGTGTCTGGCTGACCTCTACGACTCCTCATTAAGAAGGTCTCACTCTTCGCACTCACCTCCATCTTGTCAGAAAGTAATACCTCTACTTGTGCGTCACTGGAGCTCATGTTGGTTACTTTTATGACAATACCGTTTGTGCCGAAAACTATGTTCTTTGTCTTTAATCCAGTTTTTACCAAGTGGGAATCAAATCCGATAAAGCCATCTGATTCTACAGAAAAACTTGTTGAAGCATTTACCAAGTTATGACGATAACCCCTGCTAGACAGAATGGATGAAAAGTTTGTTTCCACAAATAATGAGGCAACAAGTGTAGTACAGAGATGGAGTTTGAGAGGCATGCCTTGAATTGTGGGGAAATAATATTCCAAGTTCACTTGTGCTGCATGAGATGAATCCAAATTCGTTTGTGTCATACTTAATATGAACTGATGGAGGTAAGATATCAATTCCTGTCTGATATTATTTGGAAGTGAATTTAATGGGATACCTTTTAGCATAAGAAAGCTAAAATCTTGTCCATTATAGCGGAAATTTAGGTCAGCCCGCAGAACATTTCTACTGCTTGTATAAATCTTGTTGAGAAGGTTTGAGATAATGGAGTTTGAGACCTCCTGCCATCCTCCCTGACCACTTTGCTGATGTCCGTGTAGTATTAACTGGGCAGCATCCTGGATAATTTGCTGAAAATCTGTCTTTTTGAAGTAGCCATCAGGACCGAAGACTTGTGCAATGATTGTTTCAAGACCCTGGAAACGTGCACCCAGCTGACCAATGTTAAGAACGGTCCCGTCCAATGCTGCCGAGAGATTGAAGTCGAACGAGCGAGGAAGGAAGGAACCAGGGGCGTAGATGATGTTAGAATCCAAACCAATACCCACCCCGAGAGAAGGAGCCCAGTAAGATATGTCCATATTGCCCGAGTATTTTCTCACGTCCACCTCAAAGTCTTTGGGAAGAGTGATGTTGCTGAGGATGTAGCGTATGTCTTGCTTCTCAGGAACTTCAGACTGTTGAAAGTTTGACAGGTGGCTCAGGATGAAGTTGCGCACTGAAATAACCGACCATAAATAATTGGTAATATTATAATAATTCAATCCAAGATCAACTGGAATTTGAATAAGAATTAACATTATAATCCACTCACTGGCATAACCAATCGAAATTGAAATAAGTGTTTCAGCATCCCAATGAAAATTCAGCTGGAAGTTAACAGAATTTGTTTAGGAACTCAATCAAAGGTCAGCTAGGTACATAGAAAATTGGATCAATAGAATAAATTATGACTATCCTGTTGTTAATTAAATGTAAATAATAATTGTCCTTTCTATGTCATACTAAAACCAAAACAAACGAGACAGAGATAGGAGCGAGGGAACGCGTTCGTGGTCCCAGACCCTAAGAATAGGAGCTTTAAATGTGCGAGGATGTAGTACGAATGAGAAGCGAGAGGACATTGGAAGGTTATTTGAAAGAAGGAAGTATGACGTGCTTGCACTGAATGAAACAAAGATGAAAGGAGAGGCAGAAGTGGATTTTGGAAACGTGATAGGTAGAAAGTCTGGAGTAGATGAGGGAGTCCGTGGGAAAGAGGGAGTGGCTATTATTGTGAAGGAGGAGTTGAGAGAGTTTATAAAAGAGTGGAAAGAGGTTTCATCAAGGCTAATGTGAGTGCGAATGCGGTTTAAGGGTGAAAGGTGGGTTTTTGTAAGTGCTTATGGGCCAGGAAGTGAAAGGAAGTTAGACGAGGTGGAGGGTTTTTGGGAGGATTTGAGAGATTGTTTACAAGGGTTTGATGCCAATGAAAATGTTATAGTTTTAGAGGACCTAAATGCTAGGGTAGGAAATGAGGGAGTCATCGGTAGGTTTGAGGTGGATGGTGTAAATGAGAGTGGAGAAAGACTGAAAAATGTATGTGGAGAGTGCAGATTGAGTGTACGAAATACATTCTTCAAAAAAAGGCGTATACACAAGTACACATGGCATAGACTTGTGAGGGGAGAGATTGTAGAGAGGGCTTTGATGGATTATGTGCTGGCGACAAGGGAAAGATTGTGTAGACTGCTGGATGTGAATGTGATGAGAGGTGAGGCAAAGGGTATGTCGGGTCATTACCTGGTGGAGGGAAAGCTAAGAGTTAGGAGTTACAGAAAAATGAGAGACAAGCGTGAAGTAAGAGAGGTAATAAAAGTTAGTGAGTTAGAGAAGAATGCAAAAGAGAGGGAGTACAAGGAAAGGTTAAATTAAAAGTGGATGGAAGTGAGAGAGATGGAAGAGAGAGAAGTAGAGGTTGAATGGCAACAGTTTAAGGAAGGAGTGAAAGCAAGTGCAGAGGTAGTATGCGGTAAAAGGAAAGTAGGAGGCAGAGGTATCAGGAAGGGAAGCGAGTGGGGGAATGATACGGTGAGAAAGGCAGTTGAGGAGAAGAGCCAGTGTTTTGAGAGTGTTTTACAGGATGGTAGTGTTGAGGTATGGGAGAGGTACAAGGATAAAAGGAGAGAGGCAAAACGGAAAATTAGAGAAGCGAAAAATGATGCAAACGAAAGGTGGGGTCAAAGGTTGAGTGAGAATTTTGAAGAACGAAAGAAGATGTTCTGGAAGGAGGTAAATAGAGTAAGGAAAGGAGGACAAAAGAGGGAAGAGTCAGTGAAAGATGCAAATGGAAAATTACTAGTGGAACTAGTTGAAGTGAGGAAAAGATATGCCGAGTATTTTGAATCTTTGTTAAATGCAAGAGATGGAAGAGAAGCAGTGATTGAAACAGTGGTGGATGGAGATAGGTTATGCAGGCCACCCAGGTGGCAGGGAATGAATGAAAGGATTGAGGAAAATGAGGTGAAAGAAGCAGTGAAACAAATGAGAGCGGGAAAAGCAGAAGGTTTGGATGTTATTGCTGTGGAGTGTATACAGAAGGGTGGAAATGTGATAATAGATTGGTTGGTGAGACTTTTCAATGTGTGCTTTGATGTGTCAATGGTACCAATAGACTGGAAGAGTGCATGTATTGTGCCGTTGTACAAGGGGAAAGGAGATCAGCAGGAGTGTTCAAGTTATAGAGGTATTAGTTTATTGTCAGTGGTTGGAAAGCTGTATGTCAGGGTGTTGATAGAGAGGATAATAAAGTGTACAGTAGTTGTAATAGGAGAAGAACAGTGCGGTTTTAAGAGGGGAAGAGGGTGTGTGAATCAGATGTTTGCAGTAAGACAGTTATGCGAGAAGTATTTAGAGTAGCATAAGGAAATGTTTTGGGCTTTTATGGATTTGGAAAAAGCGTATGATCGTGTGGATCGTGAAGCAATGTGGAAGGTGTTAAGGATTTATGAAATTGGAGGAAATTTGTTAGAAACAGTTAAGAGTTTTTATGAATGGAGTAGAGCATGTGTTAGAGTAAGAAATGGTGAGTTGAGTGAATGGTTTGAGGTAAAGGTAGGTTTGCGACAGGGTTGTGTAATGTCACCATGGCTGTTTAATATGTTTATGGATGGTGTGGTGAGGGAGGTGAAAATGAGAACTATGGGAAGAGGATTGGGTTTAGTAGGAAAGAATGGTAGAGATTGGGAGTTGAATCAGTTGCTGTTCGCTGATGACACAGCATTGGTGGCGGATTCTGAGGAGAAACTGCAGCGGGTAGTCAAAGAGTTTGGTGAGGTTTGTGGAAGGAGGAAACTGAAGGTGAACGTCAATAAAAGTAAAGTAATGGTGTGTAATAGGGGAGATCAAAGGGTGAATCTAGATGTGAGGCTGGATGGGGAAATATTGGAACAATTAGAGTGTATTAAATATCTAGGAGGAATGATAAGCAGGAGTGGAGGTATGGAAATGGAGGTAAAACAGAGAGTGTGTGAAGGAAGGAAGGTTTTCGGAGCAATGGGAAGTATGTGGAAGACGAGAAATCTCGGAAGAAATTAAAAAGTGCAATGTATCAAGGAATTGTTGTGCCAACAGTGAAGTATGGGGCTGAGACATGGGCTCTGAAGAAAAAGGAGAAAAGAAAGCTGGATGTGATGGAGATGAGCTGCTTGAGGAGTATGTGTGGAGTTATTCGTAGAGACGGATTGAGGAATGAAAGATACGGAGGAGAGTGGGGCAGCAGGAACATTTGTCAGCCAGAGTGGACAGAAGGGTGCTGAGCTGGTATGGTTATGTTGAACGAATGGAAAATGAAAGGCTTACAAAGAGAATATGTGAGTCAGTACAAGGGGAGATAGAAGGGCAGGAAGACCCCTATTGAGATGGAGAGACTGTGTAAGAAAAGCTTTGGATGATAGAGGAATGACAATAGATCAGGCAAAGGAAGTAGTAATAAACAGGAATGAATGGAGAATGCTTGTTAATAGTTGAGTGAACACGTGGTCATTTGGGAGAAGGGGTCGGGCGCAAGTTAGACTAGATAATGGTCCATCAGGCGCCTGGCCCGGGGAGACGATTAATATGAAGGGTGCACCTGGAAGTGTGTGGGCGGGCTTGTGGCTTCGGCTCCGCTGCATGTCTGCCTGCCGAGATCGGAACCTCTCCGGGTGGTCAGGGGCCGGGTGAGTGTTGGAGCGACCTCGGTGACCCTGGTCTCTGGGTCTTCTCCTGGGTGACCTAGATGTGTGTGAATTTGTGTTTTATTCTGTGTTTGTTCATTGTTTTAGGTTGTTTTTGTGTTTTCCCTGTTCTTGCTCTGTCTTGAGTCGGCCACCCTCAAGAAAAAAGGAAAAAATAAATAAAATAGAATGAAATAGAAAATAAAAATACAAAAATCGGAAAAATGGGGATCAGGCCTGCACATATAGATAGATAGATAGATAGATAGATGGCATACTGGGATATACTAACATATATTATTATTATTATCAAGCCTATTAAACTCTGCAAAGCCAATACAACACACAAAATTTCGTGAAATTATAATATTTTGTGTATATTCCAGACACTTCAACAATTCTTTGGTTAAATATTGCTACAATGTAGTCACTATAATAAGGCCAGAAACCTTAAGCACTAACATCTTACAAATAGTAAAGGACCATAGCAATCGATTTAATGCTTTTAACATTAGGGAAGAATCAACCAGAATATAGTTGTGGAAATTTGTGAATCATTTGCTCTAGTCCTTTTTGAGTTACTAAAGATATATTTGCCAAATATCTGGCCTAAGAATAGTGAATGGACTATATGAATAAGTAAGTAATCATTAGTGACCATGACTGTACCTTGTGTGTCCTTCAGATTGTTGAGTTTATCCAGGAAGTCGTGCAGCCCGTGTTCTGAGGCGCAGTGTATGCCAGCAAGGTAAGCAGCGATACGAACTTCGGTGTCTAGTGTTTGGTCCAAAGCCACACCCAGCAGCCCACCCCATCGATGACCCTGAGGAACATTGAGGTTGGGTGGTTGCTGTTGTATTACAGTGATATTGTCATCTTTGGTGTAGATACTGTACGTGGAACTCTTGATTAAGAATATTGTTATAGTCTTTAGTATAGCCAATTGAAAGCGTAATTACAATACAAGGTAGTCTTCAGGATAAATTGAATGAGCAAAATATTACAGCAAGAAGGGAAGGCATGCGAGGAAATACATCTGTAATTATTTATTTATTTATTATTAGTGTATATATACCGGTATATATATATAATATATATATATATATATATATATATATATATATATATATATATATATATATATTATTTTGTTGTTGCATATGCATGGAGTTTACAGAGGATAAGAGCACTTTTAAAATAGCTGGAGGAATACCTTCTGATAGATGTATTTCCTTAGCATGAAAACAGAGAGAGAGATAGTAAATGCATTTCTAAATCAATATTTAAATTTCATACATATCGTTGTGAAAAGCGAATGGAAACAGCATTGACATCGTCCAAATTTGAAAGATATATATATATATACTTAATTTTCCTTAGTAAATATTGGATTTAACGTTTTTTTTTTATTTGACCTGAATTGTAAGTATTATTTAGTGGCGCATGGCTTTTGTTGTTTGGTGCTATAGATTTAATAATACTCTTAGTCTTACTATCTGGTCGCACGGAACGCTGCGATAGGCCTGAGCCGCAGCAACTCTAACGACTGTATCAACTCCCTCAGTTCTCACACACCGCAGAGCCGTGGTAGCCACCTCAGGCGTCATCACACCCATGTTACCCAGAGCCTTCAGGGTGACCAGGCCGCCAGCTTGATCCTCGGCGTCACTCAGCGGGGAACACTGGGCCTGCAGCCGTGCGTCCAGGCTTGTCATCATTATCCTTAGAGGCCGGGTTTCAAGACATCTGAAATTGACATGTATATATAGCTGAGCAGCTATAGACTGGACTCCTAACCACAAGATCAGAGGTCTATATAGGAATTTGTACTGAACTCACAACCATAAAGTAGATTGTTCAATATCCTGCTCTGTAGAGATAAATTAATATATGATTTGGCATCATACACCCCAGGTTACCCAAGGCATTTAGGATTCTGGGTACTCATGGTCGTGTGTAGAGAACATTGACCCTGCAGCCGTGAGTTCAGGCTCGTCATCATTAACGTCATAGGCTGGGTTTCATGTCATCCGGTAATGAGTAGCTACACAATTACTATTACCTTAATTTAAACTGAGATCTGGAAGTATATATTTCTTACCTTCTTGTTAGGAATTCAGCCATATACCATAACCTACTTTCAGTCTAGTTGCCGATGTTAATGTAAAATACTCAAATTGACATCAGAATAAAGGTGCTCATCAAAATATGCCTGAAACACGCTTGTGTGACCGCTAAATATTGATAGATGTACTGTATAAAGCAAAGAACTATAGCTACGATACTGTAAACTTAAATATAACTAATAAATGATAGATTTGATCAATGACCATAATAATATAGCAATTTAGAGGCCCTTTTAGAATGCTGTTAATATTTATTTTACTATTCTGTCAAACTCTTTTCCTTAACTATTATTGTTCGCTATACTATACTCTTTCTTTTGGCATGAGCTTTAACAAGTCGAAAGTCGAGCTTAAGCAACACCCTTTTGCACTTATTACCAAGAAATGCCACACCAAAGTCATGTTGACTATGGCAATGTCCAGCTGTAAATCACTGATAAAAATTATAATTACTAACTGTGGATGATGACGGCAGTAAGTGTTAGTAAATGTAGCAGCAGCCAGAGTGACAGTGGGATCCAAATCTTCAACCTCAAACACCGGAAACAGAGCTTCAATTTCGCATATACTGGGCCGCTGAAAGTGGTAGAATCCAGAAGCATAGATCATAGAACGAACTCCAGTTACTCGACCGTTCGCAATCTCATCGACCATAATTTGAATGGCTCCACAGTTGGTTGAAAAGGCAATGGAGTCTAAAAAGAAGCTTTGTAACTTATAATTGTCGGGACAGATTTGTCCTTCTCGGATTCTCTCCAGAAATTGATGGAGGTATGTGGGCGGCACAAGGTTCATGAGGTTTATAGATTGAGCCATGTAAGTTGCAGATTCAGGCTGCCCCAGCTTCATTGTGCTGTGACAGACTCTGACAAGAGCTGCCTCCAATTGTAACACCAGAGATTCGTTCTTCTTATGCTCTCTGTATTCATAAAGCAGAGAGCTCTTTACTAGAGCGGTATGGAAGATAGAGGCATTGATGCACGGATGAAATTCCTCCTTGTTGAAAAATGTGAGTGTAGACTCCTGCTTGGCTTTAATGTATTTGTAGGAACCATACATGGGTTTAACTATAGTCGTATCCTCGCACTTGATGGCTTGGTAGATCTGGTGTTCGATTTCCTGCATACACTTGGAGGCTGACTGCATTATCGGCAGCGGTGTTTTGAGCCAGGGTATGTGTGTTAGTGAGGGGGTGTGGTAGCGTTGGAGGCACTTTCGGTGGTTCTTCTCCTTGGTCACAATAACCCGGCCATCACCAACTTCTACACTGTACTTCGTCGGGCAGTTTCCAACCACATCTGTCTGTAGGAGAATATTATGTGGATTTATTTTGTTGTAATGATGATTATTTTGGGGTTTATTCTCATAAGAAAACAAAATTACAATAGGATTTATCAATTACAGTATTCGATAAATGGATATTAATCTTAGTCATGTGCTGTACTTATAACTGTCTTGATGGTGTAATGGTTAGAGTGTTTAACGTCTGTGTGTGGTAACCCAAGTTCGAATTATGATGGATCACATTCTTTCATTAATTTCGTTGGGAATGTGTTTGGTGTTGGAGTGAAATAAATACAAATAGATTATCCTTAGGTTCAGGGATATTTCGTAGTGAGATCAGAGATGGGGCTGGTTCGAGCCGTGAGTGAACAACTAAGCCCCATGCATCCTGCGAAGGCAAGATGGCAGGGGCTGGTTGCAGCTTAAAAATGCTTCACATGTCTCACCCCCTAGACTGGAACGAGACCTCACGGGCTTCACCGTTCAATATAGAATGGTTGCATGTACAGTCTGGGACTAAAGTCGTGGTGGATCTTCAGCCATCCACTAGTGCCCTCTGACAGCGGTATTCGAAGCAAACCGAGATATGGTGTTTTTGGCTCTCCACAGATGGCTCTGTTCGACACGTCCAGGTAGCGCAAAAGTAAGCGAGAAACTTCCTGTTTATTGGTGGATTACGACCATGCCAACTAGAACACACACTACTTCATTATCAGAATGCAAGGAATATTAGTATGCTCTACAACTATAATATATATATAATCGAGTGTTGCGAGTTTTACTCTTGCATAGGAATATAATCAAAATAAATTAGAATGCTGTATTAAGACGCCGTTCCGGATATTACTGATTAAATATTTAGTAATGGTCAAACATAGCACTGTAGATAAGGCACTACGAGAATTCTAGCTAACTAGGGAAATGGTATATAGTGGATACAGTATACAACACTTTGTAAGTGAATGCAAAACAAATCTATAGCCTATTATATATATTTTTTGTATGTGATTGAGGGAGGCAAAAGGAAGAACTGCCTATAGCGAGTGCCTCCCCCATAGTTAAAAGAGTGACAGGGCCAAAATCAAGGGACGTTCGAGCCAAAATGCCTGGACACACAGAGTTTGAAGCAATTTAAGTCATAGGAAGAGGGAAAGACTGATTCTAGGAGAGAGTTCCAGAGCTCAGCTGTTGAGTAGAAGAAAGTTTGAGAGTAACGTGTCACTCTCGGGTTGGAGAGTTGCACAGAGTAGGGGTGGGATTGAGTTGCAAGACGGGTACCACGTGCCCTACGTAAAGGAGGTGGTATACACTGGGAAAGCTCTGAGGAATTTAGTCATAATCATGTAGGAATTATATATAATATGAGGCTGGGAAATTAGGTATAGCCCAGCAGCCCGGACTAGCCCGTATATTTTGCCGAGCTAGTGATTTGCAACGCTAGTCTGCCCGGCAGTTGCCCAGGGGACAAGTTATTTCTTGAATTACTATTTAAGTTGACGCTTCAATAAACAAAAAAATAGTTGTCATATAATATCAAATACTGATAGATAATGAGTATACGAAAACATCGATGAGGTGGGCGTTTAGTAAAACAGTGGGCCTTTAGTAAAACAGAGACCGACACTTCTCGCTGCGGTGACCCTTTAATAAACAGAGACGACGCAGCTGATCGATCGTAAATTTCGTAATGTGTTCAGCAGATATTATTAGTTGGTCATATACTGTCAATATTGATTTCTCTTGGATACAATATCATAAAGATGTTCAATTAATGGATATATACAACATAAAAGAGAAACATTGAATACAACTAGTTAGACTAAAACAATGTAACCATGCACCGGATGCATGTCTTAAGATTTGTTGTTATTGCTGGGCCGTGAATTTCGTAATGTTGTGAACTTAAGAATTTACTTGGGGATAGCAAAGCTTGCTAAGCTTTTAGATGTTGTTGGTGGCAAACAATTTGAAGATTATAGGTGTTGGTCTGTGGTCACAGTGTTATACGATAATTAGTGTAAGTTCGTAGAAATTGGTTGGGGGTAGCAGATTGTCATCGTCTGCACCTAGCCATGTCTCCCTTTCGCCGATTCTGGCGCGTATTTCTATTATATTTTTTTCAGTTTTCCCATTTTAATATAAATAATACTGATCTTCAAAAACTCGAACTTTTGGGATTTTCAAATTATCGGAATTTTGCTATAACAGACAATTTGACAGACACACGTATCTTCGTTAATCAATGTTGTGGTTTCCCATATACTCACTCATCCACTCTCACTATCTCTCTCTCTCTACCTGGTTTATTATTATAATACTAAGTTTACACTATTTGTTTTTTTAAATATAATATACCTAGTGAATAGTGGCAATACTATGACTTTTTGCGTAAGAAATCTACTCAACTTGATCATGCCGTGACCTATTCCTGTATCTGATTATTTCTCAAACATTAGCCAACTCCTTCATCATTAGTGGCAAGCAGATTGGACGTCCATGACAAATAACAATCTACACTTCACTAAACCTACCATAGTTGTGGAAACCATCCGGAAGAGATGCCATGCATTTCGTTATCAGTTTTTGTCCAATTTGTATGGCATCATGCACATTTACCTCATTGGCTGATGCCACTTGTCCATTAAGGATATTGTACAGGGGCGTAGAGTCATTAGTAAGTGAGTGAGAGTACTTTTGAAGTTTGTCTAGGATCTTCTGTCGATCTTGTTTGTCCAACTATCGCCTCTTTTTCCCTCTGTTTGATGTTTAACAGGTGCAGCAGCAGTTTTACTTTCCGAGTTGTATGTGTTCATCAAAATAAAAATTGTATCTCTAACAATTTCTGAGTTTGGGTGATCTTAGGATTGATTTAGTTATCCATGGGATATATTCAGTTTTGGATAGTTGAGGGATTTTAAGAGATTTAAACCATGTAATTAGAATTCTTTGGGGTCGAAAACAGGTCTGGATATTATGGTGAAGTCTATATGTTGCGTTTCTATCAAGATATTCCGTATTTGGTTATTATACCTAATTAATATGCTAATTAGGTCAATTAGGCAAAATGCTACACAGATACAAATAGCATCCGACAGTTGCTGAGTCCTTAAGACCCATACATTGCATTTCTACCATATAACTTTACAATACTCAACATTTCTAGGTTCACTATAGGACATAATTATAGGAATGGCTAGTAGACTAAAAAGAGAGAGATAGAGAGAGAGTCAGGTAGAGGGAGAGAGGGCAGTGGGAGGTGGAGGAAGGGAGGGATAGTGGGAGGTGGAGGGAGGGAGGGGGTAGTGGGAGGTGGAGGGAGGGAGGGGTAGTTGTAAGTGGAGGGAGGGAGGGGGTAGTAAGAAGTGGAGGGACGGAAGGGGTAGTGAGAGGTGGATGGAGGGAGGGGGTAGTGGGAGGTGGATGAAGGGAGGGATAGTGGGAGGTGGAGGGAGGGAGGGGGTAGTGGGAGGTGGAGGGAGGGAGGGGTAGTTGTAAGTGGAAGGAGGGAGGGGGTAGTAAGAGGTGGAGGGACGGAGGGGGTAGTGAGAGGTGGATGGAGGGAGGGGGTAGTGGGAGGTGAAGAGAGGGAGGGATAGTGGGAGAGAGGTTTGTAGGATTTTGCGGGTAGTCTTTACATCTTCAGATTAAGAAGATTCCTCTCGTGTAACAAGATGTGCATTATTAGGCAGCATACTACAGCAGGATAAAAAGAATAAGGACACATTTTGTAATGGGTAATTAACTGGGTAAGTTGCCCTGTATAGTGGAAAGATATTTTCGATTTCATATAATCGGAAAGTTAAAACAAGTATTTTATAAACAAAACATTTATTTTGTAAGCCAATAATCTTAACATGGTAGAAAATACAGCCTACTATCATTCATATGTATTTACTGGTAAAGAAAGAATGCTTGTTCTGCTAAGCAAAGACATAACTAGAACACCTAACACAAATAATTGTGTCAGGATTTCTCGAGGGCACTGGATTTAATGTGGAGAATGGTTATGAAACCTTGCATAAAATAGTTACTATGAACAGTTATTCAATATTATCAAATACTGACGAGGCCCGATGATTACCAAATATCTACACAATTAGAGGTATGCTGTATAATATATACAATTCACACAACTAGGTTTTATTTCTTTATTTTACGCATACAAATAGCTTAACTACATTATTACAGTCTGTGAAGCTGTTTAATTAAACTGTTCGGTAATCCCTAAATCATTGTTACGCCATATTTTAGCTATTATCTGTTATTATACATCATTAGAAAGTATCCATGGAAGAAAAGGGTTTAATAAGACCTAGTTTGACCTATGAATCATTGGATGTTTACGTTATATCCCTACGTCATGAAGTACTAAAAGAGCTATAGTTCTTTTCTCCTTGGTTCGGAGCGTTTCATAGACTTTCACTCTCCTCCATAAAGATATGAGATATAGATGGAATGGGAATAACATATAGATTTTATTTATTACACTACGATCAAACTCTGTTGAAGGAGGTATGGAATAGTAAAACATATGAACGTTTGTAGTTGTATTTATTTAATAATAAAAAACGTCATCGAAATGATCAAAGGATGGTGTGATGCAGACCAAGGTTGGGCGGAGGGATCTCTAATACAATTTACTGTATGGAATGATGGAATTATATATCGCAATAATGCTTTAATACAGTATAAAATGTATACTAATATTCTAATAGGTAATCCTTTAATTTGTTTCCTTCTATTGTTCCTCGACATTATATTAATATCATATATTTTATATTTTAATTAATGTTATGTTACACCACGTTGTCATTCCTATGAACCATACCATATTCACTTACATTATTTGTGCTGCATTGTTAGTATCCTAATCTCAATGTTATATTCATATTATTGGCGCGAGCAATACCATCATTTAACGACCTATAATACACACACCCATTATTGGAAATATTATTCGCATGAATAAACTAAATTATATATGGATATATACCTACTATATATATTACCTATAGAGGACAATGGCACACACCACTTCTAACTCTGAAATGTGTGCCTGTTAACATCTGTTATGGATACCCACTCCATTTGTGCTGCCTTTTAGCATTTATATTCCATACATTCAAATAATGAAGTAGTGTGTGTGTATGTGTTCTAGTTGGCATGGTTGTAATCCACCAATAAACAGGAAGTTTCTCGCTTACTTTTGGCGCTACCTGGACGTGTCGAACAGAGCCATCTGTGGAGAGCCAAAAACACAAAATCTCGGATTGCTTCGAATACCGCCATCAGAGGGCACTAGTGGATGGCTGAAGATCCATACCACGACTTTAGTCCCAGACTGTACTGGCTCTCAGCCTATGCCCGAGAGGGAGTAGTTGGAATATAGAAGAAACAAAACTATATGATCTGTGCCCCATGAATATTCTTTCCTCTCACTTAGCCATTAGGCTATTCATAAGCAAAGTTGGGTGTAGTACTGTACATGATTAGATTTATGTCCAGTATTCGATTAATGGATATTTATTGGAGTGATGTGCTGTACTTATAACTGTCTTGATGGTGTAATGGTTAGAGTGTAAACAAACTGTGTGTGGTAAACCAGGTTCGAATCCCGGTGGATCACATGCTTTCATCCATTTCATTGGGAAGGTGTTTTGTGTTGGAGTGAAGTTAAAACAAATTGAATATTGATGAATGACAAAAACAAAAAAAAATCTTCTCTATTTTCGTCCTCTCACCAACCAACATTTTGATAATGATTCGCCTGAATGAAATTGGTGTTTATGCTGTCGTACAGATTTCTGCTGATGCATTACCTTTAGTACACACATACGCACAAATATATACAGTATATATATATATATATATATATATATATATATATATATATAAGAACATAAGTCATGGCTGATTGGTAGGAAGCAGAGAGTTAGTATCAATGGTGTAAGATCGGACTGGGGATTAGTTAAAAGTGGGGTCCCCCAAGGGTAGGTTTTTGGGCCCCTTCTGTTCATTATCTACATAAATGATCTTGACTCAGGCATAAAGAGTAGGATCAGTAAATTTGCTGATGCTACTAAAATGGGTAGGATAATAGAGTCAGCTAGCGACAGGGAATGTCAGGGAAAGGGATCTCGATCATTTGCACGAGTGGTCCATAAATTGGCAGATGAGTTTTAATGTAGACAAATGTAAGGTATTAAAGATTGGAAATCGTAATTTAGAAGCGAAATACAAACTAGAAAATGTACAATTGGAAAACTCCGAGTGTGAGAAGGATCTGGGGGTGCTCGTTAGTAATGATCTAAAACCCAGAAAACAATGTATAAGTGTTAGGAACAGGGCAAATAGAGTTCTAGGATTCATATCTAGGAGTGTTAGCTACAGGACTGCTGAAGTTTTCTTAACATAAGAGCATACGAAAATGGGAGTCCGCAGAAAGCCGATTGGCCCACACAAGGCAGATCCCTCTCACACCTAACCCCAATATCAAGGCCTAATTATAGGCCCAGTTCACTAATACCATGAGGACCGACCTCACCAAAACGGTCAGAGGACAGACAATGGGGGTCTGTAGAGCGCCGATTGGCCCACACCCGGCAGGTCACCCTCACACCCAACCCATTTCGTCCACATGCCTATCTATTTTTTCTTAAAGCTCTCTATCGTTCTTGATCCCACTATAGCACTTGGTAGCCTATTCCACCTATCTACAACTCTGTTAACAAACCAATATTTGCCTATATCTTTTCTGAAACGAAATTTATCTAATTTGAAACTATTTGTTCTAGTTCTTTCGCTATCACTGAGCTTTAGTACATCTTTCATGTTCCCTTTATTAATCCCACTAACCCACTTGAACACCTCTATTATATCCCCTCTAACTCTGCATCTCTCTAATGAATGTAAGCCTAATTTCTTCAACTTTCTTCATATGGAAGATTTCTAATATTGATCATTTTTGTCGTTCTATGTTGTACTCTCTCCAAGGAATCTGTGTCCATTCTGTAATAAGGACACCAAAATTGAACAGCATAATCAATATGGCGAATGCCGTGCGACTGCCTTTTTTTGTCTATGTCCATATTCAGCGGCGAACCAAGTGTTTTCAATAAGCGAATTAGGCGAAACAGGCAATAGTCGTGCGAAAGTAGCACGAGTACAGTACGATGACGGCGACTGTGAGGCGATAATAGCGAATGTTGGACGACCATTTTATGGCGAATCAGAACGAATGCTGCGACAGGCGTTGGCAACAATTGCGATGCCGCTTCAATTATGGTGCCATACTGTACAAATGGTGCGATTTACACGGCAAATGTTGTGCGAAAATGGTGAATGACGTAAGAATATCGCACATACGTTCTCCTGTAATCCCACATACCGGTGACGTCCTTTTTGTTCTGGCTACTATTAGACAATTTCATTCAGCTTAGGAAAGACGATTACCCCATATAAAAAGAAAGGCTACAGGCTATCTCAAGTAATCCTTCTTATAGCTACCATATAATTATCTTTCCTAAGCTTCATAAAATTGTCTAGATATAGCTAGAAATAAATTAGAAAGACGTCGCCGGTACAGAAGGGGTTAAGAGGAGAAGGGTTTACTTATTGGTTGATTTATATATTTATCGGAGACGTCTACTTAATTTTGCTCTTGCTATATTAAGACGATTTTTTGCCGTTTAAAAAGGATCTGTGGTAGCAAAAATGGTTCAGTGAGATGGTTCGAAGCCTGTTAATTGCTGGAGGCGCTTTTTAAGCTGAATATAATCGTCTAATATTAGCCAGAATACAGTTACCAGGAAGTCGAAGGTACAGATTGGGTTAAAGGGCCTACCGTACATCCTTCCTAAGCTTCTTAAAATCGTCTAAATGTAGATATCAAATAAGAAATATATATCACCGGTACTGTAAGGGTTGAAATAGTCAGCAGGTATCTGAAATGGAACAGAATAGAGGGACTCCCTTTCTGTAACAGTGCCATCCTCTTCACTTGATTCTGGCTACTATTACACGATATTATTTAGTTTAAAAAGGACCTCCAGCAACTAACAGGCTTCGAACCATCTCAATGAACCCTTTTTACTACCTCAGTTCCTTCTTAAACTGCAAAAGTCTTCTAAATATAGCATCAGATCTTCTAAATATGGCTCGAATAGTAGCTAGCATAAAATTGAAAAGGCGTCACCGGTACAGAAGGGGTTAACAACGGTATACAAATCTTTTTATAGGTTTGAGTCCCGGAAGGAAGAATGAAAACCTAATATTTAGTAGTGGCCCCGAAATCACTGACGATATGCCTATTAGTATAATAGTCCTCTTTCAAGCACCCGCGGTCAGCTTGTTTGAAACACCCGCTGCAGGGGAAAGAGTACTTCATCATAAGTGTAACGCTAATTCTCTTATGGAATCGTCTTTATGATTGGGTACTCACTACGAAAAAACTTCGTAAAAAAAAAAAAAAAAAATAACTTAAAATTTGTTATATTAAGGCTTTCCAACTTGTGGATGTCTTTTGTGGATTCTACTTGAGACGCTGAATCAAGCGTCGCCATTCCTTCTTCAATGATATATCAAGATTAGACTCAAGATATCAACGAATGGGAAGGGGATAGAAGGGAAGGCCCTACATCGTCAATGATTTCGGGGCCACTACTAAATATTAGGTTTTCATTCTTCCCTCCGGGACTCAAACCTATAATTTATTAGTGGCCCCTCCATCATTGACGATATGCCTGATATCTCAAGACTGGAGGGGGACATTCGTGACAATATCAAAACCAATAACAAACTACCATAGGTAGAGAAAAAGAAACATATAACAAACTTAAGTCTTTATTGTTTACATACAATAATATAGAAAAATGGAAAGAAAGCAGTGCGTTACTTCGAAGAAGTTCTGCTTAAAAGTAACCATACAGGTACATCTGTTAAAGAATATCACATTGAGATTCAATAACATTTGTTTTCCAAGAACATTCTTTTATTTCTGTCCCACATTGTAAAGGCACAAATAAATCATTTGATTATATCTTTTGTCCTTAAAATTAATTTGGGCATACTATAAGCTTTGTACAATTTATACTTAATATCCTTTAGTTGCAACTATGACAGATATCTTATCTATCTATCTATCAATATGCTCAGGCCCAATCCCCATTTTTTCTATTTTTATTTTTATAATCTTATAAAAATAAAAATAAAATTTTGAGCTGTATAACCAGCTGGACTTATCAAGTATCACAGCTCGTGAACTTATCACATAGTCCGGCAGAGGGTCTAGGGGTCCTGCTCTCCAGCACCCCCCCTCCTTTTCACCATTAAGATTAAACTTAACTTTAGTAGCACAGAGACCAACTAGACCCTCTGGCGCAAGGCCACACAGGTGAATTTTGGTTTATCCAAAGCCCCAGACAGGTATCGCGTCATGAAAGTATGATTGGAAGCCCACAACTTAGTGTTAGCTATGTCATCAATTGAGTTATTTTGCAAATATCGGAATGAGACTGCCCATTTCCTTATGTCATGGGCCCTTCCCACTACATCAGGATTACTTTCACGAATTTCATCTACGAGTAAAGAAGCCAATTTTGTTCTCGTGATGCGAGTACCTGTACTATTGACCCATAATGCTCCCTGCTGTTGGGGCTGAGAAACCCTCATAAACTTTATTAAAGCTTGAACAGGGCATAAGACATGGTGTGTAGTTCGGTATTTAAGCGTCGGGACTGTAAACTCAGAAAAAACATGATCACTATGTTCGTTCTTAGCAACGAACGTGGGAGATGGAGCAATTTGTACATTCTCATTGAGTCTCCCAAACCTGAGGCAATTAGGTTCGTTGCTCATCGCCGCCAGCTCAGACACCCTGTTACCTGTGGCCAAAGCCATAGGGAACACAGCCTTCTTTAATAATGAGTCAAAATCCGGCACATGATTATACTTGCGCGAATGAAGCAAAGACAAAGCTTTGTCAAGTGACCAAGTAGGCATGAGCTGGTGGGCGAAGCTTGAAACATGCCCTCATGAACCCTTTCTCCTCCGCCTGCGGTATAGATAGACCTATTAGGTCATAAAAGCGGGTTCTAATAGCAGACAGATGATTCTTCAGTGTAACTACAGAAAGGCGTTTTTGTTCAAACAAATAGTCCAAGTTCTTGAACACCACAGCTACTGATGCATCAGTTTGTGCAGTTTCTACTATCCAGGTTGTGAAAGACTTCCAATGCGATTGATATTGTCTCCTGGTAGACATAGTATACTTATTAAGGATACAGAGTTAACCATTTGGCATTCTGAATGTCCAAAATGCAAAAGTCAGCGAGGTCTCTAGGTTGCCAATTGTCTCCAACTGGAAGTACGAGATCGGGAGTGACACCGGGTTCTCGCACCACATTTTCAACTGGTGGTACCACACCTGAGCCGGCCATAAAGGCGTGATTATCGAAACTAAGCCCCGGTAACCCCGTAGTTTGTGAACTACCTGAGTGAAGCGTCGAGAGGCGGAAAAAGATAGATGGAATTCCACCTGTTCCAGTCCTCCAACAATGCGCCTGGACCCCCCACCGAAGTCATTCCTCGGCGGGTTAGGTAGAGAGGAAGCCTGTGGTTCTCCTCGGACGCAAATAGATCCACTTGTGGACGGTATGGCTCTGCAATCATCTGGTTGAAGAAGTTTTGCTTGATTGCCCATTCTACTTTGGTGCTCTGTCGCCGGGACAGAGCGCCCGCCCAGACGTTCGCTACGCCTGGGAGGTATGATGCATGGAGATGAATGTTCAGCTCTTCGGCCAGAGCAAAAATCTCTTCTGACAACTCTAGCAACTTCCGAGACCTCGTTGACCCTTGCTTTTGAATGCAGGACACCACATTCAAATTGTCCATTCGAAAAGCTACTGATTTCCCCCGCGAGGAGGAGCCGTGAGTTTGAAGGAAAAACAAAGGGACTAAGAGCTCTTGCTCGTTGATATGAAAATTCTCGGTTTGGGACCAAAGACCCTGACCCTGATGGCCTAGGCTCGACTGATAACCCCAGCCTATTGTCCCTGAAGCATCTGTGTCTACCCATACCGCAGGTGGGGGAAAAGTCCACGTCATTATCGAGTGCAATATTTCTCTCCTCGCCCAGACCGACAGTAAGTTGTGAATTAATGGAGGAATTTTCCACAATTTTCCCGCCGGCAATAGCGGGAAATATTTGTTGCCTTCCAAGATTTATCTCTTTACTTTCAACCGGCCCAACTTTACAGTTAGATGAATCCAATTGAGAGAGCCGACCAGGGATTCCCATGTCCTTCTCGTGGTGCTCAGACTGTGGAGAAACATAAACAATTTCTTTCGAAATCTGTTGCGGTTGTCCACACTCTGACTGAGAGTAAGATTGGCTGTGTCCCAGACCAGCCCTATTCACTGAATTACCCGTGTGTGGGAACAAGATGTGACTTTGCCAAGTTGACCTTGAACCCTAGGGATTGTACATGATTTATAATGTGATTGACATGGATTTTGCATAAACTCTCTGACTCCGCCACTACCAGCCAGTCGTCTAGGTACCACAACACCTTGATCCCCTGCTTTAACATTGGCATGAGGGCCTCCCGGACTAATTTTGTGAATATTCTCGGTGCAAGGTTCAACCCGAATGGCATTCACTGAAAGATATGTCTCCTGCCTGATCCTCAAGGAGAGTAATTTTTGGAACCTTTTGTTTACCGGGACATGCCAATAGGCGTCTGTTAGGTCTAACGAGCACTTCCAACTTTGCGGCGGAAGTGTTAGCCTGATGTGATTCACAGTGAGCATCCTGAAGAATGTATTGTGAATGTGTGTGTTCAAACAAGATAGGTCTACGACTGATCTCATCTGAACACTGTCCCTCCTTGGTACGAGAAAAAGTCTGGACGTGAAAACAGGGCAAGTTGGATTGACCGGGACAATGATATGCTTGGTGATCATTTCCTGGACTAGTGACTCCACCTCTAAGGAAACATGATTGGCTTCTAGAGTTTGACGTAAACGAGGTCGCTGGAGCCACCGCCAGGTGATGCCCTTGCATACCACTGTCCTTGCCCAAGTTCGCCGGGGCCAGGCCCGGTGACACGTCCGAAATGACCCAGTTACCTGACTGGGTCTGTCCGGTGGAACTACCTTCGGATCCAACTCGCCCTCGATAGGCCCCGGGAGAGAGAGAGTTTGAATTACTAGTTTTTTGATGGTGGAGGGGTAGGGTTAGAAGGCTGACTGGCTTTGGCAGATGCCGATCCCTGACCTGATTTGTGTTGTGACTTATTCTTATTGTACCCCTTTCCTGTTTGTTTTCCCTGTTTCAACTTGTGCGGAGTACTTCCTTGAGCCGGGGGAGACATTGGGCCTTGAAAGGACTTAGCACCACTAGGTTGTGACTTACCTCCACTCTTAGGCTTGGAGTACGGTTTCTTAAATTGCTCCTTCCTAGCCTGGGAAGTACTCGGCTGCAAGCTGGCAACCATATTGTACACTGCCTTCCAAGTCTCAGGGTTAAACAAAGAAGAAGTTAACACAGGTGAAAGGGTCACCTGGCGATTAATATCGTCCGGTAACTTCTTAACCATATACACTCTCAGGTGCACGAACAGCCTCCAACAAGGCTATTCATATGTCCCCCAAAGACTGGATGGAATTATGTAATAGAAGCCGCCGGGATAAATCCGTGGCCTTCCTACCATCCTAATCAGAAATAGCGGCTATGGTCCTCGTGAGGGACTGGGCTATATGGCGACTTATTGTACATTGTGAAAATAGTCTGTAAGCTTTATTCCTCAATTTAAAGTCTCTGTCCAGATGTGCCGAAGGGGGGTTAAAAAAGGGTTCCTGCAAGTATAAAAAGTGACAATTTAGGGGCAGAAAGGAATTAAAAAAGAGCAGGCGGAACCCCTCCGGCTTGATTTATTGGCATTGGAAACCAAATGTGATTGTCCTGAGGGATTTGATGGGAGGATTTTGACGTTATCGTTGCTGCGAACTGTTGCGCCTCAGCCTCCCAGTCTACCCACGGGCCTAGACCTACCTGCCCCACCCGCAGGACTGGATTGTTAGACTGATCTAGAACTGGAGTTGTATCCAACTCCGGCATTAGCGTATTGAGAGATTTGATATCGTTTATGCCGTCAGTCTTCGTCCAATCCGCAAAGAGTCGTGCAGAGGAGGCAGGAGATAATGCCGGGGTAGATGAATATACACAAAATTCATACGAATAAACATTAGGTATAGCTTTGATAGTGACATCCAATAGTTGACCCTGTTTATCTTTGGCCCTCAACTTCCTACTCTTACTCATCTCAATTACCCACTCAATAGGAACTGGGATCTCCCCCGATATGGTTGTTTGTGCAATGCTCGGGGTTTTTGCCATGACTTGAATCCACGAGCAGTCGGGACCATACAAGAGAGGCATAGGGCCTCTCCTATGGGGAATTTTATCAAGAGGAGGGGGAGTAATGTCTGTGATGACACGAACATTGGTAGTTGTTAAGGAGGCGGGCACTGCAGTGCCACTCGCCGAGGTGGTCGCATGATTTACGTTAATAGGGGGAAGTGACATATTAGGTGGCACAAGAACTCTGGCTGGCTCTAGTGACCGCACAACTGAACATATCGGGGGAGCTCCTGGCATAGCTGTGGGAGTATCCTAAGATTGTTTAGGAACATTGTATTGTCGCATTACCCTGTGTAATATTATAATCAAGATCATCGACTGTTATACATTTACTGTGGGACCCCTTTGATGATTCTGATTCCCCTTCTGACCCTTCCTCAGTGTGTTTTGGTTGCGCTGAGGACAGTTCAACGTCCTCCGGCTCATCCAGCACTTCCATTACTTCCGGTTGGTGCTGGGATTCAGACACTTGGCCATTCACTGGCCACACTAAGTCAGGGACCGATGAAGGAATGATATCTATATTAGCACTTTCCCTAATATTATCCTGAAAATGAACAATGGGTTCCACATTTGAGGGTTCAGACTGTCTCCATACACTGCACCCCTGTTCAATAGGATTTTGGGAATCTGGTATCACTTGACTCACCTGAGAACCATCATAGTCTTGGAGTCTACAAGCCGTGTAGCCACGGTATTGTTCTGCTAACACCCTCTGAGAAAGTATTGGAGGCCTACTCACTGGCAAGTTAAAGTTCAATTTTGGAATGGCAAACTGTACATCCTTTTGTCCCCCCAAAAACTCCCCAGATTCATCCCTGGGAGTCGACTCAGCTCCCTCTGTCCCTATCTCGGAACTGCCAGATTGGACGTTAGACAATGTGGAGGTAGAGGCGAAGGGCGGTGGCCGTGACTCCGGCGTTAGCTGGTGCCGCGACTGCGTCTCCTCCATGCGGGAACTTTTGTGACCCTTATCAGATTTTCTGTGGCTTGACGGCGCCGCGTTATCCTTATGCCTCTTGTGAGACCTAGACGTCTCCACTGAAGACTGCCTGGACTGCTTGAGGGGCGACCTTGACCTGGACCTAGAGTGGTCCCGTTGCGAAGGAGAACGTCCCCTCTTGTGGCGGCCGGGGGGGGGGGGGGGTTTGCCTTACTTGAGTCACTATCACTGCTACTCACTAACTTTTTTGATAGAATTTTGGGCTTAGCTTTAGATTTTGAAGTTTACTTAGAAGGCGTGGATTTAAGAACAGGCAACTTTATAACTAGGTGCTCCCAGAGAGCCTCATCGTCGCAATGTAAAGCCTTATGGGCAATGTCTTTAGAATAGGCATTACAAATTTTCTTAATTTCTTTCAGTGCCTCCAGGCACGAATAATCTCTCTTACTAAACAGTGCAGAACGTAGTTCAGAGCAAATGGAACACTTCTTAGATACCCAGAGGCCCGTGACCTATCTAGGCACTTAACACACTTCACGCAGAGTTTATGTGCAAATACTGGAATTAGAGAGCAAGTGGGTGTAGCACAAAGATTGACTAGAGGCATGATGGAGCTAAAACCCCCCCCCGCCGGGATCGGCCCCTTCCCTTGTCGACCTGTGCCGCTACTGATGTGCTGTGATCGGAAATAGAAAATTTCCAGGAATCAATGCTTATAAGGATAAACCGAGAGGTTCACACATCATAACGCAAGAAGAGTTTAGATAATGGTTTTCTTGACTGTCTCTAACCCTTATAAGAGTCTCAAGGAACTCGGGGCAGTGTTAACCTTTTAGTCGCAAATCCTGGTGGGGTGTCACAGTCAATTTGCGCCTAGGATTTATATATGCAGAGTGCCCATGAGGGTGTCTCGCTAAACCCTTATAACACAAAAGATCTGTCTACCTTAGATCTCTGTGAGAAAATGCTAGTATAACTTCTTAATAGCAAAATGATGAAAGGTAGGGTTGCCTGAGTCCTACATTTTAACTATACTGAAGTTAACATAATAAGTATAACTATATAAATTTCTGGGGTGCCAGGAATAATAAGGTTAAACATATATAGGTACTATTGCACTATTAAAGATATTAAAACATAAGTGGAGGACATTCCACTTTATGATTTTAATACTTATATATAATTATTAACCCACTGAGCCCCAGCTAGGTTATAATAAATGTACCACCAGGGACCGGCTGTTTCTGAATTTTGTTTTTTTCCAGAAACAATAGCGAATGGGTTAGGAATGAAGGAAAAACCACAAAAATCTATCAAAGAGGTTAAAGATTGGTCCTACGGAGCCCCCGAAAGTCGATTTTACAAGAGTAAAAAATTTAAGGCAATAACACCCAAAATACCGGTTTTTGCGCACTCACGCGCACACGGATGGACTTTGAGAGTTTTCAACCATCGGCATTGTTGCATGGGAAACTTACACAGTTCCCATACAAATCTGAGCCCTCTAGGTGCCATAGGACCGGAGAAATTGGGACCGGACCGGCCAGGACACATGGTTTGCGTCGCTGGGGTTTAGCGTTACATACATTGTGGACGCAAACCCTGCGTCGCTGGGGATCAGCGGGTTAAAGGTCTCTATGTTAAGTGATTGGGTTGCCACAAATAACAAAGATCCTGAAACAAAGTTTATATATTCACAGACAGTATAAGGACTTCGGGTTGCCGTTATCAATAACTATTTCTGAAAAGGGTAAAATTAATATTTCTTCAGAGCGGGGTGCCGATCTCAAGAAAGCTTATTTCTACTTGCCTTCTTCCCATTTCCTTGGCTTATATATGCACCAATACTGGAGGGTACCCATTCTCTGAGGAAGGATAACAAGGACTTGTGTCTGCACTGTTATTAAGGGGAGGTATTTAGTTTGTTCCCTAGACCTCCATCAAGCTTAAAATTACACCCCCTTGAGTCCCTTTCAAGACAAATTTGTACATTTTTCGGTAGAAAAATTTCCCGGCCAAAGGCCGGTTCTTCTTAAATTAAAGGCTCGCTATCGCTCGCCAGGATAAAATCGACACCTGAATGGCACAAAAGGTCTTAATATGGGGTGAAAGTTCTTAAAATCGCTAAACTAATGGGGCAAACGTTTTATAATGTCAAAAGCAATGGGGCTAAACATGAGGGAGAAAGGGGTCAAGAAAAAAATCCCTCAAGTGGATATCTCCCCTTAAGGACGAGAAGTCCTTGTCCTAGGGGAGATGACTCTTACTTATCGTATGATATTACTGTTATCTTCAAAGATTTATTACAAAGGGTATGATGAACATGTGGGGTTTAAATAAATGTTTTATTTGTCTGTCTATATTATTGACAGAACTCAAAGGGAATGACTACTAGGACCTTTGTGCAGAGTTTTTGGTAAGATTTATAGGTGCTCCCTGAGCATGAGATTTCCAAAGGGGGGAGGGGGTTTAAAACTTGGTGTTGTCTGACCCCGAGAACGTATTATTTATTCGTATAGAAGTTGTGCACTGATATTGTTAGTAAAAATTATGGAAGTAAGTCATCTTCTATTTCTGAAAAATGTGTTAGTTATTATTATAGAAGTAGAATATAGAGAACATATCTTTTGTATAATATTGCTAGCTTGCTGGCAAGAGTGTTAAGTTGGCAGCCCTGGGGGTCACTGGAGAGTCGCGGTTCAGCTAGCCTGTTTTTAAAGAGGGGGGAAAGGGGGTTAAGAACTTGGTGTTGCCTGACCCCGAGAAAGTACTATTTATTTCTATAGAAGTGGTGCACTGATATTGTTAGTAAAAATATATAAGTTAATCGTATTCTATTTCTGGAACATTTGTTAGTGGTTATTTTAAGGGTAGAACATAGAGAACATATATTTTGTATAATATTCCTAGCTTGCTGGCAAGAGGGTTAAGTTGATAGTCCTGGGGTCAAGTCTGTCACACATTTTCTAGCCGCTTGGGTTGTGAAATTTGTGGTATATTATCAGTGGAAGTTAATTATAATTATATCTAAGCCATAATCCAAACAAATCAATCTAAGTCAAATTACTCTAAGTCTAAATTTAATTTAATCTGAATTTAAGCTAAATTACATCCAAAGGTCACTCACATATGTTTATATTTAATTAGGGTGCCAAGGTTTAATTATACTCCAGGATTCAACTCGCCAATATATCCACGTGGCAATGAGGCAAAGGAAAATGCCGACCCAATATGGAGGACGACGGGGAAAGAGGAACCGGCCCAAAAGCACAGCTCAAGGAAAGAACAAATGATTATGATATGGTAATGGACATGAGTAGAAATGCTTAGCTGTCAGTCATTGCGTCGATGAGAGCGTCATCGCAGTGTAGATGTGTGTATTGCTGGCAGTGTACTGTGAATAAAGGCACAATAGCACGATCAAATGAGACGGAAATTGTATGTTGACAGGGTGATGTTTGTGGAAGCTCTAGAGCACCCGTCACACCTAGCCGATTTTAGGCCAAGACTGTCCGCGACCTAAGGGTCGTGGACAGTCTTTGTCTACGTCGCCAGTGCGGCGGCACACGGCACCATAAATGAGGTCTGCGTCAGGCGGCGTCCCCATAACAACCTGCGGGGATCAGCGGCGGCTTGCGGCGACCCAACGATGCCCTAACGGTCCTGGATTATGTACTCCCGAGGGGGTGGTCGCCGTCAAACGGCGTCATAGGCGGCGATGGTTGGCGGCCATCCCCTCCAAGCGGCGTAAAAACATACCGGGGTCCCCGTTATGCGCCGCCATGCGGGGACCCCCTCCTGTAGCGTGGCGATGTGGCAACGTCGCACGTGGCACCAGCGCAGACTGTGTGACGTGGCCGCCAACCCCTATAAAAACAACGCGCCGCCATGCACCGCCCTATGTTTCCCACTCGCCACCAACAGCACCGCGCGCCAACACAGTCTCCTTATTTTCGTCGCTCACACCAGCCACCACCAACTCGTTCCTCGCCACCATGCCACGTCAGAGAACCAAGAAGACGATGAACAAGCCCATGCACCAGTCGAGCGCATCCAGCAGTGAGGATGAGAGCAACCATGGAAACATGAATGAGGAAGACACGGCGGTTGAACCTGGTGTACGTGGTGAACACGAGGAGCCACAAGCGGCCGCCCCTGCCCTGCCTGCCACCGACTCACCGCCCAATGATGCCCCTGACGATGAGATTGAGGTGGAACAGGAGTCCTCAAAGCCAGGCCGCCGTCGACACATCATTAAAGTGCTGATGAGGCCCACCCTTTGGTGTAGCTTTTATATACCCCACCTTGAGTTCGGTCGCCATCGTTCGGGGTCATGCGGGCCGGGGTCACCGTCCATACT
This sequence comes from Paralithodes platypus, assembly GCA_032716605.1. Taxonomy (NCBI): domain Eukaryota; kingdom Metazoa; phylum Arthropoda; class Malacostraca; order Decapoda; family Lithodidae; genus Paralithodes; species Paralithodes platypus. The sequence goes on along the minus strand of CM064491.1, from coordinate 19,031,091 downwards.
GAAGGGGTCGCCGCTCATCGGCACAGTAATGCATATTGACGCCGCCCTAACTCCTGTCGACGCCGTTCGTCGGGTCGTTGTCGACGCACTCCAGCGGCGACCTAAAACTCACATTCAGTCCGGCATGGGCGCCGCTCTACCCTGTCAGGTCGCCGTCAGATGGCGTGGCCATCCATACTGAGTCCTGTCAAAAAATCCCCCCCCCCCAATCCTTAATCTCTCCGCCGAAGGTCGGCACTCCTGACCACGACTCAAGGTCGTGGCCAGTCTTGGCTCAAGTCGGCATGGTGTGACGCCTGCTTAACACCTTACGAGCGGCCTATGCGGTTTATTTATATGTACCGCACAGCGGGGTGTTTTTAGCCAAAATAGGGCTGTTTACGTGATCATTTTCATGCCTAAATAAGACCCAGAACGTAAAACAAGTACCTATCCCTGAAAGGGCATAAACAGAGCTTTCGAATGACACCATAACGATCCTTGTATGATGGATAGTTTTCTTGCAATAACCGTGCAACGCGAGTGCAAAAAGCAGGTAATTCGGTACTTTCGGTACATAATTGAGTATGTAGCGAGTGAGAGAGGGAGGAGGGAGCTGAGATTTGTGTCAGTAGGTTCGCCGCGGTGGTCTGGAGCAGTCATACGCTCGCTAGTCTCCTGCCACCACTTGTCTCTCTCTCTCAGCCACATTACGTGCTGAAATTGCCACTCGACCTATGTCGAGCGCCGCCACATAGTCCAGCTTTATTTAACTCGACTTATGTTGCTCGCCGCTAATTAAGGGTTAAGGTTCCCCGGACCTCAATCTTGCTTCCTTGGCAAACGCCAGGCGAACAAACTATCGCACTGCATCTATGTTGCTCAATATGATAAATTAAATTAATATATACGATAAATTCATATACAGTATACTACATAAGACGGTGTCAATATTGCTTAATAGCATATTAGGCCTTTTATAATCTTAACTTGCTTACAACTTGCAATCACGATCTAATCTTCCTACGCCTTACCGCGGGAATGACCGTTAGACTATCGTATCTACCTAGGCACGTCACCGAGACGTATGTTAGCACAAAAAACTGTCTATCTCTATCGTATTACACGATACAAGTTGTGAATTTCTCAGCAACGCCTACAATGGTTCTTATGTAAATTTAAAGTGTTCAGATCATGTTAAGCTGATTCCCCATAGATATGACGATGGTCTCTTATATACAATTCATGCCAGAACGATTGTTGTTATGTTCTAATATAAGTAAAATACTGTCTCCATATGGAGCAGGTACTTCATGTGACAAACCAGTGAGTAAAATAGAAATAATCAGTCAAGATAGTGCGGATATAGTGATGTGTAATAGTAGTATCGATAACACTACACATGTAACTGATAGTAAAGATGAGAATACTGTTAGAGTAGAATTTCCGTCCAGAGCTAGTAGTTCAACAGGAAATAATAAGTTAGCTAAACACAATAGAAAATTAGTTGCAAATAAAAGTAATAGGTTGAGGGTATATTATACAAATTGTAGGAGTTTATGTAACAAAATGAACGAACTTAGAGCACTCGTTAGCACAGAAAATATAGACATAATAGCGCTAACTGAAACGTGGATTAATACAGAATCTAGGCATATTTTAGCAGAATTTGATATTCCAGGATATAGTTTGTTTAAATATGACCGAACAAGTAGGAGGGGCGGGGGTATAGCAGTGTTTGTCAGGAGTACATTAAAAAGCTGTATTCAATCAGGTATTAGACTAAATAATGATAATGAAAGTGTTTTAGAGGTTAACGAAGGTAGTGAGACCATAGTTATTGGAGTTATATATAGACCGCCTAATATGAGTAGAAATGGCGGAACATCGTTATGGGAGGAAATTAAAATAGCATCAAGGTTTAGCAATGTGTGCATTATGGGGGATTTTAATTTTCCGAACATTGATTGGCAGCACCAAATAGGCGCCTCCGATTCAGTAGAGTTTATTGAGGTAGTACAAGATAGTCATAGATACGCCGACTAGAGGTATTAATATTCTTGATTTAGTTTTCAGTAACAATGAACATATGATAAATAATGTAGAGATTGGTGACCACCTAGGAAATAGCGATCATAAATCTATTTATTTTAATATACAATGGACAGGGAATGCTAAAGAGAATACGACACTTATCCCAGATTTCAGAAAAGCCGATTATGGTGGGCTAATAAGAGACTTGAGGGTGGACCCTATTGTTAAGCAATTAAGTCAGTATATGCCAGAGTTAAACTTGCCACCTACATATAACCAGTTTATTGCTTCACTCCACAATGCTCAAAATAAATATATCCCTAAAAGAAGATTTAGATCGACGCAGAACCAACCAAAATGGATGACTAATAAGCTAATAGATCTTATAGGAAAAAAGAAAAGAATATATAGAAAAATAAAGAAAGGTGAAAATCATTTACATATATACTATCAGACTCTATCAAGACAGGTCAAAAAGGAAATCAGGAAAGCAAAAAGAAATTATGAAATAAGGATAGCCAGTGACTCAAAAAATAACCCTAAAGCTTTTTACCAACTATATAAATCTAAAGTTAGAGATGTAATAGGCCCCCTAAAAACTTCAATAGGAGAAATAACAGAATATGATTTAAAAATGTGCAGTACATTAAATAGTCAGTTTCTTTCCGTTTTCACTAATGAAAATTTGGCACAGATTCCAGAAGTCAATATGGTATATAGTGATAGTATAGAAAATATGTTAAGTACAGTTAGTATAAGTAGAAATTATGTGCTTAACCCTCCTGGCCCGGGCTAGCTCTCCTAATGACAGTGCGGCGTACCCGGGCGATCTGGCCGAAAAACGTCTAGGCCTAGGCTACCGTATTTTGGTTAATTTTAACTGTTAGAAATTTCCCACGCATCCATAAACGTAGTGCGGTTTCCAATCTGTAGACTGGCGTTGAGTAGAGCTCTCTAAGTCAACTGGTTCAGTTGTGATGACGATTTTAGTGGAGAGCATTTTCAGGCAATGTTAGCAATACGACGATCTTTTCACTACTGAAACAACGACATACAAACATACAATAAAAAAGGAGTCTTCTCCTTCTTGTTTTCGGAGGTGCGGTGACGCAACGATCGGCTTTGTTTACATGCGTCGGACGCACAGCGTTCAGACCAAGCTGAATAGGCTTTCAAGCTTACTGTATATTAAAATGACACCCGGGTACCTGCCCATCTGCCGTGGTGTCATATTAAAATGACACCCGGGGAGGAAGGGTTAAGGAAATTGACAGACTGAAACCTCAAAAATCGCCTGGTCCTGACGAGGTATATGCTAGAGTGTTAAAAGAATGCAGAGATGAGTTAAGTAGCCCATTAGCATTTTTATTTAACAAGTCATTAGAAACAGGTTTAGTTCCAGAAGCTTGGAAGCTTGCAAATGTAGTTCCGATCTTCAAAAAAGGTGATAAATCGATAGCATCCAATTACCGTCCCATTAGTCTCACATCAATCATAGGAAAGTTGCTAGAGTCTATTATTGCTAGGAAAATTAGAAGCCACTTAGTAAAATTTAACTTAATAAATTCTTCTCAGCATGGATTCACTCAGGGACGTTCTTGCCTTACTAATTTGCTTAGCTTTTTCTCAGAGGTATATGAAGCAGTAGATAGTGACAAGTCATATGATATTATATATTTAGATTTCAGTAAAGCTTTCGACAGAGTCCCTCATGAGAGATTGATGAGAAAGGTTGAGGCACATGGAATAGGAGGGTCGTTGTTGGGATGGATTAGGTCATGGCTAATTGGTAGGAAACAGAGAGTCAGCATAAATGGTACCAAGTCAGAGTGGGGAGCAGTCAAAAGTGGTGTCCCCCAGGGATCGGTATTAGGTCCCCTGTTGTTTCTTATATACATAAATGACCTAGATTTAGGTATAACTAGTAGGATAAGTAAATTCGCAGACGATACTAAAATGGGGAGATCAATTGATTCAGATAGCGATATAGAGTGCCTCCAAGGGATCTAGATACCTTACATGAATGGTCAGTAAATTGGAAGATGAAGTTTAACATTGACAAATGCAAGGTATTAAAGATAGGGAAGATGCAAACAAATGTTAAATATAAACTAGCTAATTTAGAATTAGAAAATTCAGACTGCGAGAAAGATCTAGGTGTGTTTGTTAGCAATGATTTGAAGCCTAGAAAACAGTGTATAAGCGTTCGTAATAAGGCAAACAGGATTCTCGGGTTCATCTCTAGGAGTGTGAGTAACAGAACTGCTGATGTTATCTTAAAACTTTACTTGTCATTAGTGAGACCCAATATGGATTTTGCTGTCCAATTTTGGTGTCCTTATTACAGAATGGATATAGATTCATTGGAGAGAGTTCAGCGTAGAATGACAAAAATGATCCATAACATTAGAAATCTTCCGTATGAAGAAAGGTTGAAGAAATTAGGTTTACATTCGTTAGAGAGAGACGCAGAGTTAGAGGGGATATGATATAGGTGTTCAAGTGGGTTAGTGGGATTAACAAAGGGGACATGACAAATGTACTAAAGCTCAGTGATAGCGAAAGAACTCATACCAATGGTTTCAAATTAGATATATTTCGTTTCAGAAAAGATATAGGCAAATATTGGTTTGGTAACAGAGTTGTAGATGGGTGGAATGGACTACCAAGTACTATAGTGGGATTACAAACGGTAGGGAGCTTTAAGATAAAATTGGATAAGCATATGGACGAGAAGGGTTGGGTGTGAAGGGGGATCAGCCGGGTTGGGCCAATCAGCGCTCTGCAGACCCCGTAATCCTGCGTTAATCTCTAACCGTTTTGGTAAGATGATCCTCAGGGTATTAGAGTGTTGAGCCTATAATTGGGCTTTGTAATTGGGGTTGTGTGGGACAGTGATCTGCCTTGCTTAGGCCAATCGGCTTTCTGCAGACTCCCATTTTCTTATGTTCTTATGTTCTTATAACTGACGACATGCGGGGTTGGTACGTCTGATGGTCAACTCCGCTTATCTGTGAAAATAAAGGCAAAGGTTCGTTGGTCTTCAAAACCTTGAGAAAGAAGCGTGTGTGTTTTGTTTGAAATTAATATAGCGAGCTGTAGAATTATAGAAGATATGTCCATAGTTGTATTATTAACTTTTTAACAGTTAGGAAGTAAAATACTCCCAAAAGGGAATTCCCCCACCACCCTCCCGACCAACAACCCAGTAGCAATTCCGCAAGAACCAGAGCGAAAGCCGGCCTGGACGAAAGGACCCAACAGCCAGAGGAGAAAGTGGAACAATCCCACAGGATCAAAGGAAGCCGCCACCCCTGTCAGTCAACGGAGGGTCACACGACTGGACACCAACACGGCAAGAAAGCAAAAGACCCCAAAGGCACGTCGGCCAAAAGTGGTGTAATCCCAACCCATTTAACATCCACGACACCCACATACCACACACATAAGTATACTAAGGTAAATCATATAATTCTAACAGTGTCAGGTATTCCCAACCCTTTTAACCCCCACGATACCCACATACCACACACATAACTATACTAAAGTAAATTATATAATTCTAACAGTGTCAAGTATGACCCCCCCCCCCCAGTTGTACTACCGACCAAGCCATTTTACCATGACTATATACACCCGATAACCCTATGCCAGTTATTGTATTGATTTATGCCTGTTAATTCGGATAAGTTCATTATGACCAATCTGCATACGATCATCAGGAGAGATACAGGAAAGATACCTAGTATCTCTCTCCATTACGAGTATAGATTATATTTACCCCCATGCTCAGTTGTTCCCTTTTCTAGTAACTAAGTGTATATATAATATTAACCAGAGTTATGCCCAACCGATATTAATACGACGAAGCGGCACTTTCCTTTTGTCGGGTTGTGTCACGTGCATAACAACCAGGTTCCATCATCTTATTATGACGACGGCTATAATACCGTTATTCATGCATGTACTCAATTCTTGGGGTAACTATCTGTTATCCACGATGTTGTTCCTCTCTTCCATTTTTCCTTTTCCACATCTGTTATACGTCTTCTCAATCACCCCCTTCTAGTCCATAATCTACACTACTCTGCTTCGTGACCCCATGCCCAGTTGTAACCTTTTGCGTCACCCTGTCACTTTCTCCTTCAAAAACCACCCTACCTGTTTTGATCGTAGGGCAATGCCACCCATATGTCCAGCGCGTTAAGGGTCACTATCAAAGTTCACGAGCGACGCGGCGACCTAGCCTCACCCCACCACCCGTCCAATTCACAACTCTCCACCTGTAAAGACGCCCATAAGAACGTTATAACATGCCGATTCAGTTCGTCCCCCAGCCCCAGTAAATAGAAGGTAAAGACCTATCCTTGTACACCATTTACTATCCTCTAACTGGCTAGCCCAACTCACAACCTGACCCAGGACGATGGACGGCGCGAGACTAGAACAGCCGCCTCTCGCCCCCCTTAAGAGTGTATATTTTCCCCCTGACTTGCACTTTCACAAAACCACTATTCATTACCCCCACGAGTGATCCTTGTAGGTGAAAACTAGATTCAATAATCAACCATAACTAGGAGTATATCTCTTGACCACCTAAAATCATATATCAACCCAATTAGCGTAAAGAACTCCAGATACACGTATTTAGGGCGCGGCATGCCCCCCCCCCCCCTCCCCCCCCCCGACCCCACGGGGGCCCAACCAACCCCCGCGGAGGTTTACCATGACCTGGACAGGCCAGCAAATTCTTGCCAGACACCAGGTGAGTTTCCAACAGGTTATGAACTAAAAGATAAATACCTATCCAAATACCATCCTACCCCATCCTTAACCAAAACCAAAATCCCCCTTAACCCATCCTAGATTCCGAATAGCATGTCAGCTAGACCAGAGAAGGATACTTATGTGAATTGAGGAATAATGCCTTCCAGCCGAAACTCAGGTGTCTGTAGCAACTTCCAGCAACCCCTTCTCTGTATCCTCCTACTTTCTCTATCCTAGTTTCAAAGCCAAAGGCGGATATTGTGCATATGTGCACAACAAACTCACTTGCTCTCGTGTTCCCGATTTCGACTCCTCTGAATTCTCAACTTTATGGCTCAAACTTTCCTGTCATTCTCTTACTAAATATTTCTGTGCTGTCTATCTTTCCCCTAACTCTACCAACTTTCCGAAATTCTTTGACTATCTAAACTCTACAGTGGAACACATTCTATCCATTTCTCCTTTCTCAGAAATCTCCATCTTAGGAGATTTCAACGTTCACCACCGCCATTGGCTCTCCTCTCACACTACTGATCCACCTGGTGAACAAGCCTACGTCTTTTCTATCCTAAATGACCTAGAGCAGTTAGTTCAGCAACCGACCCGTATCCCGGATCGCATCGGAGATCGGCCCAACATTCTTGACTTGTTTCTAACTTCTAACCCTTCTTCTTATACTGTCGATCTTTTCTCTCCTCTGGGCTCCTCCGACCATAAACTTATCTCTGTCACCTGTCCTATCTCTCCAGTACAGCCACCCGATCCTCCTAGCCGGCGGCGCTTGTGGCACTTTGGCGCTGCCGACTGGGAGGCTCTTCGGCAGTACTTCTTTGATTTCCCATGGAATGATTTTTGCTTCCATGGCCGAGGACCCTCGGAGAGTGCTGAACGCATTACCGAGGTAATCCTATCGGGCATGGAAGCATACATTCCATTCTCTTTCTCTCAGACTAATGCTAACAAATCTTGGTTTACTCATAAGAACATAAGAGCATAAGAAAATGGGAGTCTGCAGAAAGCCGATTGGCCTAAGCAAGGCAGATCCCTGTCCCACACAACCCCAAATCAATTACAAAGCCCAATTATAGGCTCAACACTCTAATACCCTGAGGATCATCTTACCAAAACGGTTAGAGATTAACGCAGGATTATGGGGGTCTGCAGAGCGCTGATTGGCCCAACCCGGCTGATCCCCCTTCACACCCAACCCTTCTCGTCCATATGCTTATCCAATTTTATCTTAAAGCTCCCTACCGTTTGTAATCCCACTATAGCACTTGGTAGTCCATTCCACCCATCTACAACTCTGTTACCAAACCAATATTTGCCTATATCTTTTCTGAAACGAAATTTATCTAATTTGAAACCATTGGTACGAGTTCTTTCGCTATCACTGAGCTTTAGTACATTTGTCATGTCCCCTTTGTTAATCCCACTAACCCACTTGAACACCTCTATCATATCCCCTCTAACTCTGCGTCTCTCTAACGAATGTAAACCTAATTTCTTCAACCTTTCTTCATACGGAAGATTTCTAATATTATGGATCATTTTTGTCATTCTACGCTGTACTCTCTCCAATGAATCTATGTCCATTCTGTAATAAGGACACCAAAATTGGACAGCATAATCCATATGGGGTCTCACTAATGACAAGTAAAGTTTTAAGATAACATCAGCAGTTCTGTTACTCACACTCCTAGAGATGAACCCGAGAATCCTGTTTGCCTTATTACGAACGCCTATACACTGTTTTCTAGGCTTCAAATCATTGCTAACAAACACACCTAGATCTTTCTCGCAGTCTGAATTTTCTAATTCTAAATTAGCTAGTTTATATTTAACATTTGTTTGCATCTTCCCTATCTTTAATACCTTGCATTTGTCAATGTTAAACTTCATCTGCCAATTTACTGACCATTCATGTAAGGTATCTAGATCCCTTTGGAGGCACTCTATATCTCTATCTGAATCAATTGATCTCCCTATTTTAGTATCGTCTGCGAATTTACTTATCCTACTAGTTATACCTAAATCTAGGTCATTTATGTATATAAGAAACAACAGGGGACCTAATACCGATCCCTGGGGGACACCACTTTTGACTGCTCCCCACTCTGACTTGGTACCATTTATGCTGACTCTCTGTTTCCTACCAATTAGCCATGACCTAATCCATCCCAACAACGCCCCACCTATTCCATGCCTACTCACGCCTGTTCTACTGCTGTCCGCAATAAGGAGGAAGCATTCAAACGGTACCGACGCCTTAAAACTCAAGACTCTCATTCTTCATATGTTTCTGCCCGGAATCAAGCCAAATCTGTTCTTCGACTTGCCAAACACTCTTTCATCAATAATAAATGCACTGAACTATCCAACTCTAGCTCTTCCCAAGCTTTCTGGCATCTAGCCAAAAACCTCTCCAACAATTTCTCTTCCTCGTCTTTCCCTCCCCTTTCCCACTCTGATGGCACAACCATCACTTCTTCCTCTGACAAAGCTAAACTCTTCGCTCAAACTTTTGCTAGAAACTCCACCTTGGATGATTCCGGTGCTATTCCTCCCTCTCCGCCCTCCTCTCTCTTACTTATGCCTAATATCCTAATCTCTTCTAAAGATGTACTTTCTACCCTCTCTGGGCTTAACACTAATAAGGCGTACGGTCCGGACGGTGTTCCTCCTGTTGTTCTCAAAAACTGTGCTTCCGTGCTGACTCCCTGCCTAGGCAAACTCTTTCGTCTCTGTCTATCCTCTAACGTCTTCCCTTCATGCTGGAAGTTTGCTCACATTCAACCTGTCCCAAAGAAGGGTGACCGCTCTCAACCCTCCAACTATCGTCCAATTGCTCTTATCTCTTGTCTTTCTAAAGTTTTTGAAACTATTCTTGCTTCCAAATTTCTTAAGCATTTCTCTTCTCATAATCTGCTCTCAGATCGCCAGTATGGCTTCCTTAAGGGTCGCTCTACTGGTGATCTTCTTTCATATCTTACTAACTCTTGGTCATCCTCCTTCCGGGACTTCGGTGAGACTTTTTCTATTGCACTAGACATATCGAAAGCCTTCGATAGAGTCTGGCATAAATCTTTAATTTCTAAACTACCCTCCTTCGGTTTCTATCCCTCCATCTGTGCCTTTGTCTCTAATTTCCTTTCCGGCCGTTCCATAGCCGCGGTTGTGGACGGCCATTGTTCACTTCCTCACCCTATAAACTCCGGTGTTCCTCAGGGCTCTGTCCTATCTCCTATTCTCTTTCTAATTTTTATAAATGATCTCCTTAACTGTACCTTAATTCCCATCCATTCATACGCAGACGACTCAACCTTACACTACTCCCTTAGTTTTTCAGAACGCCCCAGCCAGCAATCCCTCAACGACAAACGTAATGAAGCCATAGAACTCTTAAATTCTGATCTAAATACTATTTCCAATTGGGGCAGAGAAAACCTTGTTAACTTTAATGCTTCCAAAACCCAATTTCTCCATCTATCTACCCGTCAGGATCTCCCAGCGGACTATCCCTTATTCTTCAACAATACAAAAATCAAACCTTCATCTTCTCTCAATATTCTTGGTGTCTCTTTTTCTTCTGCTCTCATTTGGAAGGACCATATTACCAGTCTTGCTAAAGCAGTCTCCCAGAAGCTGGGTGTGCTCAACCGCCTTAGGGGGTTCTTTTCCCCTGCACAGCTTCTTGCTCTGTACAGGGGCATAGTGCGTCCTTGTATTGAGTATTGTTCACATGTGTGGGGAGGTTCCTCTCACACTGCTCTCCTAGACAAAGTTGAAAGGAAGACCTTTCGTATCATTAACTCCCGTCCACTCACCAACTCTCTGCAATCTCTCTCTCTCTCCGCCGCAATGTTGCATCTCTCTCGCTATTCTATCGCTACTATAATAATCAGTGTTCCTCAGAGCTTTCCTAGTGTATACCACCTCCTTTACGTATGGCACGTGGTACCCGTCTTGCAACTCAATCCCACCCCTACTCTGTGCAACTCTCCAACCCAAGAGTGAAACGTTACTCTCAAACTTTCTTCAACTCAACAGCTGAGCTCTGGAACTCTCTCCCAGAATCAGTCTTTCCCTCTTCCTATGACTTAAATTGCTTCAAACTCCGTGTGTCCAGGCATTTTGGCTCGAACGTCCCTTGATTTGGCCCTGTCAATCTTTCAACTATGGGGGAGGTACTCGCTATAGGCAGTTCTGCCTTTTGCCTCCCTCAATCACATAAAAAAAAAAAAAAATATATATATATATATATATTTTATACCAGACTGCGCTTGTAGGAAGCGTGCATATACAGCACATATGAGTGCCCTTTAGGGTATGTAGTAGGTAACTTGGGAATTATTCAGCCTGGTACACAGGGGCTCGCGTATATTACTCAAAGTATCACAGTTTACTGCCCCAGATGGGATGCCACATATGTCCACTAACTACATGATCATATTTAATGTTAGGTGAACAGAGATGTCAAGTGTAAGGAAACGGACCATACGTCTTATCCTGCCCTAGAATCGAATTTGGAACCTTTCAATTGTTAATTAAACACACTATTACTGCACCACAAGTCACCCTATCCCGTAGGTTCATCCATCAGAGTAGCCTACCTCTAAATGATTCAGTGATTTTTCTCGATTAATTTAATCCATGGTCTGTTACTGAATATTTACTCCTCTCCTCCTGGCTTCATTAATTCATCTATCTTATTTACTGATTCCATCCCACTTCACTTCAAACATGGTCCAGTACTTGATTTCAAATCACCTTTGTCATGATTATTTACATATTTTAAAACTCACATCCACCTTGATCCATTAATATATTGTGACTCACCCATACCAATGTTCTACCTTGCCTCCATCATGATCTACTACTTCACTCAAACTCACCTCCGACATGGTCCGTTGGTGTGTCATGGTACTGAATGACGGTAGAGAGTTTTGGAAGGCCGATGCGACCCCCTTTTTTATGTTGACCGCCCACACCTCATCCTCGGGATAACTACACACGCGCTGCACCCTACCGTCAGTCATGCCAATGACCAAGGGGTACTTCGCCAGCAGTTTGTCTTCTTCGCCTGCACCTGTTGAGAGTTGTATCAGAATTGTGCTTTACTCTCACTTCTTTGTTGTACTTACCAATCATTTACATCTACGAATAATTAATATTTCGCCAGCAGCCGGTGATTGTCCTCTAGGTATTTCGAGATTGGTATCATAAGTGCTTATTTTACTCTTAGCCACTTTACTGCACCGAACTATCAACGGTACTTAAGGAGGAGCCTCTTGTTGTGTGCCTCTTGTAAGAATTGTACCAAATTGATTGTTTTTCTCACTCTATAAAAGATGTAAACATGTGTTTCTGTTGTGTGTGGCATAATTTGTGTGTTCTATTTACTCCAGGAATCTGTTATTACCTTTTCTTGTTGAGAACGGTTAAACATGTGTTGTAGTCACTCCAGGAACCTAAAATTGCCAGGTTCTGTTGCGAGTGGTATTAATTTAACTCGCTCCAGGAAACTTGAATAGTTTTTGTTGAAAATGATAGCATAATAGCTTTTTCTAATTTATATAGAACCTGCTTATTATCTATGTCTATTGAGACAGGTGTCAGAATTCCATGTTCTGTTCACTGACTCACTGCTCCAAGTATCTAAGCCATTCTGACTCTAAATCCTACCATCATTGGGGCCAAACGACTAAAAAGTACCACCGCATCAAAATTATGCCATTTTCTGTCCCATTCAAAAATGGTACAAAGATCATATGTTTTAGCCTGCTCCCACACGGGCCACTCAGTGGTTCCACAGAGTGGCGAGAATGTTACTTCCCATAAGTTTCCATTCTTTTGAAGCGAACCCGTTCACACGAGCATCTATGGCGCGCGACTGTGGCGAGGAGATGCTGGTCCCCGCCACAAGTGGCGCAGCTGTGTGGCTTGGACCTCTTTAGCACGGGCCTTATCCGGTGGGTAGGTGGATTATGAAGGATATGTGGTAGTAAATAGTACTAATTGAGATAGTTCAGTCTGTTTTTTGCTGGAGGGCCTTTCTAAACTTAATAAAATCGTCAATTAGTAACCATGATAAAGTAGAAGGACAACCTCAGTACGGATGGGGTTAAACACAATATAATTATGATATTTCCTCATCAGAGTCCATGCTGAAACTGTAGTGCCGCTTCTGCTTACGCAAGGGCGACTCTGGCGCCACTCAGTCGAGCTACTAAGTCGTATATAAAAGCTACTTCGTGGCACCACTGAGTAGCGCAGCAAAGTCGCCCGTGTGTGGGGACCCTTACTCACTGCTCTCTACATACTAGTTGCATGCTACTGTCACTAATCACACCCATCAGCAATGGGCACTTCTCCAGGAGCCTATATTGCTGTATCTTTTTGTATATCAATGCTGCGTGATATATTTGTTACTTCATGGGAATCTCTTAAGGGGCCTTCCCACATCAAGGAGTTTGGTGCAGAGTGTAACAGAGTAGCGACTCTGTGTGGAATTTCCATGGACTCCTGAAGAAACTCTGTGGAACCCCTGAATACTTTGTAGCACCCTGCTGAGTCTATCCCAATCTGGGCTGGCTCAGAAAATGTCACACATGTTTAAAATTTCAGTCCCGAATTCGAAAAGTCTTTTAGACTCTGTTTCAACTCTTTCCAACTCCCAACAACTCCCTTACACTTTATCATACTCCATTACACTCTAAAATAGTCTTTTGTACTCCATCTGCGGAAAGCCCTACGTTTCTCTCTCACTTTCTCTCCATCCTCATTCCCCATCTCCAGTTCTTTCGTTTATTCAATTTCCTTACATGTCTAGTTCCGTTTCTGCGTGTGATCAATATTGTTATCAAGGTCACTCAGGTTATGAATGAATAAAATAGACTTTTATATTAACTTATTCATTTTCCTTCCATATTCGCCTTTCGTTTCTCCAATGTATAATTGTATATATTTCCTATTCACTGCTGTTCTACAATATTCGCTTATCATAATACTGCCTTGGGTTCCCACTTCTATTTCTTAACTTCTCTATTTCCTTATTCCCCTTCCTACATTTCTTTGTTTATTCAATTTCCCTCGTGAACGAGTAACGATCACAGCGGTAATCTGTGCCTCAAGATAACCCATATTAGACTAGGATAGATGGACTTATCGTATTTAGCCATCAACAAATTATTTTTATTAATTTAGGAAATATATTTTGGGCAGGGTTAAACAGTTTTCTTAACCTCTTGAAGATTATGACGCTTTTTTACAGTTTATTTTGGGTATCATCAGACGATTTTACTCAGAGTTGAAATGGGATACGGATGTCAGAGGGTTGATTAGGCGAGTCTTTGTCCATATAACTCCCACAGATCCTTCCTAACCTATATATAATCGTCTAATGAAAACTAGAATTATATAAGTATCATAACGCATCAAGATCGTCACAGGGTTCATTTCCTGATGAATATAAGCGTAACCGGTACTGGATAACACGTTGTAAGTTTTGACACAACAGGAAAATAAGTTATTCAGTCCCTACTATACATTCATATGTAAGCCCTATACTATATGCTTCCTATTAATTTATTTATTAATTCGCGTACAGGTCTACACTATGTTTCAATAGTTTTGTCCAGACCCATTCTCATATTAATAGCTTGAGAATTATGAGACATTTTGACAACATATTTTGGCTATCATTAGACGATCTTATACAACTTAGGAAGGCGCTTGGCCCATCAAAATGGAAAATCTAACTCTATTAATTGTGTTGAATTTCATAGCAGATGGATACAAACATATTATATCCAAATTGATGACATCTACACGTGTGGTGAGCTGGTAAAGAGGAGGAGCGGGTGGGTGTGGGGGCTGGGTGGGATTTGATTTTGCCCCGAGGGGCAAGTTTATTGAGCAGCGCCACCCATCCTGTGAGGGGACAACCACTGGTATAGCGATACATACTGCTCAAAGAGCCATTATTCCACTGAAACAATAGCATCGTCGTCTGGTTACATTCATATTTGTGTTTATAAATAAGGTAGGCATTATTCAGATGTGTTATTATAGTTTCCTCATTTAATTGCCATATGTGCTGTATATACAATACGTAGCTCATGATTAATGGCCAAAAAAAAAAAAAAAAAAAAGCTTGTCGTGACTGAATTATTAATTGACAGGTTGTAAATAATAGCACTAAAACTGGTGCAATCATATGAGGAGACTGTTCATATTTTTCATTACATCAATGGTTATTGAGGTCATAGTTAGCTGAATACAATTATTCCATACATGATGTGACTAATATTTCTGAGTGTGAGGGAGGGAGTCGGTAGAGTTGTTTGGTGATTTGCAATGCCATATGGAGACTCAGTAAATTGACAATATTTCAGTATCTGTATTTGTGATAGATATGACTTATAAACTATGTATTATGTGTTTTAACACAATATCCTTATCTATGAATAAGGTTGAATAACCTAGCAAACTCGCTTCACATGAGGTAGAAACCCCATACTGTAATGAAATCTACTGCATTTACCACCAAGGCTATATTGTATAGAGCAAGATGGTGCTGCTGTCGAAGCTCGAATCCACAACACAGGTTAGAAGCTGACACGAAATGTTGTCTAATGATGTGTTTAATACTATACGTAATAGAGAGATAACTAAATAGTAGCCAATCCTAATATAACGAACATGAACCTTTGTATAGTCTCTTTCCTCTGCCATTGTGCCGCCCACCGTATTTTGCTGATATTCTTTCGAGTCCCCTTTTCATTATATTGACCGCATCATGTCCTTCCTTATTCATTTTCGCTTTCTTAATGATATATAACTTCCGTTTTTATTTTGTTCTGAACAGGATTGACTAAGACTCGGTGCCATATGGCCTTCGTCGCTTGGCGCTGGGATTTTAATAGTGTTATCCCATCCAACACCGGTGACATCCTTTTATTATATTATGACTACTAGTAGGTTATTTTATTCAGTTTAGGAAGGACGTATGCCAATTATATGGCTACGAACCATGTCGGTTAATCCTTTTAGCTACCACATATCCTTTGTAATCTTTATTAAATCGCGTCAATATTGATGAAATACAGTTTAGAATACATCGCTGATACTGGAAGGGTTTATGCTTTCCACTGTGGCCCATCATATAATTCCTTATCTTATTCACTTGTTTCGTGATATTTGGATATCCTTGTTCTTAATACATTTTACATATTAGTTTAGTGTCGCGTGGCGCTAGAGTTTATTAACCCATCTAGTCTCGGTGACGTCTCGTTTATTATATTCTGACAATGATTAGACGATTATATTCAGTTTTGGAAGGCTGTATACCAAATTGAAGGTTTTATACTAAATACATTGTTCCCCATAGCTGCTACATATTTGTCCTTATCTTCATATTATCGTCTACTTATACCTGAAATCAAATACCACAGACAACATCGGTACTGGACGTGTTAATGTAACGTAATGTAATGAAACTTTTCAGTTATGGAAAATGATGTTACGTTACCCTGACTTCATATGATATTTTAATATTTCACAACAACGTTAATCATACTAAAATACATTCGGAATATCCTATCATTATGTTGTTAGCCCTATCTTTATATCTTAGCGAAGGTTTTGTTTTCTTCATTCAGGTTAACATCAGACTATTTTATTCGACATAACCCTCAAAGAGCGGCTGACGACTTAAGTTGGCTTAGAGAACCTAGGCCCAAAGAGCGGCTGACGACTTAAGTAGCAAGGGATGTTGCGCACATTATCAGCATTATGAGAGAGAGTCCACGGGGTGGGAGGACCACAGGCGGGCTCTGACCGTTCAGTGTGGACCTAGTCCCGCCACTGATATCACCACATGTGTACATATCCCTCATCTCGCTTGATAGGGTAAAATCTCGGGAAATTACCGTATTTTAGGGTTTTTGTACTCGCGTTGCAACATAGTTACAAGCGAACCCGAACCCGTTGTCGTACAAGGATGATTCAGGTGTCATTGGAAAGCTCTATTATCGCCCTTTCACGGATACATAATTGTATTACGCTCTGGCTCTTTTTTATGCATGAAAAAGAGCATGGAATGATGCTCGTTTATGGTAAATCTGCCCGACACACAGGACGTAAAAGTAACAAATGTTTCCGTCCGACAAGGGTTAAAGAACGATCTGATTGAATAATAAGATTGATTGAACCTATTTTACTTAAATCAGATCCTGCCTAGGCTGAAACAAAAATGACCTTGTAATTCAATTCATACGAAGTAAAGCTTCGTCGTAATGAAATACAGATATAAAATTATTGTCAATTTACTGAGTCTCCATATGGCATTGCAAATCACCAAACAACCCTACCGACTCCCTTCCTACCACCCAGCCCCACATCCACCCGCTCCTCCTCTTTACCAGCTCACCACACATGTAGATGTGATCAATTTGGATATAACATTTTGTGTATCCGTCTTTTATAAAATGTAATATATTTAATCGAGTTAGATTTTCCATTTTGATGGGCCAAGTTCCTTCTCACATTGTGTAAGATCGTCTAATGATAGCCAAAATAAATTGTCAAAATGTGTCATAATATTAACCCCTAACTGTCGGCGCGCAACATAAGTCGAGTATAATAAATCTGGACTATCTGGCGGCGCGCGACATAGGTCGTGTGGCAATTTCAGCACGTAATGTTGCTGAGAGAGAGAGACAAGTGGTGGCAGGAGAGTAGCGAGCGTATGACTGCTCCAGACCACCGCGGCGAACCTACTGACACGAATCCCACCTCCTCCCTCCCTCTCTCACTCGCTACATACTGAATTTAATGGGGAAAGTACCGAATTACATGCTTTTTGCACTCGCGTTGCGCGGTTGTTGCAAGAAAACTAGCCGTCATAAAAGGATCGTTATGGTGTCATTGGAAAGCTCTGTTTATGCCCTTTCAGGGATAGATACTTGTTTTACGCTCTGGGTCTTATTTAGGCATGGAAATGATCACGTAAACAGCCCTATTTTGGCTAAAAACACCCCGCTGGGCGGTACATATAAATAAACCGCTAGCCCGCTAATCTAGTGTTAACACTTAAAAAGCGGCTCACCACATAAGTCGAGTTGAAAAAACTGGCAAAAAACGGGTGAAAAAAGGGTGGAAATCGAGTGAAAATGGGTGGGATAGTAATGATCCATACGTCCGACATCTGTGGCCTCCCGGCCCACACTAACTCCAGTTCCCCCACCGCGCGTGAGGATGACAGTGTAACCAATAGTTCGCTAAAAGTGAGCAAGGTAGCAAAATCAGCTAAACTTCCATCTTCGAGGTAACACTGTCAGTGCTCCACGAGTGCTACGTAGCTGTATGTGGCGTCATTGTGTAGCGATTTCCACCTAATTTTCGGCGCAATACAGTTCCTTTCATACTGATGGTTGATATAGCAGTCAGAACGGCCCAGAAAGGCCCAAAACGGCCACAGAGCACCCGCTAGAGGAGGGTTAAAGAAATTATTATTAAGATGGGTCTGGGAAAAGTCACCCCTTTTAATCACGATGCCGCATTTCCTTTTGGGGTTCTCGTTATTATTAGACGATTATATTCAGATTCAGAAGGATGAACGGTTATTAAAGGTCTATCTGAGATGGTCTTTGGCCTCTGAATCCCCACAGTTCCTTCTTAGCCTGTATAAAATCGTCAAAGGATAGCCAGAAAAATTGGTCAAAATGCGTCATGGTCTTCAAAGGGTTAATGAACTATAATGTAGACCTTTATGCGAATGTATTCATTAGTAGGAAACACATAGTATAAGGCTTACATATGAATATATATTAGGGAATGAAGACATTAATTTCCTGTTACGTTAAAAAACTAAGACCTGTTCTCTAGTACGCATATATTCATTATAATATTAAGAATACTGTTTCACACAGCCCAAGATTTATGTTCTAAATTACACAAAAATCGTGTATTAAGGGCTAAATATGATAAGTCCATCTATCCTGGTCTAATATGGTTAATCTTGAGGCACAGATTACCGCTGTGATGGTTACTCGTTCACGATATTAATGTTGGTTTAAATCAATACCTTTTACATGCCAGGATTATATTAGCTTGTGGGGAAAAAAAATGAGTACCTAAATCATTATATCTGTGACCTACGTATTTACGTCCATAAATTAAAGTCTATTAACTATATTGTCCTGTCAGCCAATCTGAATCCCTCTGTCGTATCACTCAGGTAGGGTGGAGAGACCCCCCCCCCCCCCCCCAACTATAACCCCATTCCCTCCAATATGAGCTGCCAAATGCTGCCAGACGAGTCGGTAGCCTTTTCCCCATTTCACCTTGTCACACACACACACACACACACTTGCACAAAAGAATATCGTCAATACTACAATCCCCCTTAAACTGTTTCCCCTTTTACCCGTTTCAATCCCTCATTTGATCTCGCTTGAGGATTGACCTCCCAATATAACCCTTACCTGACCTCACCTGAAAAAAATTGTTCCCTCTTTTAACATACAATTTCTCCAATACTTTTTTTCCTCGCATAATAGCAATATTTTTAGATACACGTTCTGCTGCTGAAAAGGTGCATGTATAAGTATGTGTGCACATGTATATGGCCGTGTGTAATTGTGTATTGCATGTTTGTATAATTATGTGAGCGTGTATGTACAGTATATGTGTATGTATATTGATAAATACCAAAACACTTGTATGTGTGTTCAGTCATTAGGTTAAGCATACCCCATATATATATTATCTGCACAATGTATTGATAGGTATGGGTTTTTTAGCTATTTATTTATTAAAGTCTTAAACAAAACAAAAAAAGTTTCCAACCTTAAGGGTGTAGTACTCAATTTTTCTGGACTCCCTTTTCCCTCATGTTTAGACCCATTAGTTTTGCGATTTTAAACCACTGAAACCCAGCTAGTTAATAATAAATGTACCACCCAGGACCAGCAGGTTGTGAAAACTCTTTTTTTCTCCAGAAAACACCAGGAATGGGTTAGAAATGAAGGAAAACCCACAAAAACCGATCCCCTAGGTCATTAAGGGGTCCTACGGTGCACCCGAAAGTCGGAATTAACATGAGGAAATGGGTAGGCAAAAACAGGTTTTTGCGCGCTCACGCGCAGGCGGTTGGACTTTGAGAGTTTTCAACCATCAGCATTGTTGCATGGGATACTTACACAGTTCCCATACAAATCTGAGCCCTCTAGGCGCCATAGGACCGGAGTAATTAACCAGGACGCACCTTATGCATCCCTGGGGTTTAGCATTACAAACATTTTGGACGCAAACACTGTGTCGCTGGGGCTCAGTGGGTTAAGATGTTCGTTAACTAGTTTGGCGATTTTGAGACCTTTCCGCATTATTTTGTCAATATTAATACTTTTCATGCCGTTTAGGTGTCTCATTTTTTTCCTGATGAGCGATAGCGAGCCTGTAATTTTTTAAGGAACCAGCCTTCGGCCCGGATTTTTTTTTACCGAAAAATGTACAAATATAGCCTATCTTGAAAGAGTGTATAGGGGGTGTTTTTTTAAGGTTGATGGAGGTCTAACGAGGAAACTCAAAATTAATGAAATATATGAATAATTAGCTCAAAAAAACAAGCACCACCCCTCGTTATCTTTATTGCATTTATGCTTTAATTTATATTATACTCATACATTGAAAGCTAAGTTTACCATTTTCATATCTATATTTCTCATGTTCATCCACTAAATTGTAAACTATCTATTTTCAGCTCATTGGGCTGCCAATCTTTAAATAAACCGTATATTATTATTATTATTTCTATTATTATATAATATACTGTGTATGTCTCCTTGGGCATGGTCATTGAAGTCGGTACCCCACTATGTACTACTCTGTACGTGAACAGAACTGTACTTGTTTACATTCCTTTATACTCAGATTGGCTCTTTTGTACTCTGTTACACTCTGCATTTATAACCAACTGCACTCCGTCATACCCCTAACAAACTCTGTTAGGAAACAGACTAGGACAGAGTGTTACTCTGTCGTAGTCTCCTACTCTGTTCTACCCTGTCTTACTCTGTTAATTTGTCGCACTCTGCACCATTTTTCCCAGAGTAGCTTAGTCGACACTCCTAGCGACTCTGCTCCAAACTCCTTGATGTGGGAAGGACCTTTTAATTTCATTATATGATTGTTAATTCGATCATTTCTTTGCTAAATGCTTAAAATTGTGTGGTTGATAGGGAAGACATTAATAAGGGCAAGCAACGTATAAGGTAAAACAGTCTTACCAATCCTCCTTTCTTGAACATAAAGAGCCAAATCGCAGGGAGTCAACATAGAGAACATGACCCTTCTTGTCCACTCAGTCTCTGCCACCCCTCCCTCCACTCCCATCAGCTCCATCACGGACCGTCCAGTGTAGATATAGGTGTAGTTGTGAGCGTATTGGTAGTTCAACTTGGCAGCAGCAATGGGGCACTCGGTTGCACAGATAGACGGCCATTTCACTGTGTGTGGTGGCTCTAAGGAGGCGAATAAATAAAGTATGTAGTATTTATTTATAATTCGTATTCTATAAATTCAAGCATTGTAGGTATAAATGGAGTTCCGTGCGTATTTGTTGTTCAGCTTGGCCGTCACAATGAGACACTTATTCGCCCAGAGTGATAACCATTTCACTTCATTGTGGGAGGTATTATTAAGTGAGAAAAATGTTGTTCTTGAATTAGTTGGAGGCACACATTTACCTTCGATTTTTTGTTGTTCGTTTTTTATTGCATGATATTCTTAATAAACTTCATAATGTAATCAGTAGCTTCATTTTATAACCATGTAGATACGACTAAGGGTTGGTTGTAATTTAATGACTTTAACCCTTTCTCTGCGGGCATATTTGGGCTATTTAGGGCATATTTAGGCACTCCTCAATGATTACTCAAGTGTCTACATGAAATGAAATGTATTCTGCTGAAAACTAACCAAAAATATCTACACAATTACACTAGAATGAGCTTTATAGCTCGTGGGGTTCACCCGCAGCGCTACCATAGACATTGGGGAAAACTTGCTATTTATTAGCAATGTAGTGCTTTTTTGCCTTTGGCAGCACTGCTGAGACCCGGGTGTGTGGGTGTCAGTGCACAGACGGACGTGCTGACGGTTGGAGGTGGACCCCTCGCGGTCCCGCCCACTGACACTTAATTTCTACGGCTTTTACAGGCTTTTAAAGCCTGTACATTGCTGTAACTTGCCAACCGTAGTACTACGTTTCCCGCACCGTATGGGTTAAGGTCAGACCCTCTGATTCAGTGATTCCACTTACTTAATGACCCCCTCTAAAATGACCATGCTAACAATTTGTAGAGTTTTCACAAAACGCCCTGTTTCTTATTGGTTACTCAAATTAAAGTTGAAACACTATATTATTATTGTACAGTATTAATCCAATGATGTGAGGATGATTCGAAATTTGGTTACTGTGTTACTTGAATGCCTACATACGACTGATTTTCATTTGGTCATGATTTACATTTTGTCACCATCGTGCACCCTGTATACTGTAATTATATAGGGAAGGGGGCTACATGATCTGGGATCATAGGTGGAGGAAGGTTGGGATACAGTGATTTGGTGGGGGTTATATGCATCAACGCTCTCATGGATTATATGCATAACAGCTATACAGACACCTGTTTCTCTTATTGTTAAATATTCCTTCCTCTCACTTAAACATTAGGCCTACCATAGCGCGGTTGGGAATATGAACATGATTAGATTAATATCCAGTATTCAAGAATGGATAATAAGTCGTAGGCGTGTGCATAAACCTTGAACCGTCCTGGTGGTATAATGGTTAAGGTGGCAAAAATATGTGTGTGATAACCCAGGTTCGAATCCCGGTGGATCACATATATACTTTCATTGATTTCGTTGGGGGTGTTTGGTGTTGTGGTGAAATTTATAAAATATAGTTTATTTGTGTGTGAGTGTTATCTCCTTAGTTACCAGGTGATGGTGCAGGTGCGAGCTACAGCCGCCAACAGAGATCACTGTTAGATGTTATATTGCCTATAACCGTCTTGGTGGTGTACTGGTTAAGGTGTCTAAAAATCTGTGTGTGATAACCCGGGTTCGAATCCTAGTGGATCACATAGCCTACTGTATATGCTTTCATTAATTTCATTGGAGGTGTTTAGTGTTGTGGTGACATTAATAAAAAATAGATTAACAGTTCAACACCAGGATATAACTATAAAGAAGGATAGTTTCATACCGCATAGTTTTTTTGTTATTATGTACTCTTAATTAGGTGTAATACCATAAATACAAAGAGCTATGTAACCGTTATCTCTGTTGACGGGTGTACAGAGCACAGTTGGCAGTGTGGTAGTGATTGTGGTAATCACAACTACTTGCTGTTTCGCACACTCAGCAGTTATTATATCTCTGTCAGTATTTTTGTACTTTTCAACCAGACTGTTTTGATTCTCAGTAGTTATCAAGATGTACACAAACATATAGAAAATAATATCTAAAATATTAAGTCTAATTTGGTCCTAACAGCAGATATAGTAATAATCATAATGACAATACAAACAAATAAATACAAATACTACTATTAATAATAATAATCTTAGGTTTTAGTATTTAGCGACAGTACCCGTATCTCTCATTTCTCTAAAAAAGAAAAAGAAATAAGAAAAAAGAAAATAGAAGCAAAGGATTGCAAGCACTGAATTCATCGGTCAATCACCACCATGATGCAAACCATTCCATACACTATAAAACTGGACACAAACCGTTTGCTGTGCAATCACCAATGTATCCATCAGTAGCCATGTTTCTTCTCCATACCCACAATATTGTAGTGCATATATAGATACATAAATTCATATTCACCAAACCATTTATCCATCGTAAGCTCACATTTTATGTTTCTCATATTGTATCACCTGTTGTTTATGCCGAAGTCCATATTCTGTTACTGAAGCCAGATATGTCAGTCCATAGAGCTAATTTCACCCAGAAGTGAGGCAAATGTAAACAAACATTTCGGGCTTGCCAGTCAAACAAACCCCTAAAGAGCCAGCTCCGTCCACCTTTGGCCATGCTCAGCGTAGTTTAGGTAGAGGAAACACACGAGGGCAAGGTTCTCACAAGGGTGGGCAGAACCCGTCCTGGGGTGTTAAGTCAAGTGGTCACATACAGTCAAGCGGTCAATCATAAGGTCCCCATTAAACTTCCCATGACACAACATCCTAATCTAAACCAAAACACTAGATCAACCTGCTAGCTTCCCACAAAATTGAGAAACCAATCCAATCGTCTGACAACAGGGATGTCTGCTATCGGATCAGTTTCAACTCAAAATTCAATAACATCCTACCGGAAACCTTCGGGCATGTTTTAAGGCATGGCCTTGAAAGACATGGTCAAGAAAAGTAGCTTAGAAAGGTCTCTCTTGGAGGTGGCTCTGTACACCTTCACTACGTTTGCCACAGACTCCAAGTCAATGTTTCTTTGGAGGCAGAGTCACTCTTAAAGGAAGTGCTTTAGAAAGAAGTTTTCAGTCCAAGAGTCCCCTAGCAAAAAGTATTTACTTCCCGATTGTTTATGGTATCCAAACGGAACAGTCACACTTGTTAACTGGTCATAGATCTATTGACCCTGAACAAGTATACTTACAACAAATAGTTTAGGATGTTAACTATTAGCCAAGTATGTTTTACACTCAAACTTTTTGTATGGATGATTTCTCTAGATCTTTCCGATGCTTACTGGCATGTTCTGATGAACAAAAAATTACAAAATGATCTAAGGAATAAGGATCCAGTACCAAAATATAAATCTTCAGTTTCAATGCCTACCCTTCGGGCTACATTTTGCACCCAGGGTCTTTTTGCAGTTGGTCCTACAGGAATTACTCCCCTTGTTGAAAAGAGGCATTACCATTCTGTTCTACCTCGATGATTGATTGGTTCTCAGAAACTTGCCATCACTAGTCATGGAACATACTCAGCAAGTTATAGACCATGTTTCAAAGCTCGGCTTCAAACAAAATATTCAAAAGTCAGTTCTCGAACCAAAACAACAATTTAATGCAGTGAGTCGGTCTAGCTTGGGATACACAAAAGTTAACCATTCAGTAGAGTTCAGACAATGCAGCAAGATCATGTCAGAAACTATTTCAATTAATTCACAGCTGCATAGCAACACGTTTGCAATGGTAATCTCTCATAGGCACACTGAATGGGGTACAGCTAAGTATTCCCTCAGGCTGCCTACGCCTCAAAAGGTTAATTCTCGATGGAAACCAAATCTTTCCAATAAATCTACCAGGCCAGTTAAGGCCAGTCCCACCACTAATTGTCTGACTACTGACATTCTGGGCTGAGTCACATATTCCAACTTCCGTTCTCAATTCCGGAGTCACCTAATAGATATTAAGATTTCTATCACTCTTCCGGGGATCAAACATATAATTCATCAATCCATTTCTCACACTCAGCAGTTATTGTATCTATCTATCTCTCTCTCTCTCTCTCTCTCTCTCTCTCTCTCTCTCTCTCTCTATATATATATATATATATATATATATATATATATATATATATATACTGTATATATACTGTATATATATATATATATATATATATATATATATATATATATATATATATATATATATATATATATATATATCATATATTACGTCTAATTTGACAAAGAGGTTAGGTTGGTTGGGCTTGCGACCTTTCACCCGGAAAAAATCTGCAGCAACAAAAAACGAACAATCGGCCTCGTACACGGACACTGTTGATTAACTTCGACTGAACAAGGACTACTTAAGGATTCCCATCTTTTTTTTTTTTTTTTTTTTTTTTCCTATGTGGATGAGGGAGACAAAAGGCAGAACTGCCTGTGACAAGTGCCTCCCTCAGAGTTGAAAGCAGGTAGGAACGAAAAAACTCAAGCCAGACCGAATAAACCCAAGTGGGGACGAACAAACTACCGAGGCAGACTCAGCTGGTAGAGACGAATAATTTTGTTTTGTGACAGAAAGAAGTGTGGCGTGCTTGTTTAGTGTAGTGAAGTAGATAGTAGGAGGAGGTGTTTGTGAGAGCCAGCTGGATCACTCTGTGTAGGTGAGGCACAAACAGAAACAGTGAGAGAAGCCAGACAAACGAAACAGGAGTTCCAGCAACTCTTTATCATATGTGTCTATAAGCCTCCCCCGGGTATTGCCTTGATCGATTGGTGCCTGCAATCTCCCCGTCTGTTAATTTAACCCAGGAGCTGCCGGAAGACTCTTAAGAGTTTCCCTGGGCGACTGCGGGAAGACTCTTAAGATCCTGGGCCTAAACAAATCCATTTAAAACACCCCCAAAAAACTTGAACCCTTTTTCTTTTTTTTTTTTGGCCCCTGGGCCTTGCCAAATATCACTCCTCCACATCCCCTCCTTCCCCACTTCCCCCCCTCTCCTTCAATTATCACCTATTTTCCCTGTTATTCCCTTATTCTGTGGTCTATTTTCGTGCTAACATTAGCGAGTTGCTAGCAGTGTAATCAGTGTTACCAAGCGTGGGAATTAGGGGAGAAGTCAGGAAGAGAATTGAGAGGTACCTCCAGTGTCTCTCAAAGCTTCGTGAGTGGAAGGTTGGCTCACACTCACTCACACACACTCTCGCTTTCATTTCGCGATTTTGACTAGCCAAACACTGTTTCCACTTGTTTTATTGTTGTAACTGGTTAATATCTTCATATTAATGGTAAAATAGGCGCATATGAATAAGTATTAACGATATTTATGGTAAAATAACGATGTTAGTGATGGGAACAGCTCAAATACATGCACACAGACGTGTGGTGTCTCATACCCCCCATGCGCAGCCGAGAGGTTAACTGTCTTCTGTTATAGAGATCGCCACCTGTAAGTGGCACTGATTAGCGTGTCGCCCAACGATAAATTGTTTATGGGTTGCCTGCCAAGGCTATCGAGTCCCATCCACCTGAAAACACCTCATTCAGATACCAGGGGACTGCTATCACCAGAGACACCCTTATCACAGGGGGACCGCCTAACACCAGAGACAGCCCTATTACATTATAGGGGAAGAGTGGAGGAGCGAATGTACCCAAACTCTTCAGGGGAGCCCAGGGACCCTGACTCATACATCAGGGGGAATGTAAGAGGCGTAAATGATGACACAAAAGAGAGAAAGGTTCTTGAAGTGTTAGTGAATGCCAGGCTGAATGTATGCAGAATGACTGAGACCAAATGGAAGGGTAGCCTACATGTGTAAATGAATGGGAATGTGGAATAGGTGTGTGTGCTGGAGTGAATGAGAATGAGGGAGTGAAAGAAGGTGTGTGTTTGTTTGTAATTAACAAGTGGAAGGAGCGTGTAAGGGACTATGGTTCTGTGGGTGCAAGGATTGTGTGGGTAAGAATGAAAGTAGGAATACAAACATGGGTGGTTGTGTGTGTGTATGCTCCGACAGGATAAACCTTAAAGAGAGAAAAAGGAGTTCTGGGTGAATATTGAGGCATGCCTGGATAAGTCTGGTAAGAGTGAAATAATATTTCTGATTGGGGATATGAATGGGAAGGTGGGTGATAGGAAAGTTGATGGGGTGGTAGGAGGGTGGGGTATACCATCAGAGGTAAATGGGAATGGCAGTGCACTTGCGAATGTATGTGTGGGGAGGAGGCTGATAGCCAACACCTTCCTACACATAATGATACACAGGTACATATGGAAAGTGAAGTGGAGGAGGGAGAGAGAGACAGTGGAACGAAAGGCATTGATTGATTATATATGTGTGGATAAACGAATGAAGAATTCTGTGCTAGATGCTAGGGTATATATGGGTATGGGGGGGGGTTATCTGACCATTATGTAGTAGTAGCTTAAACTAGGATACAGAAGATGTGGGTGAAGAGAGCTAGAGGGAGGTGGAGTGGTGAATAGGGTGGAGAGGTTACAGAAGGAGATCAGGGAAGAGTTCAAGAGACCAGTAGAAAGATGACTAGGTAGGTTTGACTTGGAAGGTATGGAGGAAGTGGAAGAGGTAAGTAAATTGTTTAAAGAAAAGATGTGTGCAGCATGTGAGGAGATATGTGGAATTAGGAGAAGAGGGAGGGGAGTGAAAGGTACAGCATGGTGGACTGAAGAGGTAAAACTAGCTGTTGAAGAGAAGAAGAAAGCGTATAGAGAGTGGTTGTATAGTAGAGGGAATGAAGATTTGGAGAGACAGAAAAGGGAGAGGTTCTTGGAGAAAAAGAGAGTAGTGAAGGAAAGTAAGAGAAGAGTAGATGAGTAACTTGGAAGGAATCTAAGTGTACAATGGAGGGAGTGTAAGAAACTGTTCTGGGAAGAGGTCAAGAAAGTTTGGGAGGTAGCAGTAGGGTAGTAGTGGGAAGTAGTAAGGGTGTGAAAGATAAGAATGGGCGAGTGTTAGCCGAGAAGCAAGAGAGAGTCGAGAGATGGAGGAAGTACTTCAAACGAATTGTTGAAAGTAAGGAAAGAAACGCCAGCAAACATAGTTGGATGGGGCATGGAAGGGAGAAGAAAAGAAGCAGTGGAGGAGGAGGTGGGGATCAGGAGGTCAGAAGTGTGTGAAACCATGAAAAGAGTGAAGATGGGGAAAGCATCAGGAATAGATGGCATGTGTGGGGAAATGCTGAGGTATGGTGGTGAGATATTGATCGAATGGGTATGGAAAATGTGTAAACTAGCATGGGAGAAGGGAAGTGCACCTGATGACTGGAAGACAGGCATAGTAGTCCCCCTGAGTGTGTGGTAATCACCGGAGGATATGTCTTCTTAGCGTAGTAGGGAAGATGTATCCTACAGTAGGGTAGTGATCGAGAGAGTAAGGGCAAGAACGGAGAAATGGGTAGGTGACGAGCAGGGCGAATTTATGAAGGGAAGAGGATGTGTAGACCAGATTTTTGCCTTGAAATGTGTTGTGGAGAAATATCTGGACAAGGGACAAAAGTTATATGCTGCCTTTATGGACTTGGAGAAGGCCTATGGTAGAGTTGATAGAGAAGTTCTGTGGAAAGAACTGAGAATATACAGAGTAGATGGCAATTTGCTGAAAGCAGTAAAGAGCACGTATGAGGATGCAAAGGCATCGATACGTGTGGAGAATGAACAGAGTGAGTTCTTTGATCTGAATGTTGGGTTAAAGCAGGGGTGTCAGATATCCCCATGGTTGTTCAATATATGTATGGATGGAGGGTGACAGGTCAGTTGAACCAGTGCCACTTCAACCAGTGCCACTTTAACCAGTGCTAACTCAACCAGTGGCCACTTCAACCAGTGACCATTTCAACCAGTGACCATTTTAATCAGTAGGTTAGGTTAGGTTAGGTTAGGTTAGGTTTGATTAGGTTAGGTTAGGTTAGGTTAGGTTAGGTTACTGGTTAAAATGGTCACTGGTTGAAATGGTCACTGGTTGAAGTGGCCACTGGTTGAGTTAGCACTGGTTAAAGTGGCACTGGTTGAAGTGGCACTGGTTCAACTGACATGGAACCGGATGGAGTCATGAAAGAAATACAAGGATGAACAGTAGATGTTGGTGTACTGCTAATAAGGGAAGGAAAGAAGTGGAAGTAGCTTATTAGCTATTAAAAACATATCAACGTAAATCACTATTTAAAAATATTCATAATATTTATTCATATTTACTATCTTTCAACAACAAAAATACTTCCCTTTGTTCTTCTATACGTATCATCCACTGAAAATATTACCAACGTTAATATCGTTTATAAATATCACTATTTATATCTATTTTCCATGATATTAGACGAAATGTTTGGGTGGACTTTTCTTACAGGACGGGCCAACCACTCACAAACCCTCCTCACTCAGCTGTGAAGGACCATTGCACTAAGGTATACACAATTCCGCTAAGCAAGGACAATTTTAAAATTATTGACAGTTGCTCTTCTGTGAACTTACGAGTTTTATAATCACTTCACAAGTTCACATATATAAAGGTAAACCCAAACTAAATATTTCGACGTCTGCTGTCCCCTTAGGTGTTGCCTAATCCCCCTTATTGTGTCAAAATTTAAATGTTTAATACCTATACTTTTTATTTATGTTTAGTCTTAGGTTTTAGAGTGACCCATCTTTAAATCTACAACCTTGATACACTTCGATAAATTAATGTTTTAGTTTTTATATAATGATAGAAGGTCGGAACGGCTGGGTGGTAGATCCGACCTTTGCGATGTTGGCATTTGGAGGGGTGACTTGTTTGTTCTAATTGATCCTATTTGTCTTTGGGTTGCACACGTTGAGGAATCAGGCATCATGCGTACCCCATTTAATTATATTTCAGCAAAATAAGTAAAAACATACTGTAATATCCTTATACCCCATACTAAAAATTCTTAAGCATTTTTTTTTTTTTTAGCTAAAATGTACGAAACTAGGTGAAACAATAAAGCTCTGTCCAGGAGATTATGAATAGCTCCTCGATCGTGGTAATTCATCTTCTACCAACAAAATCATAATTGTGTCTTTCGGGGTATTAGGATTAAGGAACTGTGTGGTATCAAGTTCTCTGTTATAAATCAACAATTAGTTCCTTAGTCTTTGTTCGCTAAGATGTAAACAACAACGCCCCTCCAACAATTTTATGAATACCGCCCCTTATGTCGTCAGTCACAACGGAAGCACAAGCCAAAGCAAGTCATAAAATATTGTGGTCTTAGGAAACTACATCATTATCAGGTTGTTAGGCACTTTCGCCCGCAATTTTTTTATAAATTTTAGACAGGCAGCTTTTCAACTATTGTGTTTAGTAGAAATAATCTGTTTTCAATCTAGTTTCCGGTATCAATGTAAATAATGCCCAAAATTTTACCTGAAATATATCTGTCTATCTATTGCCAGACGGCTTGATAATTCTCCGAGGGGGTGACTACGAATGATCGAATCGCCTCCATGCACCTGTCATCCGTCAGCCGTCCTCCCACTTAGCACCAGTTTCCCTTATATACCTCCATCCCTCATCCTCACTCGCTTTCTACATCTCTCTCTTTGCTCTGAAAATGTTACGGATATAAAATTGAAGGGAACATATTGAACTGACCTGACCCTGTTGCCACGGCCAGGAAAATAGCCAGATGGAGGAGAGTTGTGGTGTGTGGCATGGTGGAGGTCACACTGATCATTATCTTATAATGTTACCCCCACACTCCACCTACCACCCATATTACCTAACCAGTCTTACAATTGACTCCACCACAATACTTTTTACTCCACCACTCCAACACCTCAGTCTTTAATGTATATATACATTTTTATTACAATACCACTACCATACAAATATCAAAACGGACAGCCTGTCACCCTTCAATCTTGTACCTCTTTTTTCCTTTCTACACTTGTCTTCACTCCACCTTCTGAGAACACTATTCTCATCTGCCTATCCTTCCCCTACCTGCCTACCTCCACCCCAAGTCTGTCATTCCCCAAGGGTTCATCATGTGTAAATAGGGGACCCAATACGAGTACTTTTACATATGCCCTCCTAGGGATGCTCTATCAGTCTTCATAGGTCTCCTTCTCAGAGGTCGTTTCCCATGAGATATCCATTTGGACCCCACACCTCTTGAGAGCTTCCAAGGGAGCTTCCTATAGAAGACCGCTGAGAAACATATATTTATTACCATCTACAACACCACCACCCCCATCCCCCTCAATACAAGAATACTCTTCTAGTCCCCATTGTTTAAGCTATGCGAGATATCTGTGAACCCGAGAGATCCTAGTGTACTCAAATCCGAATACATAATACCATCACCGGTATTTTTATACTGTTTTCCCTGAGAGAGTTTCGACCTCGCAATACTTCTGTGGAGGTGGCTCTCTACTCATTCTGACACCCAGATAATTAATAATGTATATATTTGAATGTATTTCAAGGGCTACAGTAATCAGAGTATATGGAAATATCAGGCAGTGCTGTTAATATGTTGACATTTTATTGAGTTGACTGACTCAATTTAAATTGATTTAGTTTTTATTTTAATTGGTTTTAACATTACTTTTCAGTCTGAAGGTAGTATTTTTAAAAACTCTAATTAATGGCTCGTATAAGGCTAAAATGTTCGCTGCAGAGCAAAGTCAATCAACAGAAACTATATTGTAAGTCATGTATTATTATGAGACCAAAGAAACATATGAATTTAATCAATCAGTAAGATTTCCATGTTAGCTAAAAACACAACGAGAGTGGCACTCGGTAAAGCGTATCCGCCTACGCTGGCTGGTTCTTTACCATTAATATCGTAGGCCTAAATTTTCTTCTGAATCTGGGTTCCAGAATATGATCCTAAATTGAATCAATTCTTCCTTGCTGCATTTCCTATCTGTCCAACACATGTTCGTGAAATCGGTTCTTAACTATATCCTATCTGCCCACCAAATTTCGTGAACATTTTCGGATCGCCTCCTACTTTAAATAACTTCTTCTTTGATGAATATCCTATCTGCCCAACAATTTGTTGTCAAAAGTTTGTGAGATAGCTTGTTTACAGCAAACAGACAGCCAGACTAACAGTGTAACTGAATAGAGGGGCACTCGATAGAGTGCATACCTCTGACCTCATACATCTGACCTGCCACGGATATTAGTTCCAGGGCAGTAGTTCCCTATCCAATGTTCCCTTACCCACTCTAAACCACTGTTTGGACAATTGATCCTCAGTGTTTTGGAGGACAAGCAGCCTAGAAGGGTCACCAGACCTGGTTTTGCTTGATTTCCTTTGTACTCCTCTGACTACGCTTGCTTTATCACAAAACTGCCCACCAAATTTCGTGTTTTTTGCACAATTTGTAATTCTGGGTGTCAAACTGGGTCGTTTATTTTCATTTTTTTTTATCAGATTGTAATGGTAATGAAAAGGAATACAGGAAAATGTAATGTACATACAATGGTATTGATATTTGATCACTTCCGAGACATAATTTGTTTTTAAATCGTAATTATAATTTATTTTACTTAATGATACTGACTAAACAGAATAGACTCGGTATTAGGACTAGTTTGAATAATCTCTTGTGTGCCAGCCTGATCTGTACAGTCAAAATAATTCGCCAAATAACATTACTGAGGATTCTTGTGAAATCTAGATAGAAGGACATTTAACTCGACACTTCTGGTAGGGAAACAGATAGTACACGCGGTCACAACATAAGATACTTCCTCTGAGCAAGATATATAATGCTTCATACTATTTTGTTGTGGTAACACTGTCCCTGAGCCCCTGACGTCATGCAAGGGGGAGGCAACTGTTATTTTGGGAAGGAGTAAGGAGCTGATCTGAATGAATCAATGCTTCACTTCATATTGAAAATCAGGGGCTCAGGGCTAGTGTTACCACAACTAAGAGGCGTTAAACCTTTCGATCTGGGAGGGATATCTTCTTGTATGACCTATTGTACAATACTAGTAGTTGATAGGCCAAATTCCGAAATCACGTGAATCGGTACCATCCAAGGAGGTCAAACTATGAAATGACCAAGGTTACCTTACCGTAATAATATTTCCACTACAATAAGACAAAATAAGAACATTTTAATGTAGCTAAAACCCAACTCTGATAGGATCGATTTTCACCGTGGCCCATGGACTATAGTCACAGTCTATTGCACATGCACGAGGACTGACAGGGAATAGTTATTGTAACTTAAAATTATACAATTAATGACTAAGGTTTTTTGCGAAATAATAGTTTTGGCAGTATATATTAAAACCCTTTTTAGAGTCAACCTAGCCTAGCCTACTCTAATGTAATTTATATTAATTTAAAGTAACCTATTTTATATCTATAACAATGCAACTAATCTATGCAAATGAAAGGCATAAGGGCAGTACAGTATGCACAATAGTAAAGTGAAATGCCTATATTATTCATGCTAGTATATAGGGAGGGGTCTATCACTGGGAAGACAAAGTATACATAAATGAGCATGGATTATGGTTTTATTATACAAGAAATCTATTCTTCAACACAAAGTGCAAGACATGACATAATAGTGCAATATCATACAAGGGATAATATACAGTGATATTTATATGCATAAGTTATACACAGTAAGCAGGTACTAGTGACTGAGATGTGCAGCGACTTCTTGTAGCACCCTGTAGAAAATGGTGTAGAGTGGTAGTCATGCCCCAGGTGGAGAAGTCCAGGTCAACTGAGGGATTAGCGTGTAGCCGTTCTATAGCCTCAAGGCAGATGCGGTGACCAGGTGGACGACTAGCAGGCAGCTTCGTTTCTTTTCACAGGGCGGTCTAGGCGGGTCCACTGGTCCAGGTATGGGGAAGGTCAGTTTGATAGCACCATGTGGTGATCTAGGCCTCTAGGGATATGTTTCTGACAATATTTGTCGTCGATGGAGAAACCTATGGAGCCGTGACGACTTCCAGTTGTTGTGAATGAGACAGCAGTCACCTCGATGGGGAGAGTTTTGGCAATCTTCTGAGACACTGATGGGAGAGTTATGGAGCCGTGACACCTTCCAGAGGTTGTGGAAAGACAGGCATTGTACTGTGGTTATCCAAGGTCGGGCATCAACGAAAGACGTTCAAATTGGGCTGGTAGATGGTGGCACCCTCCTCCAGCTGTCTTGCCTGGTTTACACCACTCCTCCATGGTCCAAGAAAGCACCTGTTGCCACTCCCAGAACAATTCCTCAAAGTATTCATCGTATGGATTGAGGAGGGCTTTCAGCTCCCGTAGCTCCTTAGACGGCACTTCTGTGCCTTTATCATAGGAATTGCTGTGTGGATCAATGACTTTAGTGTCAGATTTATCTTTCTGCATGGCTCCAATTGCCGGTCCAAAACACACATTTTCTACCAATGCCTCAAGATCAGGGGTGAGGGTGGTAAGGGAGTGGGGGACGTACTCTGGCCTGGTCTCACACTCCCCTTTGCTAACAAATTTGGTCCCGTCCTCAGGACCACATTCGCACCTGCCCTGATTGGTGGAGAAACAGGCGACACTAGTCCTTGGCGGCGAAGGTCCGGATGTGTTGTAGTAGGTTACGGGAGCCTTTCCCCGTGGTGCTCATTGTGATGTACACTATGGCAAAGGGGTACTTTTTTAAGAGGTCAGGCAGCCGCTTTGTGCTAGTGATCCCCTTCCTTATAGGCCCATCCCTTAGGAGAAGAGAGTAGAAGAGGATTTGTTCCTAGACCATGCAGTCTAAAAAGTTCAAGTCGGTGACAGAGTTTATCGT
Source organism: Paralithodes platypus (assembly GCA_032716605.1). NCBI lineage: Eukaryota > Metazoa > Arthropoda > Malacostraca > Decapoda > Lithodidae > Paralithodes > Paralithodes platypus. The sequence continues at coordinate 18,996,034 of CM064491.1, read as the reverse complement.
GTGGTGGATCTTTGTTAAGTTCATGAATTGAAGTGATGCTGAGAGAGATTGAGGCACAATTTATTACCATGAGCAGGTCAGGGAACGGGTCGTTGAACCTTATGGGTGGGCGGGATGTGCTGCCAAAGCGAATGATTGTGGGTCACCTAAGGTAGTGTTCGCCGCAATTCTAGTTGCACCGAGGAGTGCACCACCCCTTGTTCTGGGTGGTGTTGCTGCCTCTGTATCTAAGGCCGGCATCTTCTGATCTCGGGCTTGTGGGGATGGCCCGGAAATGCGGAGCTTCCTTGTTCGAGGTTGCTGAGTGGCTATGGTGGTTGTGTCAAGGTTGCTGGGTGGCTGAAGGGAGGGAGAGGAGGGCCTTGCTGACAGGGTCTGTGCTGGGGTGGGCTGGAGGGAGGAGTGCCTTGGGGTTATTGTTGGTGCTGAAGTTGGCTGGGGGTGGGGGGAGGAGGGCCTGGCTGCTGATGCTAAGGTGAAGGCTGGTCGCGGGGGAAGGGGGGACGGGGCTTGCTGGGTGTACTCTGGGATTGTCGATGATTAGCGGTTCTTCGGTGGTTGACATTATCAGCAACGAAAGGGCAGAGGAAGAAGTCTGGGTTTGAGGAGGCCAAAAATGGAGGGGCAGGCCAGGGAGGGGTAAAACCGTTGCTGGGCAGGGGAGGGTGATAGTGTAGGGGTGGCTGTGCCTCCTGAGCTTTGTAGTGATGGGCCTGGCTGGCATGGTAAGTGGCAGCGACTCTTCCGAGCATTTCTACTTTGATCTGGAATAATAATAATAATAATATTTATTCAGTTAGCATTTTACAATGTTGGTACCACATAATATTTACAAATATGACATGTACCAACTTTGCATAATTCCAACTAAGGATAGCCCAATAAGGCCGTTAGGTGTATTTCCATTGGGGTCCTTGTGGGATTAGGTTAGCTGGGGAAAAAGGGGAGAATAAAAAATGTAGACATTTTAGAAAAAGTATTTCTAGGGGGTTATATTAAGATATCTTACATTCTATAGTTAGATTGGTCAAAATATTTCAGTAATTAATTAAGTTTGTTTTGCCTATCTCTTATGTCGTATTAGTAGTAGAAATTGTTAGGGGTTGCAACTACCAGGCATGCCCTGTGTATCTGGCGGATAACTTGATCCGGGCGGGTAGGGCGTCCCATCCCAAGTAGCCATCGAAAGAACAGGTGGGCATCCCCATGATTTTGAAGGTTGTATTGACTGGGCACACCCTATGCTGAAGGGGAAGTGTCCTGGAGATGCCATACAACTGTATAGGGTCGCCGTTCGCCTCCAGGAGGGAGGCAGGTGCTGGCTGTAAGTGCCCTAGGAGCTCTTGGTGTTTTTGGTAGAAGCTGTAAGATATGAAGCTTTTACTGGCCCCTGTGTCCAATTGCAAGGGTGCTCCTCGGAGTGTGGCTGGAATGATAGTGGGGGGGGGGGGGGGACTATCATGAATTTCATGTCTGGTAGCCAGTTAAAAATCCTGCGGGCTATGCCACTCAGAGTTTATGTGCCCCCTTCCCCCGCAGAACACTGTATTGGCTCCCTATTCTTCTGTTGCTGAGGGTTCTTGGTGTTGTTTGGCAGGTGGTGCAGGGGGGAGGGGAGGGTCGCCATAATTTAGGCGGTTCCCTGAGGGTCCTCACTTGCATCTTAGGCAGCCTGTAGTTTTTGTTGTATTTCTGTGATGTGTGTTGGTGGAGGTAGGGAAGCGGTGGCAGTGCTTCCTTGGGAGGGTTGGGGGTGCTCAGGATATCAGATGGGTGCCAAGGCGACCCAGCGGATATAAGCAATGTTAGACGTGGAGGTGGAGTTGTTGATTAAGATCTTGAGGGTCCAAAAGTCCTCTTTGAGGGTCTTTCTCATTTTGTCTATATAGCATAGGTGAGCTGCTGGGGCACTCGGGTTATGATGGCTGCCCAGACTACCTTATCTTGCTCGGCTTCGGTTGCATCTGACTGAGCCACTTGGTACAGCTGTTGTGCCTGCACTCTAAATTGATACAGGTTGTCGTTGAGCTTAGGGGCCAAAAACCAGGCCTCGGCCTCATCTGTTGTCTAGGTCGGGGAGAATGTTGAGAGAAGTATTTTTTTGGCATCCTCCCATTTCACCTGGCCGCCGATTTTCCTCACGACCTGTTGACCGTGAGCACCCAGGTATGCCACACCATAAGTTACCTTTTGTTTATGCGTAACCTCAGGTATGGTGCCTGATCTGACTTCTAGCATGGAGAGCCATACCTTTATGTCCCACTCCTTTTGAACAATGCAACCATGTTGAAACAGGGCTGCAGATATATTGTATTATTTGTGGTACTTTTGTATCCCTTGCATAACTTTCTGTTCAATTATCTCACTTTACTTCCGAGTTAAGACCACTACTGTCCACCAGTGAAGTGCCTATATACAGTAAATAAGGCTACTACACAATGTGGGGTCTGTAACTAGGAAAGTAAAATAAACATAAAAGAATATGAAACATAGTGTATTTTACAAGAGATATACATTCTTCTCTATAACCCGAGTTGCGTGGGGAATCTTGTAAAAATTCCTGTATGGTATCCTGGAATATGGTTCCTGCGACTTGTGCATAAATTGAAATACATTCTCCAAGTAGGATTTCCCTTCTCCTTAATATAAATAGGAAAAGATTAAAATTCCTTTATCACGCCATGGTGTAGTGGATTAAAAGCTTGGACACTCGTTCTGAATGTCGGAGGTTCGATCCCCGCTGGGAGTATCTATATATATATATAATATATATATATATATATATATATATATATAATTATATATATATATATACCTGGTATATATATATATATATATATATATATATATATATATATATATACAGTATATATATATATATTTGTACATTTATATATATATGTATATATATATATATATATATATATATATTCTGTATAGCAATCAGGTACCAGGAATAGGGATACTATGCAGCATCCTTGTAACTCTGTGTATTATTCTGCTTAGGGGGATCGACGTGTTAACCCAAAAACGGCGAGTTATGTGTAATGGACACCACACAGCTGGGCGGACATATTAGGCTCCAGTCCCACCTATAATCGTCATTCTACGATAAATATCGTTATTACTTATTCATATGCACCTATTTTACGTTTAATATGAAGATAGCAACATGTAACAACAATAAAACAAGTGGGAATAGTGTTTGGATGGTAAAAATCGCGAATAATTGCCAACCGGCCATTCATCAAGTGTGGAGCTGAGGCGGGCCACTCCCTCCCTTCTCGGAGCCTGGAGCTACACTGACTTACTCACTCACACTCTCAGACACTCTACACCCTCTCTAGCAACATGAGCATGGCTTAGACCGGGTTGGAGATATTGGCATGATAAAAACACCAATAAATATGGGAATAAAAGGACAAAAAGGTAATAATTGAAGGAGGGGGGGGGGGGGGGGGGAATTTGGACACATGTGGAGGAGTGATAATAGGTATGGAGGGGAATTATTTCACTTAAACACCATTTTTTTTAAAAGTGCTACTGGGGCCTTTTGAAAGTTTTTTTTAGGCCTTGGCTCATATGAGGACGCTCGCCTTCGCCTAGTACGGGCTCATATGAGGATGCTCGCCGTTTATGGGTTAATGGGCGAACTGACACAGCAAATCATGTGTAGGAGTCATATGATAAGTGGCTTGAAATGTGGCACAGACACTTGCTGACTTCATTCAAAAGCTAACATCTGCTTAACAACGTCATTCATGATCATCAGGTAGAAGCAATAAGGAATTTAATTGACTTTGGTTGGCCCTGTCAAGATTTTTGGAATATCTACTATGGCCCATAATAAGCCATCAATCAAACGAAATGGACAACACAATGCGAACATGGGAGCTCGCTCATTAAGATAATTTTGACCTCATTGATCCGTATAGGTCTTTCCAAAACTTAAATAATCGTTTCATGATAGCAAGAACCTAATAAAAATTGACACCTAGTAACTGAAAAAGGCACGGCACGATGTTCCCCGGATCAGACACCAACCAATATTAGTAATCATATATGCATGTATTAATATATTGCATAGTTACCTTTAAAGTGTTCACTTAACAGAATTATTGTTTAAGTCAGTATTGTTATCTATACTATCTGTGAGTTAATCTGCAGACTGGAGTAGGCAGACGCAGACTCAGCAGGCAACAGTCTAGACATTGGTTTAGCAGTCCCTTACCTGTTGCTTTGAGTAAAGACCTTATAATAATTGATATCAGCCAACCTCCGACATATTTATAACACTGGTGTCATTACCCTCTCTCCTAACATATATCTCAAATGCATAATATAATATTAAAATGTGGCCATGTATACTCAAATGTACCCATGCCCAAAACAAACTTGTGGCAATACTGATACAGGATAGGTAATTTGCTCATTGGATCTAAATTCTACACGATCAACAACAATATATAATTTTGTTGTTTAATAAATATGGCACCAAAATGGCTTAAAAAAAACGTTCTCTGTTACTACAAGATCTCTAGGTTTGAGAGTTAAGACTAGGGCACACTGTTTAAAAGGTTTCCGTTATTTTACGCAGTCTTCTACACTTTGGTACCTTCCGTATTTCCTGCTTTCCTTGTTTCTGTTGTATGCCGTGTTATGTTGATCGATTTTCTCTCATTCTGTGACCTGAACGGCTTCAAACTCAGTGTGTCCAGGCATTTTAACTCTAACGTACCATGAATTTAGTTTTCTTTCACTATTTAAACTTTATTTGTGTGTGTGTGTGTGGGGGGGGGGGGGCCGGAGGGGAGGAATTGTTACAGGCTGCTTTGCCTTTTGTATCATTCATACACATTGAATTAAAGTAATAACTCCGGATAAGCAAATACGAGAAAGCTATTAAAACTTTGCAACTTTTTTACTCTTACCCACCATATTGCCGAACCAACATGGGAAAGCAATATCTTAGGCCTTGTCTTCACTAACAATAACTCCCTAGTTCACAGTATTAACATATCCGACACAACATACTCAGATCATAAATTAGTTGAGATCAAAACAACCTCAGAAGTGAGACAACAAATTTACTTCAATAACAAGAATATTAGGTGAAAGAGTTAAAGCACTTATGGAGGAAATAGACTAGGAGGATTTTATGAATAACCTGACCCCATCATAATTCCTAGTCCTAATAACAAAACATGACCCAAATCTATATCCACCATATACCAGAAAGACAGAAGACGAAGAAGTAGACGAGAACGGGAAAGAAGGAAGCTGTACAGAAGAAAATTACTAACACAACAGCGCACACAACAAAATCTACAGGACAGACAAAAGGTCAAAATAGATAGAGAAATTGTGAAAATTGAACAAAGACTAAGAATCTCCTATGAACTACACCAACTAGAAGAGGAGGGCAAAGCTTATGCAGGTATAAAGGAAAATTCCAAATACTTCTTTTCATATGCCAAACATATGGCTAAAACTACATCAAACATCGGCCTACTAAGTAAAGTGGAAGGGCCATTCACAGGGAACAAAAAGGAAATGAGCGAACTCCTTTGTCTGCAGTATGAAACGGTCTTCAGTGAGCCTGACGAAACGAAAGCCATCAGAGAACAAAATTAAATGTTCATGAATAACACCCCATGGAAACCCCCCAGATTCTGGATATTGATTTCGGGCCTATATACATAGAAGAAGGCATTCCCACTCGGCACCATGGAATTCCATTTTAATAAAGAAATGTAAGGAAAACCTCTCAAAACCCTTGCCTAAATGCGGAGAATGAGTCTAGACACTGGAGAAATATCAGATAGTTTGAAAAACGCAATAATTTTCCCCTCTGCATAAAGGAGGGATTAAAGCACTGCCAACAAATTATCGCTCGGTAGCTCTAACTTTTCCCACGCCATTAAAATTTTCGAGCGAGTCCTGCGAGGCAAAATCTCAACATTTATGGAAACAAATTAACTACACAACACCGATCAACATGGGTTCAGAGCAGGAAGATCATGTCTCATACAACTGTTGGAACATTATGATAACATTCTTAAATCCTTAGAAGAAAAGAAAAACGTGGATGTCATTTAAACCAATTTTGCCAAGGCATTTGATCATGATCTGCTCGCACACAAGCTTAACGCACAAGGGATAACAGGTAAATTTGGAAGGTGGATATACAAATTTCTCGTGAACAGGAAACAACCAGTAGCAGTAAATCAAGTCACATCTGAGGTTTCGGATGTCAAAAGCCGAGTTCCCTAAGGAACAGTGTTAGCACCACTTATTTTCCTCATTCTAATTATTGACATAGATGCCAACACAAGACAAACTGTAATACATTATTTTCACTTGCTGATGACACAAAATTAAGTATGATAATAAACACACAGGAACACACAGTAAGGCTGCAGAAGGACAGAAATGTGATGTTCCAGCGGACCAGGGAAAATAACATCCAGTTTAATGAAGACAAATTCCAATTGATGTGATACGGAGATGATAATGTTATTAACCCGACGAGCGCATAATTGAGGATTTAAAAAATGCTGCGTTTGCGAAAAAAAACTTCGATTCTGACAGAATTAGTTATATTTATTATATAGAGCATTATTTGTTCTCCATGAGCATTTATTTTAATTATATTATGACCATATGAACATTGAAGAGTGATAAAAGATGTGGGAACAGCAATTGCCTGGTGGTAAATATATATTTTCGCCGGGCGGTCGTATTCTGGGGCGGCCGGGTGAGAAACATACACCTCACCTGTGCAACATCTCGCAAGCTACGAGCAGCTGGAACAAGCCGATAATTGAGGAGGGAGGAAGAGGGGAGAAAAAGATGGGGAAGGAGAGGAAAGGAGGGGTTGGGACATATGTGAAGGAGTGGTAGAAGGTACTGGAGGGGAAATATCTCACCTAATCACATATTGCTTTTTTTGAGTGCCCGTGGGGCATTTTGGAAGTTTTTTTTCATGGCCTTGTTTCCGTGAGGCCTATTGCGTACGCTATACAGATACTTCCGTGAGGCTTATCGAGCTTGCCGAGTTAAAGAGAATACAAATTACATAAAATATTCCAACCACACAATATAACATAAAGACAGTGTGAAAGACCTTGGGCCGTTAATATCTGAGAATATGGGATTCAAAGAACATAACCAGGTCAAAGTTGCAACTGCAAAACGGCTAACAGGTTAGATTCTACATACATTTAAAATATGCTGTGAATTGCCTATGATAATACTCTTCAAATATGCTGTGAATTGCCTATGATAATACTCTTCAAATCACTGGTGCTGTCGTGGCTAAATTACTGTAACGTATTAACATCCCCATACAAAGCAGGTTAAATAAATTACTTAGTGAGTGTACAAAGGAACTGCACCTCACAAATAAACTCAGTAAAACAGTTGCACTATAGGGAGTGTTTAAGATTACTAAAGCCATATTTGTTGGAGCGTAGAAGGGAACTATACTTAAAATATACACATGGAAAATCACAGAGGGCTTAGTACTAAATCTACATACCCTGATATTCATTAAGTTCAGTGATGGGAGAGGCTGGGAATGCGATATCACCAGGATGAAAAATTGGGGTGCTATGGGCTCGCTACAAGAGGGTTGGTATCACATGGAAGACCATGTTTCTTCAACAAACTCCCGCGTCGAGAAAGAGATATGAGGACCGTTTTGTTAGATAGCTTCAAGAGAGAATGCCAGGCTGGATGTATGTGGAATGACAGAGACCAAATGGAAAGCTTCAGATGTGAGAGAGTGGGAGTGTGGAATGGGTGTGTGTGCTGGAGTGAGTGAAGGAACAGCGAGAGAAGGTGCGTGTTTGTTTGTAAGTAGCAAATGGAAGGAATGTGTAAGAGAGTATGGGTCTGTGGGTTCAAGAATTGTGTGGGTGAGAATGAAAGTAGGAATACAAACGTGGGTGATTGTGTGTGTGTGTATGCCCCGACAGAGGATAAACTTGAAAGAAAGAAAGAGGAGTTCTGGATGAATGTGGAGGTGTGCCTGGAGAAGTTTGACAAGAACGAAAGAATATTTCTGATTGGGGATATGAATGGTAAGGTGGGTGATAGGAAAGTTGAGGGAGTGGTGGGAGGGTGGGGGGTACCATCAGAGGTGAATGGGAATGGTAGGTCACTTGTGGACGCATGTGTGGGGAGGAGGCTGTGGATAGCTAACACCTTCTTCCGACACAGAATGATCCACAGGTACACATGGAAACGGGTGTGGACGATGGAGGATGAGACAGTGGTGGAACGAAAGTCATTGATTGATTATGTATGTGTGGATGAACGAATGAAGAAATCTGTGATGGATGCTAGGATGTATAGGGGTATTGGAGGGGGTCTGTCTGATCATTATGTAGTGGTAGCTAAGGTTAGGATACAAAAGAAGTGGGTGAGGAGAGCTGGAGGGAGGCGAGAGGAGGGCGGAATGGTGAGGAGGGTGGAGAGGATGCAGGAGAAGGAAGTCAGGGAGGAGTACAGGAGAGCAATGGAAAGACGACTAGGTGGGTTCGACCTGGAAGTTATGGAGGAAGTGGAGGAGATGAGCAAGGTGTTTAAGGATGAGATCTGTGCAGCATGTGAGGAGGTGTGTGGAGTGAGGAGAAGAGGGAGGGGAGTGAAAGGTACAGCATGGTGGACAGAAGAGGTAAGAATAGTTGTGGAAGAAAAGAAGAAAGCATATAGAGAGTGGTTGGGTAGTAGAGGGAATGAAGATTTCGAGAGACAGAAACGAGCGAGGTACGTGGAGAGTAAGAGGGTGGTGAAGAGAGTAGTGAAGGAAAGTAAGAGAAGAGTAGATGAGGAATTTGGAAGGAATCTGAGTGTAAAATGGAGGGAGAGTAAGAAACTGTTCTGGAAAAAAGTCAAGAAAGTTAGGGAAGGTAGCAAGGGAAACAGTAAGGGTGTGAAAGATAAGAATGGGAGAATGCTAGCCGAGAAGCAAGAGAGAGTCGAAAGATGGAGGGAGTACTTCAATGAGTTGCTAAATGTAAGGAATGAAGAGCCAGCAAACATAGCTGGATATGGTATGGGAGGGAGAAGAAGAGAAGTAGTGGAGGAGGAGGTGGGGATCAGGAGGTCAGAAGTGTGGGAAGCCATGAAAAGAGTGAAGTTGGGGAAAGCACCAGGAACAGATGGAGTGTGAGGGGAAATGTTGAGGTATGGTGGTTAGATAGTGATCGAATGGGTATGGAAAATGTGCAAACTAGCATGGGAGAAGGGGAGTGCACCCGATGACTGGAAGACTGGCATAATAGTCCCCCTATATAAGGGCAAAGGGGAAAGAGGAGTGTGTGGTAACCACCGAGGAATATGTCTTCTAAGCGTAGTAGGGAAGGTATCCAGTAGGGTAGTGATTGAGAGAGTGAGAGTGAGAACAGAGAAATGGATAGGCGACGAGCAGGAAGGTTTTAGGAAGGGAAGAGGATGTGTAGATCAGATTTGTACCCTGAATTGTGTTGTGGAGAAATATCTGGAGAAGAAACAAAAGGTGTATGTTGCCTTTATGGACTTGGAGAAGGCCTATGACAGAGTGGATAGAGAAGGTTTGTGGAAAGTACTTAGAATATACGGAGTAGATTGCAAGTTGCTGAAAGGAGTGAAGAGCATGTATGAGGGTGCAAAGGCAGCAGTACGTGTGGAGAGTGAGCAAAGCGAGTTCTTTGACCTGAATGTTGGTTTGAAACAGGGGTGTGTGATGTCCCCGTGGTTGTTTGCTGTATATATGGATGGAGTCATGAAAGAAATACTATCAAGAACAGCGGATGTTGGTGTATCGCTGAAAAGGGAGGGAATTGAGTGGAAGCTACCTATACTGCTGTTTGCGGATGATACAGTTCTGATGAGTGATAATGAATGGGAGTTGCAGGGTCTGGTAAATGAGTTTGGAACAGTGTGCGAAAAACGGAATTTGAAGGTAAATCCGGGGAAGAGCAAGGTTATGGTCTTCGAAAGGGGTGAAGTCACAGAGTGTGAGGTAAAGCTGAACGGTCAGGCTATGGAGATCGTCAACTCTTTTAAGTATCTGGGCAGTGTGTTGAGTAAAGATGGGACTATGGATGAAGAAGTGCGGGAGAGGGTACAACAGGGGAAGAGGGTTGTAGGAACGCTAAAAGCAGTAACAAGAAATAGGGTGGTCAGTATGGAAGTGAAGAAGTCCTTGCATGACATTGTGGTAATCCCGACACTGACTTACGGAAGCGAAGCATGGACGTTGGTTGAGAGACTCAGACCAAGAGTGAGAGCAGTGGAAATGAATTACTTAAGAAGTGCGTGCGGAGTTACATGGAGGGATAGACAGACTAATGAGGAAGTAAGAAGGAGGTGTGGTGTGGAGGTAGATATGCTGGAAAGTGTGAAAAGGAACAAATTGAGATGGTTCGGCTATATGGAACGTATGGAAAGCTAGAGAATGACTAAAAAGGTGTATGAGAGCGAGGTGGCGGGACAGAGAGGGAGAGGTAGACCGATAGAGAGGTGGAAGGATGGAGTGAGGAAGTATATAAGCGAAGGCGGTGCTGGTTGGGGGAGGGGCGTCGACTGACTGGGGACAGAGGTGCATGGGGGCGGTTCGTTCGTGGCCACCCCTTCGGGGATCACGGCGTCAGGCAATAGATAGATAGATAAAAGAGAGCCCTCGATGTCGAACTGCAAAAAGTGCCAGACTAGCCCATATTCGCAGAGGAGCACTCCACCCCTTTGAACAGTCTGCTGCACCAATTTTAAAACTACAAAGAAGGGCGGTGCACTCCTCGGTGCTACTAGTAAAGTGCAGAAACTGATTTAGGTGAACATAGGTAGATGTACAGTATATATATACTGTATATGTGTGTGTGTGTGTGTGGTGGAGTGGTAGGTGTGATGGAGTGGTCTTGCCATTGGACTGGTAATCCAATGGACCCGGGTTCGAATCCCGATATGTCAATGGGAAGATATTATTGGGATGGAATTTGTGCTGTACCTAGTATCAGTGCATTGCCACAAAGCCCACCGAAACGCCAATTCCTTGATTAAATGCACTGAATGAATATTCCCATATTCAAAATATGCTACAGGGGGACAATGCCTAGTGAGTTCATTGCTCAATAGGTTGCATTCTGAGAGTGAGGGTCTGAGTCTAGGAGTTGAGACAGTGAAGCACTGGAGTGAGGCAGCTTCATAGATGGGGCTGCTTCGAGCCGTGAGTGGGCAACTAAGCCTCATTCATCCTGCAAAGGCAAGATGGCAGGGACTGGTTGCAGCTAAAAGTGCTTCACATGTCTCACCCCCAAGACTGGAACGAGACCTCATGGGCTTCACCATTTAATGATTATAGTGGTTGAATGTACAGGCTCTCAGCCTATGCCCGAGAGGGAGTAGTTGGAATATATATAAAAAAAAAAAAAAATACTCAGAGTTGGGTTGATTAATCATTAACCCCTTCATTACCGGCGACGTCCTTTTCACTATTGTGTCTTCTATTAGACGATTTTAATCAGCTTAGGAAGTACGTCTACCAAATTAAAATGCTAGACTATATCAAATAGTCCTCTTAGCTACCGTACATATATTACTCATTCCTAAGATACATAAAATCGTCTAAATGTAGCTGAAATAAAATACAAAAAACGTCACCAGTACAGAATGGGTTAAATTAATCTAGTTTAAGTTAAGTTAATTTTCAAAGGTAATCGGTTAAGTTAATCAATTACCTTTACTCTTCATTTCAGTTTCTAACTTACCAACATCTTTTTTTAAGTGCATGAAGGAGACAAAAGGCACGCTGTTTGCAACGAGTGACTCCACCAAAGCCAATAGACTGACAGAGAGCCAAATTCAAGATACGTGTGGGTCAAGAAGCCTGGACGCACGAAGTTTAAAGCAGTCTAAGTCATAGGATGAAGGAAAGATTGATTGAGGGAGAGAGTTCCAGAGTTCACTTGTTGAATAGAAGAAAGTCTGAGAACATTTGCGTGCAGCAAGAGAGGGTGTGTGCACTGAGAAAGCTCCGAAGAACACTGATTTTTATAATAGCAATAGAAGAGTGAAAGAGATGCATCATTGCGGTGTGAAGAAAGATATTGTAAGAAAATAGTAAGAGAAAGTGAGTTGATGAGTCGGAATGCTTTTGACTCTACTCTTTCGAGAAGTGCGGTATGGATAGAACCTCACCACACATGCGAACAATACTCGATACATGGGCGCACTATACCCCTATACAGAGCAAGAAGCTGTGCAGGAGTGAAGAACCAACAGAGACGGTTGAACACACTTAACTTCTGGGAAGTTATTTTAGAAGGAGTGATATTATGATCTTTCCAAGAAAGGTAGGATAAAAATGGTACACCAAGAATATTGAGAGAAGATGAAGGGTTGATTTGTGTATTGTTGAACCGACATTGATAGTCTTGTGGAAGATTGCGACGGGTAGATAGAGGGAGAAATTGGGTCTTGGAGGCACTGAAAATAACATTATTTTCTCTGTCCCAATCAGAAATAATTTATAGATCAGAAGATAGGCATGCGCTGGCCCCATCACGTGAGTTTTGGAGTGATTGCATGCTGGGTTGGTGTAAAAAACTAGTTGAATAATGTAAGGTAGAGTCATCAGTATATGAGTGGATAGGGCTAGAGGTACAGTTGAGAAGGTCATAAATGAATATTAGAAAGAGAACTGAAGACAGGAAAGAACCCTGGAGAACACCGGAGTTGATAGGTTGAGGAAGTGAGCGATGGCCATATCCACAACTGCAGCTATGGAATGGTCAGAAAGGAAGTTAGACACAAAGGCACAGATAGAGGGATAGAAACCAAAGGAGGGTAGTTTGGGAATTAGAGATTTGTGCTAGACTTTATCGAAGGCTTTCAATATCTCTAGCGCAAAAGAAAAGTCTCACCGAAGTCCTGAAGGGAGGATGATAAAGAATTAGTAAGATAAGATATAATATCACCAGTAGAGCGGCCCTTAACCCTTATTTAGCGGGCTAGGTGGTCTATTTGACCGTAGCGCCCAGCGGGGTGTTTTTACCCTAAATAGGGTTTTTTACGTGATAATTTTTATGCCTAAATAAGACCCAGAGCATAAAACAAGTATCTATCCCTAAAAGGGCGTAAACAGAGGTTTCCAATGACACCCAAACCATCCTTGTACGACCGCTGGTTGTCTTGCAACGACCATGCAACACGAGTGAAAAAAACATGTAATTAGGTACTTTCCCTACATAATTCCCTGTGTAGCGAGTGAGAGAGGAGAGGGAAGGGAGGGAGACACCTCAGTTGGTCCACGGTGGTCGTGCGGTGCGGTCATAAGGTTGCTAGGCTCCTCACACCGCTCAGCTCTCTCTCTCAGCAACATTATGTGCTGAAAATGGCGCACGACATAAGTTGTGAACCGCCAGTTAGTCCAAATTTCTTTCACACGACATAAGTTGCGCGCCGCCAATTAAAGGTTAAGGAAACCATACTGGCGATCTGAAAGTAGATTATAGGAAGATAAATGCTTAAGAAATTTTGAATTAAGAATAATTAAAAAACATTGGAGATGCAAGACATCAGAGCAATTGGACGATAGTTGGAGGGTTAAGAGCGGTCACCCTTCTTCGGGACAGGTTGAATGCGAGCAAACTTCCAGCACGACCCCACAACATTTTCTGGACCTCGGCTTCTTACTATCAACTTTTGCAACATTTGTGGCCTTTACTTTAATTTGTCCTCTGTTGAACACCATCTCTCCTCCAACAAACCTGGTCTTCTTGTCCTCACTGAAAATCCGGTGTCTGAAGCAACTACCAACATCCCCTTCTCTGTATCCTCCTACTTTCTGTATCCTAGTTTCAAAGCCAAAGGCGGATGTGCATATCTGCACAACAAACTCACTCGCTCTTGTGTTTCCAATTTCGACTCCTCTGAATTCTCAACTTTATTGCTCACATTATCCTGTCATTCTCATACTAAATATCTCTGTGCTGTCTATCTTTCCCCTAACTCTACAGACTTTCCAAAATTCTTTGACTATCTAAACTCTAAAGTGGAACACATTCTATTAATTTCTCGTTTCTCAGAAGTCTTAATCTTAGGAGATTTCAACGTTCACCACCGCCAATGGCGCTCCTCTCATACTTCTGACCAACCTGGTGAATAAGCCTGTCTTTTCTATCCTAAATGACCTAGAGCAGTTGGTTCAGCAACCCACCTGTATCCCGGATCGCTTCGGAGACCGGCCCAACATTCTTGACTTGTTTTTAACTTCCAACCCTTCTTCTTATACTGTCGACCTTTTCTCTCCTTTGGGCTCCTCCGACCATAAACTTATCTCTGTCACCTGTCCTATCTCTCCAGTACGGCCACCAGATCCACCCAGCCGGCGGCGATTGTGGCACTTTAGCGCTGCCAACTGGGAGGCTCTCCGGCAGTACTTCTTTGATTTCCCATGGAATTATTTTTGCTTCCGTTTCCGGGGACCCTCGGAGAGTGCTGAATGCATTGCCGAGGTAATCCTATCGGGCATGGAGGCATACATTCCATCTTCTTTCTCTCAGACTAATACAAACAAATCTTGGTTTACTCACGTTTGTTGTACTGCTGTCCGCAATAAGGAGGAAGTATTCAAACGGTACCGACGCCTTAAAACTCAAGAATCTCATTCTTTCTATGTTTCTGCCTGGAATCGAGCCAAATCTGTTCTTCGACTTGCCAAACACTCTTTCATGAATAACAAATGCACTGAACTATCCAACTCTAGGTCTTCCCAAGCTTCCTGGCATCTAGACAAAAACCTCTCCAACTAATTTTCTTCGTCTTTCCCTCGCCTTGTTCTCTCTGATAGCACAACTATCACTTCTTCCTCTGAAAAAGCTGAACTCTTCGCTCAAACCTTTGCTAGAAACTCCCCCTTGGATGATTCCGGTGCTATTCTTCCATCTCCACCCCCCTCTCTTCTACTTATGCTAATATCCTAATCTCTTCTGAAGATGTACTTTCTACCCTCTCTGGGGTACTAAGCAGGCGTATGGTCCGGACGATGTTGCTCCTGTTGTACTAAAAAACTGTGATGCCGTGCTGCCTCCCTGCCTAGGCAAACTCATTCGTCTCTGTCTCTCCTATAACATCTAACCTTCTTGCTGGAAATTTGCTCTCATTCAACCTGTCCCAAAGAAGGGTGACCACTCTCAACCCTCCAACTATCGTCCAATTGCTCTCAGCTCTTGTATCGTTAAAGTTTTTTAAACTATCCTTATTTCCAAATTTCTTAAGCATTTCTCTTCTTATAATCTACTCTCAGATTGTCTGTATGGATTCCTTAAGGGTCACTCTACTGGTGATCTTTTTTCATATCTTACTAGCTCTTGGTCGTCCTCCTTTCGGGACTCAGATGAGACCTTTTTTATTGCGCTATACATATCGAAGGCCTTCGATAGAGCCTGGCACAAATCTCTTAATTTCTAAACTACCCTCCTTCGGTTTCTATCCCTCCATCTGTGCCTTTGTCTCTAATTTCCTTTCCGACCGTTCCATGGCTGCGGTTGTGGACGGCCATCGTTCACTTCCTCATCCTATCAACTCCGGTGTTCCTCAGGGCTATGTCGTACCTCCCATTCTCCATCTAATATTCTTAAATGATCTTCTCAACTGTACCTCCAGTCCCATCCATTCATACACAGACGACTCTACCTTACAATATTCAATTAGTTTTCCAGAACGCCCTCGCAAGCAATACCTCAAAAACAAATGTAATGAAACCATGAAACACTTATCTTCTGATCTAACTAATATTTCCAACTGGGGCAGAGAAAACCTTGCTGCCTTTAATGCTTCCTAAATCCAATTTTTCCATCTTACTACCCGTCCTGAACTCCCAGAGGACTATCCCTTATACTTCAATAATACAAAAATCGATCCTTCATCTTCTCTCAGTGTTTTCGGTGTCTCTTTTTCTGCTGCTCTCTCTTGGAAGGACCATATTACCAATCTTGCTAAGGCAGCCTCCCAGAAGCTGGGTGTGCTCAACCGCCTCAAAGGGTTCTTTACCCCTGCACAGCTTTTTGCTTTGTACAGGGGCACGGTGCATCCTTGTATTGAGTATTGTTCACATGTGTAGGGAGGATCCTCTCACACAGCACTCTTAGACAAAGTAGAAAGGAAAGCCTTTCATATCATTAACTCACATCCACTCACCAACTCTCTGCAATCTCTCTCTCTGTGCCGCAATGTTGCATCTCTCTCGCTATTCTATCGCTAATACAATAATCAGTGTTCTTTAGAGCTCTCCCAGTGTATACCAGCTCCTCTACGTAGGGTATGTAATACCCGTCTTGCAACACAATCCCACCCATACTCTTTGCAACTCTCCAACACAAGAGTGAAACGATACTCTCAATCTTTCTTCTATTCAACAGTTTAGCTCTAGAACTCACTCCCTGAATCAATCTTTCCATCATCCTATCACTTAAATTGTTTCAAACTCTGTGTCCAGACATTTTGGCTCGAACATTCTTTGATTTTGGCCCTGTTGCTCTTTCAACTCTGGGGTAGGCAATTGTCACAGGCAGTTCTGCCTTTTGTCTTTCTCAACGACGACTTGGTAGCAGTTTGGGATCTATATAATCTTAACCCACTTAGCACCAGCTAATTAATAATAAAAGTACACCCCAGGACCAGCAGGTTGTAATTTTTTGTTCTCCTGAAAACACCTGGAATGGGTTAGAAATGAAGGAAAAAAAAAAAAAAACGATCCCCTAGGTCATTAAGGGGTCCTACGGGGCGCCCGAAAGTCGGAATTACAAGAGGGGAAATGGGTAGGCAAAAACATGCAAATACACGTTTTTGCACGCTCACGCGCACACGGTTGGACTTTGAGGGTTTTCAACCATCGGCATTGTTGCATGGGATATTTACGCGGTTCCCATACAAATCTGAGCCCTTTAGGTGCCATAGGACCGGAGTAATTATCCGTGACGCACCCAATGCGGCGCTGGAGTAAAGGGTTACATACATTGCCGACGCATAAAGTGCGTCGCTGGTCCTCAATGGGTTTAAGGGACCCACGAAGTTAGACTGTAATTTATTTTCACCACTACGTCTTCATCTACCTTGAAGGGATTAGTCGGGTGGAATCAGGTGCGAGATCTTGTCACCTTTGTAATTGCCTGAGCCTGATTTTTATTTGAGTGAGGGCTGGGATACGATCAGGAACTGACAAAGGTGTAGAGGCGAGGTGAAGTAAGGGGAGGAGGAGAGGGGGGCATTTCCGAATACTCTCTCATGGGGTGATATTCCATTGCCGCCGGGGGTAATGTTCATACCCTAATGAATTATTATTTTTTGACCTGGCCAGTCTGTGTTGATGTTTGTTTGGAACTTGGACCTGGTTGGCAATGCCTCGATGACTACTCTCGCAAATTGAGTCGCCTTTATGGGAAAGAGTGGGAGATCTTATAACCCAAGAGTTTGGATAATTCCGTCCAAGTTAATCCATAAATTCTAGGCTGTTGTGAGAATGTAAGGCTTGGAGAATGCCAAATTATGGGAATACGTCTGATATTACTACCTTTGCAACTGTAGAGGTTGACTGTTTCTGGAATAGAGCTAAACAAACTGGGGTCAGATATTGAATGTAAACCTCATTTGAATAAAATCAATCAGCCAACTGAGGTACTTTTTGTGACACCGTGGTACAGTGCCAGTCTAATAACTAATTAGTCCCGAGTTCAATCCCAGCAGTGGGCCTTGGAATTTTTGTGAGAAGACCGATTCAGTATCCAAAACAGTTTGGTTACTAACAGTTAAAGTAAGACACCAGAACCCTAAAATAACCCCCATTACATTTCTTGACAAGTTTAATTTTAGCTATTATAAACTTTGAGTGAGTGTCAACGAACGTGATGAAGAAACAAAAAGAACGGCAGGCTTCAGAGGGATCCATTACATCTGCGACTAGTAATTACCATGGGTTTTTGGCATTGAGGGTGCCTGAGGGGCCAAAGGCATGTGTAATGTCTTTTCCTTTGGCGCATGGTAGGCAGGATTAGGTGACTCTTTTTGCAGGGTCTGTGGGTACACTATGTGATGTTAAAAATTTGTAGTAACTTTTTGTACCCTAAGTGCTTGAGTGAAGATGTTTAATGAGTTATTCAGCAGCATTGGGAGCTACAATGATGTGGCCTGTGAGGTGAACAGATGATCCCCTATTCTAGTGGGAGATTTGACAAATTTTGCTGGTTACCAGGTGCTGCATTTTTCTCTTCCCAAGCTTGGATTACGGGGGTGGTAGAAGGGCTTTGTTTGTTGATGTGGGCAAGCTTTTTTTTATGGGGGCATCATTGGAAGGAGGTGGGTGTGGTCGGGGTTAAGTGTGTGGAGTTGTGAGAGTTCGTGTGCATTCGTATACAGTTTCCCTGGCCTGTTTAATGTTGAAGTTGAACTCTTCTAAAGTCTCTCTAATGTATAAGTAAGGCGTTGACGGTTTCTGATTGGCCAAGCCATTGAAAGGAGTGATGGTTGGTCATCATTATTTTCAGTTTGGCCTCTAAGACGTAGGATTTAAAATGTTGCAATGCTCATATTAGACCGAGGCATTCTGGTGGTGGCATAGTTGACTTCAGAGGGAGTGAGAGTGTGACTTGCATATGCTATGATGTATTCTTTGTCTCCTTGAACCTGTAATAACACGGCGCCGATGCTGATCAATGAGACATCCGTATACAGATGGAATGGCTGTGTATAGTCCAGGAAAGCTACAACAGGGGCAGAAGTGTGGGCATCTTTTAGTTGCTGGAACGTCTGGGGGCAGCCCAGTGGTTCATATGAAGGACTCTTCTTTTCTCATTAGGCTGTGTAGGGGCTTAGCAATAGAGGAGATCGAAGCCCTTGACAAATCTCCAGTAATAGGATGTGAGTCCAAGAAAGGCTCTTACACCCTTGTCTCTTTCGGGGTCTGATCTGCACAAGTACTTGTGCAAGCGCAAACTTGTGATGTAAACAAATTATGATGTAAGTATATTTACATTATTTTTGTGCTTATATTTTTACCTTTCATATATATGAGATTGGCATAATTTTGTGTTATTTGGAAAGTAATGGAACCAGCCTGGCATTTCTGGCTCAGAAAAATCTGGCAACCCTGGCAAGGTCGCACCACCAGATACCAGTGAGCACTGAGCAGACACACAGCAGTCAGCTGCTGCCGCTTGCCAGCACTTCAGTATACCAACAATGCTATTGAAGAAACACGTTTGTTTGATTATTTCAGAGTTCAAACTACTAACTAGTAATTACTCGGACTGGAAAAATGTCACAAGTGCTGACTTTCCGCCTAGGCAAACTCTTTTGTCTCTGTTTTTCCTCTAACGTCTTTCCTTCTTTGCTGGAAGTTTGCTATTATTCAACCTGTTCCAAAGAAGAATGACCGCTCTCAACCCTCCAACTATCGTCCAATTGCTCTCATTTCTTGCATTTCTAGTTTTTGAAATTATTCTTAACTCAAAATTTCTTAAGCATTTATCTTCCCACAATATACTTTCAGATCGCCAGTATAGTTTCCGTATAGGCCGCTCTACTGGTGATCTGACTTATCTTACTAACTCTTGGTCATCCTCCTTTCGAGACTTCGGTGAGACTTTTTCTGTTGTGCTATACATAACGAAAGCCTTTGATAGAGTATGGCACAAGATTATCCCTTACTCTTCAACAATACACAAATCAACCCTTCATCTTCGATCAATATTCTAGGTGTATCTTTTTCCTCCAACCTTTCTTGGAAAGATCATATTACCACTCTTGCTAATGCAGCTTCCCAAAAATTAGGTGTGCTCAATCGTCTCCGTGGTTTCTTCACCCCCACACAGCTTCTTGCTCTGTATCCGGGCAAAGTGCGCCCCTGTATTGAGTATTGTTCGCATGTGTGGGGAGGCTCCACCCATACCGCACTTCTTGAAAGAGTAAAGTTCAAAGCATTTCATCTGATCAACTCACTTTCTCTTACTATTTCCCTACAATTTCTTTCTACACACTGCACTGTTGCATCTCTTTCACTCTACTATAGGTATTACAACAATCAGTGTTCTTCAGAGCTCTCTCAGAGCATACCCCTTCGATCCTTACGGCGAGTGCGAGGCACCCGCCTTTCAAACACATATTGCAAGCTTTCCAACCTAAGCATTGGCAAATTTTCTTAGTCTTTCTTCTACTCAACAAGTGAACTCTGGAACTCTCTCCCTCAAACAATCTTTCCTTCATCGTATGATTTAAACTGCTTTAAACTTTTGTGTCCAGGCATTTTGACCCCAACGTCTCTTGACTTTGGCCCTGTCACTCTTTTGGCTCTGGGGGAGACACTCGTTACAGGCAACCTGCCATTTGTCTCCTTCATACACATAGAACAAAAAACAGGGCTCAGTACACAGATCTGCTCTTTTCTTGATTTACATCAATGACATCGATGATGATTTTTCATGTACAATATAAAAATGTGCAGACGATACCAAAATTGCGATAATAGTAATATCTCCGTTGCATGTTCAAGAAATCCAAAGTTATTTAGATAAATGCGCAAATTGGGTCGAAATCTGGCAAATGAGTTTAAATACCGATAAATGTAAAGTTCTGCATTTAGGTTACAAAAAGGAAAACGCAAACTACTCTATGAATGGTAGTCAATTCAAAAACACTGATAAAGTAACTGACTTAGAAGAAACAGTATCAAGCAATATGAAACCCGAGGTAGATAAGAAAGTAAATATGATTATTGGTTTCATTGAAAGATCGTTAGAATACAATACTGAAATAGTTATTTTTACTTTATACAATTCTTTAATTCGACCCCATCTGGAATATTGTGTACAATTTTGGTGTCCATATTGTCAAAAGGACATAGATAAACTGGAGAGAATACAGTGGAGAGTAACAAAACTGATTCCTAGGCAAAGAAATATGTCATACGAAGAACGTCTAAAAGAGTTCAATCTGTTTAGTTTAACAAAGTGCAGGCTAAGAGGGTACCTAATCAAAGTGTTTAAGATTATTAAGATACCAGCCCTCGTTATAAGATATGGAGGAGTGAGGGCTGCGTAAACTATACTGTATGTATGGGTGTCTTAAACTGCTAAAGGGAGAGGTATTGGAGTGAGTAGTCGAATTAGGGTTTCACACATTTATTGTATTTACGGTGACTAGAGATATAGGGCATAAGAGTCCCAACATGACATAATAATAAATATCAGGCAGTTTATTTACCTGGGGTTCACCTTAAGGAGGTTACCCGTAGCAAGGTCAAATGGTAACAATTAGGTATTCACTTTATTGTATATACCTGTACAAATCAGTACTAGGCCAATAATACTGTATATACACGACATACACAGAATCAGACAAAGAAGATATATGTTAAATAATCAAGAATGATGCTCGTGTGTGGTTAGAATGAAGGGGGTTTCTAGCTGGACTCGAAGAAGATACAAGGTAAGGCAGAGATTAGCTATTTTTTTGTTTTAAAGAGACAATGAACGGAGGAAGGAAAAACACAGATAAAACAAAAAAGGTCCATGTGCCTAAAGGCATCCTCCATTCATAAAATGTTTGTAACAACTGGATTTAAACTGTTGTAGATTGTAAGTTTGTGGAAAGCAACTCGAGGGAAGTGAATTCCAAAGAGTAGTAGTTCTGGGGATAAATGAATTTTGATAAGCAGAAGTTCTGCATTGTGGAGGAGAAAGTGTAAATTCATGGACGCTCTCAGCTGCCCTAGTTCTACGGGGAAAGATGTGGAGAGGCGGCACAATTGAAGCAAGTTCCTCAGAACAATTGCTGTGAAAATATCTGTAGAATAATGCAAGGAATGCAACGTTTCTTCGTATGGATAATGTAGGAAGGTCCTGTGTGATTGCAGGGTTATTGATTAATCTAATAGCTTTATTTTGAATTTTGTCCAACTGTCTCAATGCAACTACTCCACTTCCACTCCACAGAGGTGAACAGTAATCCATCTGAGAACGCACATGACTTTTATATATTACGGCCAACTGCTCGTCAGTGAAGAATTCTCGAACTCTGTACAGGAGTCCCAGTTTTTTAGAGGCATTCTTAGCAATGCTTCTAACATAATGTGTCCAGCTCAGATTAGTAGTTAATGTTACACCGAGAATGTCAATACTAGGGGAAGTGGGAATATTTACATCATTAAAAAATATATGGGAGTCAGTGAGATTCTGTCGGTTAGAAAATTGAATGTACTTGGTTTTCTGTGCATTAAAGGAAACTAGATTCTTTTGTCCTCATTCATTCATTCTAGAAAGGTCCTGGTTCAGAGAAATTGCAGTGTTTATTTTTGAATTTATAAGATCGGGTTGGGTGAAAGAATTGGTAAATGTGAAGGAACTGTGGAGTGTTGAGTCATCTGCGTAGGAATGTATTGGATTATGAGTGGCAGATATGAGATCATTGATATGAATGAGGAACAGAGTTGGGGCCAAAACTGATCCCTGGGGAACACCACCATTTATTGAGTGAAATTGAGAATAAAGGCCATCTACCATTACAGGTGGTGATGGGCTGGTCTATCAGAGTGAGAATTGAGCGATCTCTGCCATACCCATAGCTTACTCTGACTGTTCCTTTTACTTATATATTTTCTAGATCTCAGGTGACGGCGTCTCTTCTGTGGATTGACCTCCCAATCTCCCAACCTAGAGGTTGGCAGATTGGAAGCCAAAGCGTCACATTTTTCCTTTGGCCCTCAACTTTCTCTTCATAATTGCTGAGGGGAACAGGGAACAGGGCCCTGGGTGGGGCTTTGGTTTCCCGGGAGTTTCCGCGCCCTCCTTAGCTCCCCGCCATGGAGTGGTTTGGGTCACCCAGGCTTTATTGTGGTAGGCAGGGAGGGATCTGTGGGGGCGCTCGGTTATGGCCTTGGCCTTGCTTGGGGCCTTGGGGCTGTTCGGCCAGGCAGCCTGGGGAACAGCAACAACAACAACAACCATTACACGTATTTTTCTGTTATGAAGATAAGAAGAAATTAGTGGAACTAATGATGTAAGGCCGTAGTGTGACATCTTCGACAATAAGGATTGAAGCCAGACTCTATCAAATGCCTTTGATATATCCAGTGCTATTGTATGTGTTTCACCATGTTGGTCTGTAGCTTGGTTGATTTGATGTGTAAGAAGGCAAAGAATGTCTGCAGTTGAACATCGTCTAAAACCATATTGCCTATCACTGATTAATTTATTATTCTCAAGATGCTTAATTATATGATTATTTAATATAATTTCAAAGACTTTACCAAGAGTGGAAGTTATAGCTATTGGTCTGTAGTTTGATGGATCTGAAGAGGCACCTTTTTTAGGAACTGGATGGATGTTTGCTTCTTTCCAGGATACTGGGAAGAATGAGGTATGAGTACACAGACGGAATAATTTTGCCAATACAGGAGCGAGCACCAAGGAGCAATTCTTAAGTACTATTGGAGGAATTTCATCTGGACCAGGAGCTTTATCTAGTGAGAGATTTTGCAAAATAGTTTTGACATGTCTGGTGTGGATCTTAAGTGAGGGTATTTCAGGCGAATTAAAATAAAGTACAGGGACATCTTGATTTATTTCATCTAAGGTTGAGTTGGTGGAGAAAATATCCGCAAGAAGGTTAGCTTTACCTCGTGGGTCACTTACAAGATTGCCAGTCGGAGATTTTATTGGTGGAATGGATGAAACAGCAGTGAAGTTGGATTTTAATGAGTTAAGAGTAGACCAAAATATTTTGTTATCATTTGGATTATTTAGAAGTTTATTTGCCTGCTTGTGGAGAAAGTTTGATTTAGTTAGATTTAATACAATTTTGGCATGATTTCTGATGTTTCTAAAGTAATTAAAGGTTTCATGTGTTTTTGATCTTGTGTATGCATTGTAGGCTATTGCTTTTTGTTCAGTTACTCTAGCACAATTATGGTCAAACCATTTAGGTGAATTAGATCTTTTACTGTACTTTTGATGAGGAATAAAAGTTTCCATTTCCAATTTTTATAAAATCTTGTATGTGGCTCAAGGTGGAGTGTGCATCATTAGAAAAATAAGAGGGCCAGGGAATATCAATAAAGAAATCTTGAAGACCCTCCCAGTCTGCCCTATCGTAATGCCATTTAGTCACCAAAACAGGTTCAGAGTGGGAAGGTGTGGTAGGTGATAGACAGGTGGCCTGTATCAGACAGTGATCAGGAGATCCAAGCGGGAACCTCACTGTAACATCATAATTTTCTGAATTGGTTGTTAAAAATAAGTCCAGTAGGTGGGAATTATGATCAGGATTATCTGGTACATGGGTGGGTTGGTTGACTTAGTTGAGTGAGCTTAAATGAGTCTGCAAATAGCTCACATTCAAGACCAGCATCATCAGTCCTGGCTGAATGAGTGAGCCATTCAACATTATGGACATTAAAATCACCCAACACAGTGATTTCAGAAGAAGCATTTAAGTTGAAGACACTGAGTTGTGAGGACAGAGAATCAAAAAGACTTTGCCCTGGAGGAGTATTTGGGGAACGGTAGATGCAACATATGTATTTAAATTTACCAGCAGAAATTAATTTGTATATAGAATAATCAAAATAGGGACAATTGAAACTATTGAAACTCCAGGGCAATTTCAGATTTTGCGAAGCAACATACACCTCCTTTAAGTCTGAAATTTTGGAGCAGTTGATAACCTGGAAAATTAAATCTAGAAGTGTCAGATGTGGATGTTACTTGAGTCTCTGTCAAAAAAAGGAGAGTAGGGGATTCTGCTTGAAAACATTGGTGTACAGAATTGATGTTAGAGTGAAGTCCCCTTATATTGCTAAAGAAAAAGCTGCACCGATGAGCAGCTTTGGGATGTTGCAATGCTGTTGACACAGTCGCATGATGACGACCGGGAGGGCCCTGTGTCGATGACCCAACCCTGCCGGGGGTGGATATCCGAGGGACCACCAGGTTTGCTCTTAACAATTGTACTGCCATGATTTATTAGGTAAAGATATGTATAGTGTTGCATGTATGATATGTAGTGGGAAGAGCAGTGTTTTATAAATAGAGGATAGCGATGTAGGGCAATGTCGTGAAGTGAGTAGTGAGTAGTGAAGTGAGAAGTGAGTAGGCAGTGGCTAGATGACTGAGTGGTCATTCCGGCATGTGACAATCTACTCATAAGATGGCGATATTAATGCTGATAGCATACTGAAGGTTTGACTTAGAATTACGACTAATCGAATGCAAGTTACGTTAAGAGAGGGCCTGATAGACAGACCATGGATAATCTCAGCAGTAAGGCTGACCGAGATAAGAAAGTACTTTTACGTTCAACAACGATTGGCTTCGGCAGTGAAACTGACCGAGGGACCAAGAGATGTTGAATACTCCTTATTTCTACCACATTGAGACTTTGGGCTTTGGAACACCTAGGGAGGTCATTGACACTTAGCTCAGGAGGAAGGGTGAGATACCTTTCCTAACCTGGTCTGAGTACATGTTCACTTCTTAGGTCTTCCTAGGCCTAGGTTGGCTACATGGAAAAAGGGCGCCCTTGGCCCTCCCTAGCATTGACATAGGTCCTTGTCGTTCCGGTGATGGGGGAGGGGGGATAACAATGGTATTTGTTTACGTATCCCCTCCCACATCCACTCTACAAGTAATGCTCCTTCCTGATTGGTGGGGTTGACCTGGCCGTCGGCCAACCCTGGGTCTGGTGGTGGTGACGTCACTCCTGTAGATATGGGGCTGTATGACCCCCTGCTGGTACTCCAAGAAGTAGTTCCTGCTAGGTGTTGGTGGGGGGTTAGTACACCTGTCTTCGGGGGGGACTTTTCTATATTTACCCCGTTCTGCTTGAGAGAGAACCGTTGAAGGACAGGCTTCGGTATTGTGCGGCCCCAATGGTCGACGATGCCTCTGGTGATTCTGGTGCCGTACGGGGTTGGATATGGGTTGAGCCTGGCGTCTGTGCCCCTGGCTGTAGGTGTGTGTCCGGCTCTGCTGTGGAGGTCGGCTGGGGTCGTCCTGGTATTTCCCGAGGTCTGCGGGTGGCTGGTTACAATGGGCGGCTTAATTTTCCCTCGGTATAACAATTATTATAAAGGTATTGACAATATGGATTTCAACAAATATTTCATTCAAATTACACCAGAGCTCACATAAGGCAAAGCATTTCATGTTCAATCAATTGGTAAACCTATGGAATGGATTACCTAGTAAAGTCATTGAGTGTAGTACTGTTGAAACTTTCAAAATCCGACTAGATAAATATGTCACTCTTAAACAGCATTTATAAACGAATAGCACCACTCTGTACTGTGCTACCGTTACTTTTTTCACATGGGTTAGGCAGTTTCAGATACAAGCAGTCTCCTAAGGATCAGTGCATCTGTTGTTGCTTGTTCTCCTTTGTACTCCTTCGTACTGTATCCTAACTAGTGAACCATGATCAGCCCCAGAGACCAATCTCTGTCCAGCCCCACTTCTGCTCTCAGCCCGGCCCGCAGCATGCCCAGCCATGGCTCTCATCAGGATATATTTCTATATATATTTTTAGATAGTTTGTGAATTGCAAGCGCAAATTTCAAGAAGCTTGCGCAATTGCACTTGATTTAGGTATGGGTTTGCATTTGCGCAATTGTGCTTGAGCAAGTGAATTTTCGTTTGCAGTGCGCAAGCTCTGATTTTTTTTTTTTTTTTTTTATATATATTCAAACTTACTCCCTCTCGGGCATAGGCTGAGAGCTTGTATATTTAACCGATAACACACGGTGAAGCCAGTGAGGTCTCGTTCCAGTCTTGGAAGTGAGACATGTGAAGCTGCAACCAGCTTTTGCCATCTTGCCTTCACATATGTATGGAGCTGCTTCGCCTTTGCGCTTCACTGTCTTATCCCCAAGACTCGGACCCTCACTCTCAGAATGCCACCTATTGAGTAATTAACTCACTAGGCATTGCCCCCCTGTAACATATTTTGAATATGGGAATATTCATACAATGCTATTTAATCAGGGAACAATGAGGGTATTCTTTTTTGCGTTTGTTTCGGTGGGCTTTGTGGTAAAGCACTGATTCAAGGAACAGCACAAAATCCATCCCAAAATTAGCTTGCCATTGACATATCGGGATTCGAACCCGGGTCCATTTGATTACCAGTCGAGTGGCAAGACCACTCCACCACACCTCCCCTACTTCACTGATGCATGAACATATTTCAGCTACTCAGTGGAGGTGTTCTTCCCAAGTGCCATCGAAAACTACGACGCCTTCTAGACATGTTAAGCATGTCTCCCATGTTAAGCCTTCTAATACAGAGTCCATAAGCAAGGAAAAGGTGGCTAGTCCATTGTATAGCCTGAAGGGGAGCACAAAAAATTCCAAATGTCGACCGCTGTTGGTGAAAAACAAAAACATTTGTGTTATGGGCTTCGTGAATGGGGACTTGTCAATTTCCCGACTGAAGGTCTAGGGTGCAGAATATCTGGATGCTATACAGAGAATATAAAGAATCATCCATTTTGGGGAGAGGGGTGGCATCTTTGATGGTCACATCGTTCAACTGTCAGTAAGCACCACAGAAATGCAAGGGGAGGACCATATGGGGTGTTTGAAGAGTTTACTAAGACGGCATCCAACATTTTTTTGTCTTGTCTGTCTTCCTCCTGACGTTGAACAGGTTTTTTCTCCTTGAGGGTTGGCGGATTGGTGGGCCTTGGGTGTTTATGTGGTGTTTTAAGATGGTCGCGTGCCCTATGTTATCTGGTGATTGTGCGAAGACGTCCTGATAGGTAAGGAAAAGGTTTTTAGATCATGCTGTTGTCCAATCGGTATGTGAGCTGGAATGTCTAGAATTTGGGGAGCTTGGTCTGGGGGCCTGGGGAGGGGTTCTCTAGGTTACCCATGATTAACCCCTTAGGTAGAGTGATAGGGTGGGGGTGAATATTGGCAATCTGGATAGAGCTTACGTGTGTGTGTGGGGGGAGGGGGGTGACAGAAGAGGTGTAAATTGCTGACTGAATAAATATTATTATTATTATTATTATTATTAGGCAACGGAGGTTGGCAGGGGGTTCTAAGTTGAGGGAATATAGTAATGGCACAAAGAGAAACAAGCATTGAATGTAAGGAATATCTCTGTCACCCATCTCTCCTTTCACCCAGCACCTCGTGTAAGGTCCTTTCTCTCAGCTTCGTGTCATGTGCTTTTGTTTTGTTTGTTTTATATTTCCTCTTGTCCTGCCTTGTCTATGTTTTACTATATATTTTTATCTCCCATTTTTATGTTGTTGTGCTATAATTACTAAGCGGGGTTCATATGGTGCTCGACTGGAGAATGAGAACACACGTTATATATACGAAAAACAACTATATGTGCAAAGATAACATACAACTACAAACAATACAACATACAAAATAGGGAATATATATATACAATATGATAGCAATGCAATAATACTGTCACTGGGCAAGGTGCCTCAATAAGAGTATCAGGGGAAGATTCTAGGAAAAGGATAGTCTGGCGTCAAATTCGGACCTCTCGTCTGCTAGCACATCATCCTGGTGACGTCTCTCAGGAGCGACTCTGGATGGCCGTCTGGCTCAGGTCTCTTAGCTTCCTGCATTTGTCAAGTTCTTATCTCGAGCCCCTTGCTGTTATTTCTTCAGGTACAAGCTGGGTGTCTTGCCAATAGCTCGGGGCAACTCCTCCTGCCAGTGAAACGACAACTGTTTGAATTATTCGTTGTTTCCCCTCTTTAGTGGCCGTGAATCCGTGCCTTTAACTCCAAAATTTCAGGACAGTCGGATACCCTAGGTGACCCCAGAGATAGTTGCGGTAGGCAAGAGGCTGTTAATTCATTTTATAAGTCGGGTTAGCAACTTTCTCATCTTCACGTTTACCCTTTTGTTTGCCTATATAATTGCAACTTCGGTCCACCTGACTGGTTGCACAAGTGAGCACCCTTGTATCTTACAGTTCGAAGATTGAAGGACGTAAGTGATAGTGCTGCAAGGGGAGCTGAGGAGTTGATCTTTTCTCGAGGTGATATATAGATTGTACTCCACGGAACACGTGAAACGGATCACGGATGTGGGGTGAGGTTTATCATGTAAGGAAATAAGAGGTAGTAGAGTAGTGGAAGGTAAAGTGGTGAAATATGAAAAGTAGGAGGTAGAAAAACATGGTGGGCTAAACCCTTTCGCTATTCGCCTTGAATGTTCTTCAAGACTTGATGTTTAGACTTGTACCCTGTCATTCTTGTGGCTCCGGGGGGTATATGTGTAGGATCTTGGAACGCTTCAGCTTCACTACTTGTCTCTGCTTGACTGG
Source organism: Paralithodes platypus (assembly GCA_032716605.1). Lineage (NCBI taxonomy): Eukaryota > Metazoa > Arthropoda > Malacostraca > Decapoda > Lithodidae > Paralithodes > Paralithodes platypus. The sequence goes on along the minus strand of CM064491.1, from coordinate 18,966,703 downwards.
TGGACTTCCAGCTTCGATGTTGGGCTGGTAGTTTAGCTGATTGTGAGGCTGGTAGTTTGGATTTGATAAGCGGCCAGTGGTGTAGTCCGGCGTGTTGTTGACATAATATATTTTGCATGGACAGAATATTGGTGATGGGTGTTGATCCTCCATTGGTGAAGATGGTGGCATCAAAGGTGGTGTTAGTGAGGATGGTGTTCTTCTCTTTGTTGGTGGTTTCTTCTTTTCTTCCTGCACCGTTGTCCCAGCTGGCTCTGTTCTATTTCGCTGCAGGCACAGTGGTCGAGGCAGTAGAAATCTCAGTTGTGGGGTGTACTTAGGCCCCTACCTCATGGCTGTGGTGGCTTCTTGCTGCTCTTCTTGGTGCTTGCCGATGGTTGTGATGATAACTGTGCAAGGAGCTCTGGAGGCAGGACAATGGAAGGCACGTTGTTGGCTTGAAGGAAAACTGGAAGTAGAGTTGACAGCTGGCATTTATCGTCCCCAGCGAAAGCAATGGCCGTATGGACAATGAATGATATGATGTCAGTCTTGGTGCTGGTCTTGAGTCTGTGGTTGGTGGCGCGTCCCCACTTCTGGGCATATGGAGACCCTCTGACGGGTCTGTTGTTAGGTCCCGTCACTCCATCTGCCTCCACACCCATCCTTCCGTTGATGGGGCGAAACTCAACCTCTTGTCCATCTCCCAGTCATGCAACTGCCATATTAGGGTAGTTTGTTTGCAATTTGTATTCTATGCATAAAAAAATCTTTGTCTTCATCACCCTTGGAAATAAATCCAAATCCTCTTTTAACATTGAGCTACTTAACCAGTCCAGAAAATTTAGTGGGTGTTGGGTGTCCATGGTTGGTGTAGAGTGAGGAGGTGGTGTTGTTCTTGCTGCTGCCAGTCTGTGCTCCAGCCTCCTTTCCAGGGTCTTAGGTAGCCTACCCCTTTCCAGGATCCAGCAGATAATCCTTCTTCTTTGCCTGGTCTCTGATTGGCTGGTGGGCCAATCACCAGCAATAGCTCCACCCCCTCCTTGCCTCTCGATCCAAAAGGATTAACAGGCTTTGAGGTTCTGCGTAAAGGTACAAGGCGAACGGCTTGGCCAATCAGATGCCATGTTTGTTTCTAGTTACGTTTTGGGGATGAAGGCGGGGATTCCCTCTCTAGCAGTTGCAGAAATTCCCCAGATAGCTGGGGGTCAGGTGCGGGAGGAATGGGCCTGTTTCTGTGATTTTTCATGGTGATGTTGTCTCTCTTTCTTTCTTGCTTCTGGTAGGGTATTTTTTTCTTCTATATGAGTGAGGGAGACAAAAGGCAGAACTGCCTGTGGAGAGTACCTCCCCCAGAGTTGAAAGAGTGACAGGGCTAACATCAATGGACGTTCGAGCCAAAATGCCTATACACAGGGAGTTTGAAGCAATTTAAGCCATAGGAAGGGGGAAAGACTGATTATGGGAGAAAGATTCAGAGATCAGCAGTTTAGGAGAAAGATTGAGAATAAATTTTCACTCTTGGGTTGGAGAGATGCACAAAGTAGGGGTGGGATTGTATTGCAAGACGGGTGCTACATGTTCTATGAAGAGGGGATGGTATGCACTGAGAGAGCTCTGAGGAACACTGATTATTGTAATAGCGGTAGAATAGTGAGAGAGATGCAACATTGCGGCGAAGAGAGAGAGAGAAAGAGAGATCGCAGAGAATTGGTGAATGGACGAGAGTTAATGAGATGAAAGGCTTTCTTTTCTACATTGTCTAAAAGTGCTGTGTGAGAGGATCCTCCCCACACGTGTGAAAAATACTCTATATATAGACGCACTGTGCCCCTGTACAGAGTAAGAAGCTATACAGGGATATAGAACCGCCAGAGGTAGTTGAGCACACCCAGATTCTGGGAAGCTGTTTTATCAAGAGTGGTAATATGATTTTTCCAAGAGAGATCAGAAGAAAAAGAGACGCCGAGAATATTAAGAGAGGATGAAGGGTTAATTTGTATGTTGTTGAAGAGCAAGTCATGCTTTTATAGAAGGGGGCGATGAGTAGACAGATGGAAAAATTTAGTTTTGGAAGCATTGAAAGAAACAAGGTTTTAGAGAGATCAGAAGGTAAGTGCTTTATGGCCTCCTTATGTAAGTTTTGGAGTTCCTGTTGTGAGTGATGTTGTGGAAGGCTAGTTGAATAGTGTAATGTAGAGTCGTCAGTATATGAGTGAATGGTGCTGGAGGTGCAGTTGAGAAGGTCGTTAATGAATATACAGACGATAATTGAAGATAGGACAGAACCCTGAGGAACACCGGAGTTGATATGATGAGGAAGTGAACGGTGACCATCCACAACCCAGCTATAGAACGGCCAGAAAGGAAATTAGAGACAAAGGCACAGATGGAGGGATAGAAATTGAAGGAGGGTAGTTTGGAGATGAGGGATTTGTGCCACTCTATCGAAGGCCTTCGATATGTCTAGCGCAACAGAAAAGTCTCATCGAATTCCCGAATGGAGGAGTTAGTCAGATAAGAAAGAAGATAACCGGTAGAGTGGCCTTTAAGGAAGCTATACTGGCGGTCTGAGAGAAGGTTATGGGAAGATAAATGCTTAAGAAATTTTGAGGTAAGAATAGTTAAAAAAAATGTAAAGATGCAAGAAATGAGAGCAAGTGGACGACAGTTGGAGGGTTGAGACGGTCACCCTTCTTTGGGATAGGTTGAATCAGAGCAAACTTCCAGCAAGAAGGGAAGACGTTAGAAGAGAGACAGAGATGAAAGAGTTTACCTAGGCATGGAGTCAGCACGGAAGCACAGTTTTTAAGTACAACAGTAGGAACACCGTCTGCTCGGTACAAAAGTACATTCTTGGAAGAGATTATGATGTTACGCATAAGTAGGAGAGAGGGGGGTGGAGAGGGAGGAATAGCACCGGAATCATCCAAGGTGCAGTTTCTAGCGAAAGTTTGAGCGAAGAGTTCAGCTTTGTCAGAGGATGAAGTGATGGTAGTGCCGTTAGAATGGAAAAGAGGAGGGAAAGACGAGGAAGACAAATTGTTAGAGAGGTTTTTGTCTAGATGCCAAAAGGCTTGGGAAGAGCTAGAGTTGGATAGTTCAGTGCATATATTATTGATGAAAGAATGTTTGGCGAGTCGGAGAACAAATTTGGCTTGATTCCGGGCAGAAACATAGGAAGAATGAGATTCTTGAGTTTGAAGTTGACGGTACCATTTGAATGCTTCCTCCTTATTGCGGACAGCAGTAGAACAAGCATGAGTAAACCAATTTTTTTTGTGCATAAGATTGAGAGAAAGAAAATGGAATGTATGCTTCCATTCCCAAGAAGTTTACCTCGGTAATGCGTTCAGCACTCTTCGAGGGTCCCCGGCCACATAAGCAAAAGTCATTCCATGGGAAATCAAAGAAGTACTGCCGGAGAGCCTCCCAGTCAGCAGCGCCAAAGTGTCACAAGCACCGCCGGCTGCGAGGATCGGGTGGCCGTACCGGAAAGATAGGACAGGTGACAGACATAAGATTATGGTCGGAGGAGCCCGAGTGAGAGGAAAGATTTACAGTATAAGCAGAAGGGTTAGAGGTTAGAAATAAGTCAAGAATGATGGGCCGATCTCCGAGACAATCTGGGATACTGGTGGGTTGCTAGACTAACTGCTCTAGATCATTTAAGATAGAAAAGATGTAGGCTTGTCCACCAGGTTGGTCAATGGAAAGAGAGGAGAGCCATTGGCGGTGGTGAACATTGAAATCTGGGATTGAGATTTCTGCATAAGGAGAGATGGATAAAATGTATTCCACTTTAGAAGTTTGATAATCAAAGAATTTGGGATAGTCAGTAGAATTAGGGGAGAGATAAACAGCGCAAAAATATCTAGTTTCAGAGTGACAAGAAAGCTTTAGCCAGAGAGTTGAGAATTCAGAAGATCAAAGTTGGGAACATGAGAGAAAGCAAGATTGTTGTGTACATATACGCAACATCCACCTTTGGCTTGAAACTGAGGATAGAGATAGTAGGAGGATACAGAGAAGGGTTTGCTGTGAGTAGTCACAGACAACTGGGTTCCGGTTAGATAGAGAAGATCAGGGTTGGCAGAGGACAGGTGGTGTTCCACAGAGTGGAAATTAGAGGAAAGGCCACAAATGTTGCAGAAGTTAATAGTAAGAGTAAAAGGTAGTGGTTCAGAGCTTATTGGCGAGTCATTGCCAGGGGGCGAACCAATGTGGGCATTTCTGCCCCCCCCCCCCCCCCCCTCCCAGGGACTCCGAGGTGGGTCGTGGTTGTGTTAATTTTGGTATGACATTTTGAAAAAGTTATTTATTTTTTTATTTTTTTTCTATGTGATTGAGGGAGGCAAAAGGCATAACTGCCTATAGCGAGTGCTCCCCCATAGTTGAAAGAGTGACAGGGCCAAAATCAAGGGACGTTGGAGCCAAAATGCCTGGACACACAGAGTTTGAAGGAATTTAAGTCATAGGAAGAGGGAAAGACTGATTCTGGGAGAGAGTTCCAGAGCTCAGCTGTTGTGTAGAAGAAAGTTTGAGAGTAACGTTTCACTCTTGGGTTGGAGAGTTGCACAGAGTAGGGGTGGGATTGAGTTGCAAGGCGGGTACCACGTGCCCTACGTAAAGGAGGTGGTATGCACTGGGATAGCTCTGAGGAACACTGATTATTATAGTAGTGATAGAATAGCGAGAGAGATGCAACATTGCGGCGGAGAGAGAGAGATTGCAGAGAGTTGGTGAGTGGACGGGAGTTAATGATACGAAAGGCCTTACTTTTAACTTTGTCTAGAAGAGCGGTGTGAGAGGAACCTCCCCACACATGTGAACAATACTCAATACAAGGCCGCACTATGCCCCTGTACAGAGCAAGAAGCTGTGCAGGGGAAAAGAACCCCCTAAGGCAGTTGAGCACACCCAGCTTCTGGGAGGCTGCCTTAGCAAGACTGGTAATATGGTCCTTCCAAATGAGAGCAGAAGAAAAAGAGACACCAAGAATATTGAGAGAAGATGAAAGGTTGATTTTTGTATTGTTGAAGAATAAGGGATAGTCCGCTGGGAGATCCTGACGGGTAGATAGATGGAGAAATTGGGTTTTGGAAGCATTAAAGTTAACAAGGTTTTCTCTGCCCCAATTGGAAATAGTATTTAGATCAGAATTTAAGAGTTCTATGGCTTCATTACGTTTGTCGTTGAGGGATTGCTGGCAGGGGCATTCTGAAAAACTAATGGAGTAGTGTAAGGTTGAGCCATCTGCGTATGAATGGATGGGAATTAAAGTACAGTTAAGGAGATAATTTATAAAAATTAGAAAGAGAATAGGAGATAGGACAGAGCCCTGAGGAACACCGGAGTTTATAGGGTGAGGAAGTGAACAATGGCCGTCCACAACCGCGGCTATGGAACGGCCGGAATGAAATTAGAGACAAAGGCACAGATGGAGGGATAGAAACCGAAGTTTAGAAATTAAAGATTTATGCCAGACTCTATCGAAGGCTTTCGATATGTCTAGTGCAATAGAAAAAGTCTCACCGAAGTCCCGAAAGTTGGATGACCAAGAGTTAGTAAGATATGAAAGAAGATCACCAGTAAAGTGACCCTTAACCCTTGTCTAGCGGGGTGTTTTGGGCTATTTTGGGCATATTCAGGCCCTCCTGAATGATCAATCAAGTATCTGCATGAAAAGAAATGTATTCAGCAAAAAACTAGGCGCTAAAAGCTTCAAAATGAGACCAGAACGAGCTACGTAGCACTCGTGGTTCTCATGCAGTAGTGCCACGAACATGGGAGTTTAGCGTATAGCGGTATATTTTCCCCAGCTATGCTCACTACTGGCTACGCTGCCGTCCTCTCGAGAACACAGGGAGCGTGAGTCAGTGGGTGGTGGTAAGCCCTGGGTGTCGGACGTGTGGCCGGCTGCGCTCCCGGCCATTTGCACTCGATTTTAACCCTTTAAAAGCCTTAACCCTTTATTAGCGGCGCGCAACTTATGTCGTGTGAAAGAAATTTGGACTAAGTGGCGGTTCACAACTTATGTCGTGTGCCATTTTCAGCACGTAATGTTGCTGAGAGAGAGAGATAAGTGGTGGCAGGAGAGTAGCAAGCGTATGACTGCTCCAGACCACCGCGGCGGACCTACTGACATGAATCCCACCCTCCCCCACCCTCACGCACTCGCTACACAGGGAATTATGTAGGGAAACTACCTAATTACATGGTTTTTGCACTCGTGTTGCGCGATCATTGCAAGAAAACTAGCGGTCGTACAAGGATGGTTGGAGTGTCATTGGAAAGCTCTGTTTATGCCCTTTCAGGGATAGATACTTGTTTTACGCTCTGGGTCTTATTAGGGTAAAAACACCCCGCTGGGCAGTACATATAAGTTACCGCCTAGGCCGCTCGTTAGGTGTTAATAATGCTCCTAACTTGCTGCAAATTGGTGCACGACTTAAGTCGAGCGCCGCCAATAAGGGGTTAAGGAAGCCATACTGGCGATCTGAGAGCAGATTATGAGAAGAGAAATGCTTAAGAAATTTGGAAGCAAGAATAGTTTCAAAAACTTTAGAAAGACAAGAGATGAGAGCAATTGGACGATAGTTGGAGGGTTGAGAGCGGTCACCCTTCTTTGGGACAGGTTGAATGTGAGCAAACTTCCAGCATGAAGGGAAGACGTTAGAGGATAGACAGAGACGAAAAAGTTTGCCTAGGCAGGGATTCAGCACGGAAGCACAGTTTTTGAGAACAACAGGAGGAACACCGTCCGGACTGAACGCCTTATTAGTGTTAAGCCCAGAGAGGGTAGAAAGTACATCTTTAGGAGAGATTAGGATATTAGGCATAAGTAAGAGAGAGGAGGGCGGAGAGGGAGGAATAGCACCGGAATCATCCAAGGTGGAGTTTCTAGCAAAAGTTTGAGCGAAGAGTTTAGCTTTGTCAGAGGAAGAAGTGATGGTTGTGCCATCAGAGTGGGAAAGGGGAGGGAAAGACGAGGAAGAGAAATTGTTGGAGAGGTTTTTGGCTAGATGCCAGAAAGCTTGGGAAGAGCTAGAGTTGGATAGTTCAGTGCATTTATTATTGATGAAAGAGTGTTTGGCAAGTCGAAGAACAAATTTGGCTTGATTCCGGGCAGCAACATAGGAAGAATGAGAGTCTTGAGTTTTAAGGCGTCGGTACCGTTTGAATGCTTCCTCCTTATTGCGGACAGCAGTAGAACAGGTGTGAGTAAACCAAGATTTTTTAGCATTAGTCTGAGAGAAAGAGAATGGAATGTATGCTTCCATGCCCGATAGGATTACCTCGGTAATGCGTTCAGCACTCTCCGAGGGTCCTCGGCCACGGAAGCAGAAATAATTCCATGGGAAATCAAAGAAGTACTGCCGGAGAGCCTCCCAGTCGGCAGCGCTAAAGTGCCGCAAGCGCCGCCGGCTAGGAGGATCGGGTGGCCGTACTGGAGAGATAGGACAGGTGACAGAGATAAGTTTATGGTCGGAGGAGCCCAAAGGAGAGAAAAGATCGACAGTATAAGAAGAAGGGTTAGAAGTTAGAAACAAGTCAAGAATGTTGGGCCGATCTCCGATGCGATCCGGGATACGGGTGGGTTGCTGAACTAACTGCTCTAGGTCATTTAGGATAGAAAAGACGGAGGCTTGTTCACCAGGTGGATCAGTAGTGTGAGAGGAGAGCCATTGGCGGTGGTGAACGTTGAAATCTCCTAAGATGGAGATTTCTGAGAAAGGAGAAATGGATAGAATGTGTTCCACTGTAGAGTTTAGATAGTCAAAGAATTTGGGAAAGTTGGTAGAGTTAGGGGAAATATAGACAAAACAGAAATATTTAGTAAGAGAATGACAGGAAAGTTTGAGCCATAAAGTCGAAATCGGGAACACGAGAGCAATTGAGTTTGTTGTGCACGTATGCACAACATCCGCCTTTGGCTTTGAAACTAGGATAGAGAAAGTATGAGGATACAGAGAAGGGGCTGCTGGCTGTTGCTACAGTATGTAAGGTGTTTGTAGTATAATGTATTGATAGGAGGAGAAGGTGTTTTGGAGGGCAGGCTGGGGTTGCCCTTAATATTGATGAGGCACAGAAAGGATCAGCTAGGGAGACCAGTTGGTGAAACAGGAGTTCCAGCTGTCCTTACTAACCACCTAGCACTCCCAGTGAGTACCGCCCTGTTCGGCTGGTGCCTACAGCCTCCTCCTATAGCAAAATACAGTATATATATATTCCAAGCATTGTGTGTATCCTTGTGGTTCTGCTCAACATATTTATTTTGTTCTTACGTTCTTGCTAAATGTTTTGCAGATGACAGGGAGGGTTGGAAGAAGGAGGGAAGGGGGGGGGGGGGGCATCTGGAGGAAAGTGTGTGGAAGGGGATACTTTTAGTAATGATGGTGATGTTACCCCTCTCCCCTCAATCTCAACAAAGGTAAGCATTATATACTGGTAACTTGAGCAACCTCGCATATGATTATTGTTTATTTGGAAGTTAAGGGGTTTGAGACTAGCTTACCATGGCTTGAGCCTGTCAGCAACCACATGATTGCCAATATAGTATTGATATTACAGATGATGTTTAGACTTACACCTAAACATTGGAGTTTTATGTAGAAACTGGGTTAACTCCCCAAGTGACAGAAAATGTGTGAAGTTGTTACCTTCTCAGTGATGAGCCATATAGTCTAAACATATAAATATCACATAGATAAATATTCTGCCATTAATCCCCGACTGACAACGTTTGTGCCCGAGTACTGTGACCTTACGATATCGTTCATAGTGCTATAATGTTGTTTGCTGGTACAGTTTTGGAGCTGAAGCTCTCCAGTTGAAGCTGTGGCAATAATATTTTTGAACAAATAGCCTAGTAAGAACCATTAGGTCTGTTGTTGTTTAACTTCCTTTGTATTTCTGTGTATTCCTTTGTATTCCTTCTGTGGCGTTATCATAGAAGTGATTCCACTCACTTCGGCCAATAACTTCATCAGAATCGTATTTTTGTGATGCATGGTAATACAGATATTAACACGTGAATAAGGGAGCATTTTTCCACAAACCCAATACACCAACCCAAAGCATGGGGGAACTATCACACAAACTTGTATTCATGCATGTCAGTAAGTTTGGACTTGATGTAGAAAAACACATACAGTATATACGAACAGTGCATTATTGCAATTACACCATGAACAAACCATAGCCCTAATATTTATTTACAAGCAGAAAAGCAGACAGACCGTGAACACAGTTGGTTTATTGAGCCATTAGCATTAAGAATATGGTGGTACAAGTCAACACAGAGATAAGTGATAAGATCAAACCGCAAGGTGGCTGTGGACTTGGAGCATGCTTGGGTGTTGGGTAAAGGTATATAAGTGGGGTGATGGGAAACCAGTGAGTCAGTCAGTGAGGCACCATGAGGGCGTTAGCAACTCTATTGCTTCTCTCCCTATTGGCTGGGGCGAAGGCAGGTAAGATCCAGAATAACAAACTACAAGCAGGGTTGCCCGATATTGCTTGGTTTAGCAACGTTAATGACAATGTATATATCCACAATACCCTGACAACATCTACAAGCCATCAAAGAGTTCCCTTGGGAATTGGGGGATAAGGGAAATTGTTTGCAGTGTAAAGTGTTATACAATGTATATAATAATTTTCTCACGCTGATTTGATATTCAGTAACATTTGCTTTAATGAAAAAAACATGGGTTGTACTGCCTCCTCTAAGAAGGTTGACATTCTAAATGCTGTAATGTTCTATTTCCTAAAGGCACTAACACATGTTTGTCTTATGATTATATTTTAAAACTGAGAAAGCTAATTTTCTTAGCAGTCCGGTTTGGGTGAGTAAAATCGCATCCCACAATAACTGGAATCATATTCATGTGAGTTGTGTGTATACAAAACGGTGGTTATATCTTAATAACTCCCATTTTGAGTTTTATGGAGGAATCCCCCCCTCCTCCCTTCTCTCATTGAATAAAGAGGAACATCTTGCTCAAGCCTTCGCTATAAACTCCAACTTGAATGATTCCGATGCTGTTCCTCCCTCTCCACCCCCTCTCTCTTACTAATACCTAATATCAAAATTTCTTCTGAGGATGTACGTTCTGCCCTCTCTAGGCAGAATGGTGTTATTCCTGTTACATTAAAAAAAAAAAAAAAACGTGCTGACTCCCTGCCTAGGCAAAGGCTTTCATCTCTGTCTTTACTTTAACATCTTTCCTTCTTGCTGGAAGTTTGCTCTTATTTAACCTGTCCCAAAGAAGGGTGACCGCTCTCAACCCTCCAATTATTGTCCAATTTATCTAATTTCTTGAATTTCTAAAGTATTTAAAGCTATTCTTAATTCAAAATATCTTAAGCATTTGGCTTCCCATAATATTCTTTCAGATCGCTAGTATGATTTCCTTAAGGGCCACTCTACTGATGATCTTCTTTCTTATCGTACTAACTCTTGGTCATCTTCCTTTCGGGACTTCGATAAGAATTGCTCTATTACGCTAGACATATCATATGCCGTTGATAGAATCTGGCACAAATCTCCAATCTCAAAACTATCCTCCTTCGGTTTCTATCCCTCCATCTGTGTCTTTATCTCTAATTTCCTTGCTTGCCGTTCCATAGCTGCAGTTGTGGACGGTCATCGCTCACTTCCTCAACCTATCAACTCAGGTGTTCCTCAGTGTTCTGTCCTGTCTCCACTTTTCTTTCAAATATTAATGATATTCTCAACCGTACCTCCTGTCCTATCCACTCATATGCTAATGACTCTGCCTTACGCTATTCACCTAGTTTTCCACATTGATTCAGAATGCAATCACCTCAAAACTAACGTGATGAGGCCATAGCATTTTTTGTTTTGTTTTTGTGTTTTCTGTTATGCATCGTTGTAATCCAACTCGCTTATTTATTCATTATATAAAGCTCCTTGTTTAGGATACTTAGAATCAAATCCTGCTCGACAGGAACACAAATAGCAATAATAATGATCTTTCTATGTTACTCAATCACGCTCCAAACACAATAAACACACGGGGTAATTACACTAGTTTTTATAATACAAACAGTGGTACATGGAAATGGCACATCTGGATTCCAACTATAGAGTATGGGTCCAATGTTGAATCAAAGGTGACTTGGAAAGAGTTAACAAAATGTTACTCCTTTGTGAATAATTATGTCACTTACAAAGCATCAAACATGAAATATACAATTATACAAGATAAACTCATAATATATGATGACAATACATATACGGGTCAAGTGTATATCTAGACAAATAATAATTAAATAATGTGGGTAACTGATATCATCTACATCATTTAGGGGAGGTATGGCGGAGTGGTCTTGCCACTGGACTGATAATCCAATAGACCCGGGTTCGAATCCCAATATGTCAATGGGAAGATATTATTGGGATGGAATTTGTGCTGTACCTAGTATCAGTGCATTACCACAGCACACCGAAATGCCAAAAAGAATACCCTCATTGTTCCCTGATTAAATAGCATTGTATGAATATTCCCATATTCAAAAATATGCTAGAGGGGGGCAATGCCTAGTGAGTTAATTGCTCAATAGGTGGCGTTCTGAGAGTGAGGGTCCGAGCCTGGGGGATGAGACTGTGAAGCACAGAGGCGGAGTAGCTTCAGAGATGGAGTTGCTTCGAGCCGTGAAGCTTCACATGTCTCACTCCCTAGACTGGAGCAAGACCTCACGGGCCTCTCCGTGTTCAGCGGTATAGTGTAAAGGCTATCAGCCTATGCCCGAGAGGGAGTAGTTGGAATATAGACAAAAAAATAAAAAATCTCAGGTACGCACAGGTAAGCGTGGCTCGAAATACAAATAGGTCGCCAGGCAAGGTAGGCGGTCAAAGCTGCCATGCGAGAGGTTAAGGTCAAAGGTACTGCGGTCAGGCTGAATAAATACTTGATTTAGTGCAACGTTAAATCAGTAACAAAAGATATGAAATTAACTTTACTCCTGGTGATAAGATAATTAAATTTGCAATTTAACTACATAAGACTAATTGTGAATAATCTCTCACACGATACACGAAAAATAAATTCAATCGTAAATGAGCTAGAATCACAGTCAAGGAGGAACTCAAATTCACAAAACACGTAGTGAATCAATATAGCGAAACAATTGCTATCTGAGCAGTGAGTTTGAATAAATTAACAAACTACTGTAAATAAAATCAGACACAGAACGAAGTAGTGACAGATAATAGCCGAATTGAGGGCTGATGAATTATAAGATAAACTATAGATGCAGAACGAAGTAGCGACTATGAATAACCCGAAAACAGGTTAGTAAAGTATAGAATACTATCAAGACAAAGAACGACGTAGTGTTTTACAAATAGCCGAATGAAGGCTGATGAATACAGGAATGTATAATTAGAATTCATAAACTTGGTTGTGAAAGAATATCATAAACCGGGTAACGTAATGAATCGGATTATTAACAAGAACTAATATAGATTAGGAATCTTGAGCATAGATTAATTCAATCTCAATGGAACGGGTTTTTTACTTTTAATAATGGCGAATTTGTACTCTAAGTGATCTCTTATGATAAATGGACGTAGCACTGTCCGGAGTTTGAGATTAAGTTTTAAGAAGGAAAATTGCTCTCGTTACACACTTCACTTCGAACTTGGACACTCGATCAATAATAACACAACTGAATAAAATCTGTGAGCAATCACTAAGTATAACGTATACTATAGAGTATGTAACGTAAGTAAAAAATATATAGAACGTTGACGTGGACTTAAATAGGTTAAATCATGAATATTATATATTATAATTAAACTGCACAGGTAGAAGTTAGGTTCTCGTAATACACGAACAAATTAGTTCAAGGAGAGTCCGGAAAAGGCCTCTATGATAATGTTAATTTGATAATGTTAATTTGAACACTCGCAAATTTGATATTACTTTCACAATAATTCCCAAAACATAGTAACACAGAGACACTTAGGGTATGTATGTAGAGGAGAAGTAATATCCATGAGAGAGAATCTGGACGACGTAGGACTCGTAGCTCCTCCTTCGATTGGACACCAAAGGGAACTGCCTCTCTCACACACAGCTAGAAACGGTCACTTCTAGTTCTTCTAACACACCTCTGGGTCGCCACACTCGTTGAACATTTTATAGGGAAAATGGCATTTTGGCTCGAACGTCCCTTGATTTTGGCCTTGTCACTCTTTCAACTATGGGGGAGGCACTCGCTATAGGCAGTTCTGCCTTTTGCCTCCCTCAATCACATAGAAAAACAAAAGTAGATACCCACTAAAAGCTTAGCTAATGGAAGGTATTGCCTCATGTTTGCCTATCGATCATATATTTCGGTCAGGCTATATTCAGATGATAATTTGAGTCTAATTTAATTCATTTCGGAATAGTAGGGACATGGGGATTTCGATCTTTTAATTATTGTGAAGTTAATAATTGTCTTAAAAATTTAATTAACATGGGAATACATGGATATAGTTATTCTTTATTTCTTAAAATTACACTCATATTGTAGAAAGCGTGCATGGGTGCAGGATAAATGTTTTGCATGTATTTGTCTTTTCCTTGATTTTCAACGTTGCAGGCAAGGCTTTTGTTTATCAACTATTGTTGATATAGGTGATTTTCTGCACTGTAGAGGTGGTTCTTTTGGTCACATCTGTTGAAATATGACATTGGATGTTGATGAGGTATTAGCATAAACTCTTCCTCATTATAATCCAAATCTGGTTCCTGGGTTGGGTACGCCTTTGTCCCGTATCCCGGACCTTGTGATTGGTCCGGAAGGGGCCCTTGTGATTGGCCCGGAAATAGGTCATGCTCGATAAGTGGCCCTGCATTTCCTGTAGGTCCCGGTAGAGGGCGTTGATATACTGTATATGGGTAGACTGTTTTGTTTGCTGATCCCATGGAAAACTTGGATTAATTATGATGGACTGCGTTGTTTCTTTCTCGGTCCGGATATGTGCCCTTCGCTTCGTTCTTTTCCTCTCCTTTATGTTAGCTATCCTGGCTCTGGTTGGTTGAGTCTCTTCTTGGTTTATGAGTGCATCTGAAGGGGTTGCTAACTTGGCTGCTTGCAACCCCATCATTTCATTTTCTATGTGAGTGAGGGAGACAAAAAGCAGAACTATCTATAGCGAGTGCCTCCCCCAGAGTTGAAAGAAAGACAGGGCCAAAATCAAGGGACGTTCGAGCCAAAATGCCTGGACACACGGAGTTTGAAGCAATTTAAGTCATGGGAAGGAGGAAAGACTGATTCTGAGAGAGAGTTCCAGAGCTCAGCTGTTGAGTAGAAGAAAGACCGAGAGTAACATTTCACTCTTGGGTTGGAGAGTTTCACAGAGTAGGGGTGGGATTGTGTTGCAAGACGGGTACCACGTGCCCTACGTAGAGGAGGTGGTATACACTGGGAGAGCTCTGAGGAGCACTGATTATTGTAGTAGCGATAGAATATCGGGAGAGATTGTAGAAAGTTGGTGAGAGGACGGGAGTTAATGATATGAAAGGCCTTCCTTTCTACTTTGTCTAGGAGTGCGGTGAGAGAGGATCCACCCCACACATGTGAACAATACTCAATACAAGGACGCACTGTGCCCCTGTACAGAGCAAAAAGCTGTGTAGGGAGGCTGCCTTAGCAAGACTGGTAATATGGTCCTATCTTTTGATCTATCAACTATCTCCGGTTGAGGTAGAGGAAATCTTGTTACTTTCAATGCTTCCAAAACCCAATTTGTCCTCCTATCTACCCGTCACTATCTTCCACACGACTCTGTTTTTCTTCAACAAAACACAAATCAAACCTTCAGCTTCTCTCAGTTTTCTTGGTGTTTCTTTTTCTCCTGGCTTTTCTTGGAAAGATCATATTACCACTCTTGCTAAAATAGCTTCCCAGAAGTTGGGTATGCTCAGCCGTCTCCATGGGTTCTTCACCCCTGCACAGCTTCTTGCTCTGTATAGAGGCACAGTGCACCCATGTATCGAGTATTGTTCGCATGTGTGGGGAGGGTTCACCAGACTTCTCGAAATGGTAGAGTTAAAAGCATTTTGTCTTATCAACTCACTTCCTCTTACTAATTCCCTACAATCTCTCTACACGCCGCAATGTTGCATCTCTCTCACTCTTCTACCGCTACTACGTACAATAATCAGTGTTCTTCAGAGCTTTCTCAGTGCATGCTTCCTCCCTTACGGAAAGTGAAGGGCACTCGCCTTTCAACACACTCCCGCCCCTATTCTGTCCAACTCTCTATCCCAAGAGTGAACTGATTTTCCCAGCATTTATTCTACTTAACCCCTTCTGTACCGGCGACGTCTTTTCATTATATTCTGGCTTCTACTTATCTATTTTATTCAGTTTTGGAAGGATCTCTAGCAATTATAAGGCTTCAAACTATCTCAATCAACCCCTTTAACTACCACAAATCCTTCTTAAGCTACATAAAATCGTCCAAATATAGCTAGAATTAGATACAACAAACGTTGCCGGTACAGAAGGGGTTAACAAGAAAGCTTTGGAACTATCTCCCTCAATCCATCTTTCCCTCATCCTATGATTTAAACTGCTTCAAGCTCTGTGTGTCCATTTTGACTCAAACGTACCTTGAATTTGGCTCACTGTCACTCTATCATCTCTGGAGGAGACACTTGTTACAGACAGTTTTGCCTTTTGTCTCTTTCACTGACATAGAAAAAGAGAACAAGACTAACTATTCAATATGCATGAGCCAGCCAACTAAATATTTTGTATATAATATATCGTGATCTCAAAAATCTACTGATTCATTTGAAGGGCTCAGCAACGGTGAGGTCCTTTCCAATATATTCTGTTAACTATTGCACAGTTTAATCAGATATGAAGGACGTCTACACATAGAAAGGCTGCAGACTTTCTCAATTAACCCTTTTAGCTACCAAATGTCCTTCCGAAGCTTGATAAAATCGTTTAAATGTAACTGAAATCAAATAAAAAGAGACCAGATCGGTACTGAAAGGGTTAATAACTAAAGAGCGTCAGCATATCGAAGTGTTTTGGTTTGGACCCATAATCTCTCTCTCTCTCTCTCTCTCTCTCTCTCTCTCTCTCTCTCTCTCTCTCTCTCTCTCTCTCTCTCCCAAATAATGTAATAGTCAGTTCCTCTATAGATACATTTAAGAACAATCTAGACTCATACCACATAATTTATAAATTTGTATGGAGTAGGCAGTAATTATCACCGTTATTTTTTTTTTCAGTTGAAGAAAGCATAAGAAAACAGAAGTAAAAAAAAAAAAAAAAAAAAAATGATAAAAAATCATAATTAAAAATGTATATACGACTAAGGGTGACGGGTTGCATGAATCCAATTAACCCCAAAATGTACATACTACTAAGGCAAACGGTTGCATCAATTTTCCTTTCTTTTTCCAATCGTTTCTGTTCATTCTTTCTAGGGATTTCAAAGCCCAGCAATGTTAATCACTTCCAATTTTTGTATGTACGGCAATTGCCGTCCTGATCACCTCGTTTGGATCGTAAGGTCTGTGTGGCCAGTGTATCTATGTAAATTTATATATCTCTTTATATATATATATATATATATATATATATATATATATATATATATATACATATAATTATATACACATGAAATACAACCAGACGAAACAAGGAGAGAGACAGAAAGCAAGCGAGGAGGGACGCAGTACAACAACGACCTAACTCTCTTGTCACCCCAGGTCCCGCTGTCACTCGAGTGGCCAGGACTGACAGTGCAGAGGAACTACATGATATAAACAACCCTATAAGAGTACCCGCGGTACAACAGCGGCCTAAGATCCCCTGTACCCCAGACCCTTCTAACATTGGGTCTGCCAAAACATCAGGCATCACATCTGTGAGGGGTTTCACACCTCACCACTATTGAGGTCCAGTGACGAGCCACCTTTGTTCGCTTCAAACAGACTACCAGTGATATCTCAAACCAGGGTGTGACCATTCCAGCCAAAACCACTGGAAGTCAGGTAGGTGAACAATTAGTACTGCAATTTGCACCACTAGAGGTTGGAAGTCATTGGCCCAATATTTCCCCATCCTCCCGTGTCTGCTGGTCCTTTGTTCGCGGTCCCAAAACTGGATACGGTCCCTAGTACCTTGAGAGCTTGGTGCTTATTTGGAATGGGAAGCTTGATCCAGGAATCGTGTATAATCATGTTGACCACTATAAAATTGTTATGTGGGAGTCATAATTGGCCTGCTTCACATTTTTATAAGGAATAAATACTGCTCTATCAAAGTACTCCCAATACACTTGGCTCAAAGTGGGGAAATTATAGTTCTGGTTGTTTAAACATGTGTAGATTTATAGGTTTGGACTACTGGAAGTCATTGGCCCAGTATTCCCCTATAAATCAATTCTGGTGAACTTTTTCCACCCAGCATAAAGCAGCTCGCTACTTGAGTACCCGTGGGGACCCGTAGGCTAGCCACCATGCCGAGGACCTCTACCTGTGTGTGTGCCATTGTAGTACTGCAGGACCTGTCCAACCACCAGACGAGAAGTGGATGAGGGACAAGAATCCAAGAAGAAAAGTGTTAATTTAGTAAGAGGCTATTTTATAGACCTCCCTTTTAATTTTATTAGGCCTCAATTGTAGAAAACCATTACACATACTATCCGAGATTTTCTGTTTCATATTTCTTACACAATTCCTCTAGGGATTCATTCTGTATGTAACATCAACCAGATACATGTAAAATCAAATTACTGATGTGACACTTTTTACTTCTTTTCTTGAGTGACCCCTTCTATTATTGTGATTTTCTCTAAAAGAGTGTGCGACCTTTACCCGTGTGTGACCGAATGTGTTACCGACCGATATACTGAAGACTACGTGTTGAGTCCTTCCCTTATGTATATAAAGAGTATAGTTTAAACTTTTGCCTTCAACAAGTATCCCATTTAATTGATACTGTATTTGCTAATTCAGAGGAACTCGCTATATATGTGTATTATGTATTGATGTTATTTTGTTCTTGTATGTCTGTAATCGTTAATTGCTAAGCCATAATATTATTTCTCGTATACAAATAAATCGGTATTAAATGTTGTTCTGTGTTGTCTATGTCCTGTTGCATACCTATGCTTATTTCTTATGTTAGTTTCATTCCTCATATACAGTATATATATAGGGAAGGTGTGCTGGAACGGTCTTGCCACTGGACTGGTAATCCAATGGTCCCGGGTTCGAGTCCCGATGTATCAATGGGAGGATATTATTGGAATGGAATTTGTGCTTTACCTAGTATCAGTGCATTACCACAAAGCCCACCGAAACGCCAACAAAATATCCTCATTGTTCCCTGATTAAATATGATACAGGGGGGTAATGCCTAGTGAGTTAATTGCTCAATAGGTGGCGTTCTGAGGGTGAGGGTCCGAGTCTGCAGGGTGAGACAGTGAAGCACGAAGGAGAGGCAGCTCCAGAGAATGAGCTGCTTTGAGCCGTGAGTGATCAACCAAGCGCCGTGCATATTGCGAATGTAAGGTGGCAAAGGCTTGTTGCAGCTCTAAGTGCCTCACATATCTCACTCTCTAGACTGGAACGAGACTTCACGGGCTACACCGTTGAATGTACAGGCTCTCAGCCTATGCCTGAGAGAGAGAGTAAGTTGGAATAAAAAATCAATAAAAAGAAAGATAACATATATATATATATATATACTGTACAGTATATATATATTGTATATATATATATATATTGCATATATGTATATATATATATATATATATATATATATATATATATATACTATATACATATATATATATTGCATATACAGTATATATATACATACTGTACATTATTTACAACGGGGCCGACACTTAATGCGTATTACATTTCTATGATGTTCACAGCATCATGGGGAGGCAGTGGAGGAGACAGCACCATGCCTCTCTGCTCGACGGAGTGTCCCATTGCAGCTTCCAAGTTCTCCTACCACCCCGGCCGGACCTATACCTACCAGTACTCCGGCAAGTCCTCCGTTCACCTGAAGGGCGTGGAGGGTGGGGTGACAGAGACGGAGTGGTCTAAGGAAGTTATATTGACGTGGATGAGTCCCTGTGATGTGGCCATTTCTCTCAAATTCCCCAGCGACAGACGTTAGTACTGGTTTTGATTGTACAGTGTATAATTAATATAAATGTATATCCTGTAGCACAGTACGAGTTAATTATTTTTTCTATCAATATTATTTCGGATCATGTGGTGAAGTGCTATGATGTTAGAATGATAAAGTTATAAGTATAGGCAGGCTCCACTTCTTTGCTTAACTGTTTGACAATATTGGGTGGTAAACAAATAGCAGTGAAGAGCATGTATGAGGGTGTAAAGGCGACAGTACGTGTGGAGTGTGAGCAGAGCGAGTTCTTTGACCTGAATATTGGTTTGAAACAGGGGTGTGTGATGTCCCCGTGGTTGTTTACTGTATATATGGATGGAGTCATGAAAGAAATACTATCAAGAGCAGTGGATGTTGGTGTATCGCTGAAAAGGGAGGGAAATGAGTGGAAGCTACCTATACTGCTGTTTGCGGATGATACAGTTCTGATGAGTGATATTGAATGGGAGTTGCAGGGTCTGGTAAATAAGTTTGGAACAGTGTGCGAAAAACGGAATTTGAAGGTAAATGCGGGGAAGAGCAAGGTTATAGTCTTCGAAAGGGGTGAAGTCACAGAGTGTGAGGTGAAGCTGAACGGTCAGGCTATGGAGATCGTCAACTCTTTTAAGTATCTGGGCAGTGTGTTGAGTAAAGATGGGACTATGGATGAAGAAGTGCGGGAGAGGGTACAACAGGGGAAGAGGGTTGTAGGAACGCTGAAAGCAGTAACAAGAAATAGGGCGGTCAGTATGGAAGTGAAGAAGTCCTTGCATGACAGTGTGGTAATCCCGACACTGACTTATGGAAGCGAAGCATGGACGTTTGAGAAGAGACTCAGATCAAGAGTGAGAGCAGTGGAAATTAATTACTTAAGAAGTGCGTGCGGAGTTACATGGAGGGATAGACAGACTAATGAAGAAGTAAGAAGGAGGTGTGGTGTGGAGGTAGATGTGCTGGAAATTGTGAAAAGGAACAACTTGAGATGGTTCGTATGGAACGTATGGAAAGCGAGAGAATGACTAAGAGGGTGTACGAGAGCGAGGTGGAGGGACAGAGAGGGAGAGGTAGACCGAAGGAGAGGTGGAAGGATGGAGTGAGGAAGTATATGAATGAAGGCGGTGCTGGTTGGGGGGAGGGTTTTCGACTGACTGGGGACAGAGGTGCATGGGGGCAGTTCGTTCGTGGCCACACCTTCGGGGATCACGGCGTCAGGCAATAGATAGATAGATAGAACCAAATAGGTGTGATTGGTATAGAGATGCATTGACCCCTATCCATCACTCGTGAAATAGATAGCCTGTCTGGTGCCACGCCATATTTGACGGTGTCCAAATCAGTGACTAATTACTCCTCCGTGAACAACAACGTGTAATACGCAAGTAAGCTGGCCCGCGGGAAAAGAGAAAGATCTTGATCTTGGATGGTGATGGCAAAGAAGTTGCACCGAGGTTATGTGTTTGCCTCCTTTTATCTGTAAACAAGATATCTCAAAAACTTATAAACCGATATTCACGAAGCTTGTGGGCAGAGAGAATATATGTCTAGGAAGAAGTGATACAATTCAGGAGGTGATCGGTAGAGCACATACCTCCGACAGCGTAGCTGGCTCACAAAGTTACGAAGCAATGTTCATGAAATTTGGCGGACAGATAGGATATGCACCAAGGAAGAGGTGATTCTACTTAGGAGGCGATCGGTAGAGCACATACCTCCGCCAATTTTGGCATGCGCTTTCCCAAGTGCCGCTCTAGTGGATATAGTGTGATCATAATATTATGTAAAGGTCAGAAACTGTGACAATTAATAGCTTAAATGGAAGTCACGGTGCGGAAATATACTTGGGTCGACCAGGCCAAGTGGGATATCTCTATTGGTCTCTTTGGTTGAGTGTACGCCTGGTATGTGGGTGACCTGGTTTCAAATCCTGGCCCGGGATAGTTGCTCAAAGATTTTTCTGAGGCGATTTTCTGCATCTAACGAAGCTTAGCGAAGTTTTTGTAAAGAGTAGAGTAAAAATATTTGTGTGTAAGCAATAACAAGTTGGTTTCACACCCGTTTACCAAAAAAAGGGCAGGAGAGGCCTTTGGTATATGGTGATATTGCCAGAGTTCACCATACGTGTTCACAGATGTTGTGCCACACATGCCACAAGTCCTGTGACGTCATCTCTGCTGAACCAATATAATTCGCTCAGACTTGTTTCTCTCTGTTCATTCGAAGTCTTCGCTTCCAAGAGGATGAAGTGATGTAAAGGCCAGACATTGTGGCATTATCCTAAGTGGAAAACCAGGTGCGGAAATATACTTGAGCTGACCATGCCAAGTGGGATATCTTTATTGGTCTCATTGGCAAAGTGCGAGCATGGTGTGTGGGGTGGGGTGGGGAGGGGGGGGGGTGGGGGGGGGGGGTTGCAAATCCTGGCCCGGGATAGCTCCTAATAAAGATTTTTCTGAGGCGAATTTCCGCATCTAACGAAGTTTAGCTGTTATGGTAACATTGTCAAGAGTAGAGTAAACAAATATTTGTGTGTAAGTGACGAGCGGGTTTCACTCCCGTTTCACCTTTACTGACACAAATATTTTGACTCTACTTTTTACAATGTTACCAAAGCAGCTAAGCTTCGTTAGATGCTGAATTTCGCCTCTGAAAAAACTTTATGAGCAGCTATCCCGGGCCGGGATTTGAACCCAGGTCACCTCACACACCAGGTGAGCACTCAACCAAAGAGACCAAAAGAGATATCTCACTTAACCTGGTCGGCTCAAGTATATTGCCGCACCCTGTTTTCCATTTATGCTATTGCCACAATTTCTGGCCTTTACACATGGTGGTGTCACTGGATAGAAAATAAGTATGTGTGGTGTGTTTGGATAGTCAGTAAAGTGGGCTGGTAATAAGAGTGATTACGAGTAGTTCTGGTGGGTGGTGGGGTAGATACTGCACCTAGACCTGCAGACATTGCATGATTAATAGTTTGTCTTTCAAGTGAGCTTCTTTACGGTGAACTTCTTAAATAAAAACCCGCTACTGATGGGTGTGAGTGTTGGTCATATCCAGGGAGTCTGTACCTTACCAAAACAAATTTCTGACAATGTGTTATGGCAATGTTGGTCTGATCGCTTCTCAATGTATTTTGTTAGAAGAATTCAGCTACCTAAATTAATCTTACCTTTTAGCCTCGTTACCGATCATATCAGGTAAGTGTCGGGAGTTAACCCTTACTGTACCGGCGACCTCCTTTTAATCCTATTCTAGCTATATCTAGACGAATTTATGCAGCCTAAGTAGGATCTGTGGTAGTATATGGGGTTAATTGGGATCATTCGAAGCTTGTTAATTGCTTGAAGCCCTTTTTAAACTGAATTAAATCGTCGAATAGTAGCTAGCATAAAACGAAAAGTACGGCACTGGTACTATATTGGTTTAACCCATAACTGTCGGGGCGCAACATAAGTCGACTATAATAAATCTGGACTATCTGGCGGCGCTCGACATAGGTCGTGTGGCAATTTCAGCACGTAATGTTGCTGAGAGAGAGAGACAAGTGGTGGCAGGAGAGTAGCGAGCGTATGACTGCTCCAGACCACCGCGGCGAACCTACTGACACGAATCCCACCTCCTCCCTCCCTCTCTCACTCGCTATATACGGAATTGTATGGGGAAAGTGCCGAATTACATGCTTTTTGCACTCGCGTTGCGCGGTTGTTGCAAGAAAACTAGCCATCATAAAAGGATCGTTATGGTGTCATTGGAAAGCTCTGTTTATGCCCTTTCAGGGATAGATACTTGTTTTATGCTCTGGGTCTTATTTAGGCATGAAAATGATCACGTAAACAGCCCTATTTTGGCTAAAAACACCCCGCTGGTGGCTACATATTATATACCGCCTAGGCCGCTCGTAAGGTGTTAAGGTGCTTGCAACGGATTCCCTTGTTGTGTATACGAAAATGCATGTGGAGCATTATTGCAATGTTGGAATGGTTGTTGATGTGAATGTAGTCTGTAACCAGTATAATGAGCTCGTCTATACTAGTAAGATAATAACATATAGTTGTGTACATGCAACACTGATCAACTAGACTTACAATGACTGCTTTTGATTGACGGGTACGGAAGGTCGTGTCTGTAAGTCAGTCAACCTTTGATGTATTGAGCGGGAGGTAAACCTTGGCATCTCAATGCAAAATAGACTCGGAATGATGCCATGATTAACTTGTCAATAAAAACATTACCAGTCAAAACTCGTTTGTGTCTACTGTTATATCCGTTTACAGGTGAAGCTGAGGTGAGGTTCCTGGAGAGGTACCCACTATTGGTGGGTGTCAGTGATGGCCGTATACAAGGTGTCTGTAGCCACCCTGACGATGAGGCCTGGGCTATCAATATCAAGAAGGGCATCGCATCGGCCTTCCAGAACTCCCTACCTTCTTTGGCTACCATGATTGAACCACTCAATTTAACTGAGGTAATTTGAATAGTGCATTGTCCAAAATGATTGGTGGTAAGATGGTGCTGGAGCTGGAGCTCCTAAATGTCTGCAGTGTTGCATTTGTGGATTCCTCTCTCTTATTTTCACTATTGAGTGACCAAAGTCCACATGTGCAGGCATGTCTGATATGTATGCATTTATCTAATCCTTAAGCAGAACCTCTGCTAATATGTGTTCCTCGTCTGGTAACTTATGTAAATTAATCACACACTAATTAAATTTATAGCTGATATTGTATTAGGACTGGCAAATAGTTAATTATGAATTTCAATAAAAGGCATGTATGTAGGTAGTTCTACATACATACCATTACAAATTTAAGACTGAGGCACCCGAAGTCTTTCTCCTCTTCAGAAAATTAGTTCAAATTGCAAATCCTGTTGCAGTTTGTCCATCATTTAATTTATCTTAACTAATATTTATAGTCAAAGATCTACAAAGTTAAGGGGGGGGGGGGGTTTCTGGACCCCATTGTCCCTCGTGTTTAACCGCATTAGTTTAGCGATCTTATGACATTCGCTCCGTTAGTTTGGTCATTTTAACACCTTACGAGCGGCCTATGCGGTTTATTTATGTGTACCGCACAGCGGGGTGTTTTTAGCCAAAATAGGGCTGTTTACGTGATCATTTTCATGCCTAAATAAGACCCAGAACGTAAAACAAGTACCTATCCCTGAAAGGGCATAAACAGAGCTTTCGAATGACACCATAACGATCCTTGTATGATGGATAGTTTTCTTGCAATAACCGTGCAACGCGAGTGCAAAAAGCAGGTAATTCGGTACTTTCAGTACATAATTGAGTATGTAGCGAGTGAGAGAGGGAGGAGGGAGCTGAGATTTGTGTCAGTAGGTTCGCCGCGGTGGTCTGGAGCAGTCATACGCTCGCTAGTCTCCTGCCACCACTTGTCTCTCTCTCTCAGCCACATTACGTGCTGAAATTGCCACTCGAGTTATGTCGAGCGCCGCCACATAGTCCAGCTTTATTTAACTCGACTTATGTTGCTCGCCGCTAAATAAGGGTTAAAACCTATTGTGCCATTTTGGTGTCAATTTTTTACTGACATAAAAATATCCCCTTAATGCAGCCATCAGAATATTTAACTACTCTAGATAATTACAAAACGATTAAAACCGGCAAATTAGTCCAAGTGGGTAAATATTAGTTTTGTATTAGTCTGGTATTAGTAACTAAGGAAATTTATCAAGCCAGACGAGTTATGGCTCATAAATTTTGTCCTCACAAACATTAAACGATATTCCTTTAGTTTTGGAAATACGTCTCATAAGTTCCGTCCAACGATTCCTTAAATATATTTCTGCATTGTAATTTGTGTATATTTATATTAATATTTCTTATGATTATGATTAAAATTTCTCATATTTAGATAAATATTTCTTTGTCTGTTAATATTCCTATGTATCCCTTCCACCAGACGGACGTAGTAGGAAGGTGCCCCACACAGTATCAGACACAGGGTGACGGACAGAATGCTGTGGTGACTAAGGAGAAGGATCACCGCCAGTGCCATGAACGATATCACACACCCTCAGAGATAAACCTCCCCTGGCTAAAAGCTCCTGTACCCATGCAGAAGTCCTCCTCCAAGTGTACGCAACATATAGTAAACGGGATAATTATCTCCATCAGGTGCGAGGACGCCAATGTGGTTAAGCCCATGCTAGGTGCGTACAAGTATATCGAGGCTAAGCAAGAATCGATCCTAAGTTATCGCTCCATGAGTGAGCAGCAGCCAGGTACTATCTCCAGTCTTTCACATGTCAGTTTGGTGAAGAATTCCCTTATATATGACTACCAGGAGCCTAAGAAGAACAGCTCATTAGTGTCTGAATTGGAAGACACCCTTATCAGCATCTGCCTAAGCACAAGAACTGCTATTGAACGGGAATCAGCGTCGCTCATGGCTCATGCAGTGCAACTTATGAGCCTCGTGCCAGATCAGGTTCTCTCTCAGATTCTACAGCAGATTCGATCCAGGCAATTCTGTTCCGATAACACCAAGTTGGAGAGCCTCTTCCTGGACTCGTTGGCATTCGTGCAAGAGGCGGGATCTTTTAAAATCATGGTTGACGAGATAGTCAGTGGGCGGGCTAAAAGCGGGCGCACGGCCCTTTATACAGCCGCCCTGTACTTTGCCTCTCGTCCAAGCATCCACTCAATTACAGAACTGCAGCCGCTTTTCGAATCTGATCATCTCCCTTCAACAACCAAGCTAGCAGCATCCACAATGGTCCACACATACTGTCGACACAACCCACTATGCCATGAGGAAGCCCCCGTGAGAAACATAGCAGAGGCCATGAGTAGCCGTGTTCAGTGTTCGTCCTCTGAAGAATCCAAGAAAGCACTACTGAATCTGAAGGCTCTTGGGAATGCCGGTGTCCTTCCCCCACAAGTCGCCAGATCTGTGTTTGCTTGTATGGAAGCAGAGTCTTCAATCGTTAAAGTTGCCTTGGCTGCCACACAGGCCTTCAGAATTGCTAAATGTGAACGTGAGGTGAGTTATGTGAATTTTTATATATTTATCTGTAGTCCTATATACATTTGTTACTGTGTGTATATATATCTGTCTAATGATCCATGTAACTAATTGTTTTCTTCTTATATTTTTCTTATATACAGTGCTCATCAATTATTGAATTATACATTACATTAGCATGCTACCAGATTTTGGGGGGATAAAAGAATCATATATGTTAATAAAATGCAACTATTTTCTAAAGATGGCTAATAAACTGTATGTTCCTTGTATCACAAAAAGAATACTGAGCGACTCTTCAGGTACACTCTAAACCCTGTGAAGAACACCGAGGTGCGAATCGCCGCCTACCTGACCGCCATTCGTTGCGCCGAGGGAGACAGTTTGAAGAGGGTTGCTGCCAACATTTCATCAGAACCTAACACACAGGGTAATTACTTGTGGAAATGTTTATACATGTGAGGTGAAGATATTATTTTTTTTTGGGGGGGGGGGGGGGAGGTTGTGACTGATTGAAGTGTGGAGAGATTTTGTCAAAGATTGATTTTTTTAATGCAGCGGTATAATAAGCATATATTATTGATCTTTTCAGTGCGTGGGTTTATCCTGAGCCACCTATACAACCTCCAGCAATCTGACGCGCCAGATAAACAACAACTCCGCTACAACCTCACTGACATCATCATTCCCACAGACTTTGATGCAGACATCAGAAAGTACTCCAGAAATCTAGACCTGTCTTACTGGATACCTATCCTCGGGCTGGGTGTTGGTGTGGAGTCTAACATCCTCTACACCCCGGGTTCCTTCCTCCCTCGTTCCCTTGACTTCAATGTAATGACAGCTCTCGGTGCGACCCCTCTCGATATTGGTGAATTGGGCGCTCGTATCCAGGGTCTCGAACCGGTTATCGCACAAGCCTTTGGTCCTGATGGCTACTTCCGGACCACAAGCTACCAACAAATTCTCCAAGATGCCATCAGTTTCATTCAGGAAAACTGGGGGGAAATCAGGCAAGAGATTGAAAGCATCCGTCAGAGAAGGTCGGTGGATTATTCTACTGTGTCCAGACTGATCAGCAGGATCTATGGTGACCGTCCCACTCAAGCACAGGCTGATGTTTACGCTCGCATCATGGGCCAAGAAATTTCCTTTGCTTCTTTGGCTGGAGACCTAAGGGATTTGGATGGCATGGCATTTATTAAGGATTTGTTGGAGAAAGTGCAGGAAATACTGCCTAGCCTCCACGCTCTAGCTATAGACACTGCTCGCATGGCACAGTTCAACGTGGACTATTCCTTCCCCACTATCCAGGGCACACCATTCAAACTAAAGTTCAACACGACTGTTGTGGCTGCACTCAAGCTAAATGGAAATCTGCGTTCCCTTTTGTCTAGCCAGTCAGGCGAGCAAAAGCAGCTGAGTATTTCCCCTAGTTTTTCAGTTGAAACGTATGGCTTTGTCGGTTATGATGCCTACATGGTCAAAACTGGATTGAAGACCAAGACAACTTTCTCCAGTACAAATGGTGTCATATTGAAGGTTAGTGGAAGCAGCTCCAGTGAGGTACAGATGGATGTGGAGTTGCCAAACATAATGGAGGTGATCAATGTTAAGAGTGAGACTTTCTTAGTGAGAAGTTGTAGAGGTCAGCCAGACACTAAGATCACCCCACCAGGCATGAGAGACATTCGATCACCAGTCAGGTCCTGTTTCATTAGTCTACAGTCAGTCTTTGGTCTCAGCCTCTGTTATGCCATCGATATGCCCAACATAATTCTCAGCAATGCCCTTCCACTGGTCTCGTCCCCTGCTTTGGTGAGATTATATTTCGAGAAAGAAGAAGTATCATTCAAGGGCTATAAACTGATTGCCAATTCCAAGTTCACAGGAAGGAGCAGAGTACTGCAGATTGATGTGGAGTCTTTGGGAACTTCTGTAAAAAAATCTGAGATATACGTAACCTACACTCAACATGACACAACCAGCGTCATATCTGCTGAAATAAAATCTGAGAATGCCCATGCCGGAGTTTGGATAGATCTTACAAACTCAGCCACACAGAATTCCCTTGAAGGATTTGTCCGCTACAGCTCCACTGAAGTACAATTCACACGCGGATTAAAGTTAGATCTCCAGATTCACCGTTCATCCTCCAGCATTGAGTATAAATTGGAAGTGTACAGCGCCCCAAGTAGAAGTTATCATGCACAGTCTCGGGTCCTTCAAGCCAAATTGGCGAAGACGAACTTAGATGCAAGCATCAATTGGGATATCGCATTTAAAACAGAGAATGCCATCAGAGACTTCCTCTGGATTGATACAGAATGTAAGTAGGAATTTTGTTCAGCATAATATAGGATAGTGCAGGAACTGGGTTACTAGCTTACCATTTATACAGTTATTCAGGTTATGCTAAATTCAACTGAGGTTCAGTCGTGGATATTAATTTTTGAACAACTTTTAATGATAAAAAGCAAGACAGTGATCGTTAACTAATGATCTCTGTGGCTCAAGTGAATTTAAAAAAATCTTTATAGTTTAATTCTTGTGCTTCAAAAACTTGTCCAGACATTCTTGACCACGACTGTAGGAGTGAAATACGCATATATACCTGTATATATAATTATATGATATATATATATATATATATATATATATATATATATATTGTTGACTTGGTAGTATCAAATACTTTTCATAAATATATAATGAATTCCTTATGCTTCATTTGATATGGGAGAGGTAGCAGATTCCTATACTCCATTTATAGTAACTCTGCAGTAAATCCCCAGCACAAGTATCATAATGAAGTAGCATGATTGGTTGGCAGAGGTGTGTAGAGTGGTCTTTTAAGCATAATAATGAAGAACTTTTATTGTCACCAAAAGATAAAAATATATTGAAATAATCAGGAGCAACTGTGATGAGAAGGGTGGGACAAGCTGCCAAGTTAATTTTAATAGAGTATATATTATGTTTTTGTTGGGTAGTTGCTATTCCAAAACAGCAAGAAAGTATGAATGTGATCAAAAGTGTGTAAATATCCTTTTAATTTTGTTTTTAATTTTTTCCTATTGGTATTATTTTTCTAGTGGTCCTTTTTTCTCTATGTGCTACCTAGTCCAGCAAGTATCCGACACTTAAGGGTACTTCACACAGTCAGGAATGCGAGCTAGAATCACTAGGAGTAATGATTCCTGGTGATTCCTGGGAATACACCACGAATGTCTGCAATTCCCTGTGGACTTACAACACCGTAGGAAGCAGTGGGAGTGTACCTGCGAATCACTGGAATCACTGGGAATCACCAGGAATCACCTGGATAAAACCAGGAATGAAGTGTGAGTTATTGAAAATTTGATTACTGTAATATACGAGTCGATAGGAGTAATATAAGAATCACTGGGAATTAGATAGGAGTCACTGGGAGTCACCGAGCATCACTGGGATTTGTTAGGAATGAGATGCGTGTTTGTAAGGCATGGCCCCCATTGCGTGTTTGACCCTATAATTGAAATTAATTTTTCCTCAAGTATGTCGCTCGTAGGCTATAAC
This sequence comes from Paralithodes platypus, assembly GCA_032716605.1. NCBI lineage: Eukaryota > Metazoa > Arthropoda > Malacostraca > Decapoda > Lithodidae > Paralithodes > Paralithodes platypus. The sequence continues at coordinate 18,936,998 of CM064491.1, read as the reverse complement.
TACAGTCCTCTAATATCATCATTAAGTATTATGACTGTATTCATACATCATTACAGACATTAATATAATACGATAAGTCTGTATCATTATGTACGTAAGGTCATAATATCCATGCTTACTATACTTTACGAAACAAATATATTTAAACTATTGTCTAAATAGTTGATAGTTTATCCTTCCCACCTTCTTCTTTTCATGCGTTACCGAGTTCTGTAATATTTCATACGATTACCTAATATAGGTAACACTTATAGGTTGTGTTAGTTTGCCTAGGTTAGTTCAGGGGAGTTGCAGAACTTCTAGATTATTAACCGGCGACTACAACGTCCCCTAAACAACCAAGCCATGATTACGCTGGCTCAAAGTTTACTCCGGCGACTACAACGCTCCTCGAAGTAGTAATCCAAACTCCACTGTCCACCACCAAACGAACTTGACATTTCAAAACACATACAAACACGTCTCCACCATTCTCGTTATGTTAGGTAAGGGGAGTTGCAGAACTTGTAGACTACAAGTAGGGTATTGTAACATTGACCATACATTGTTCACATTATTAATTACCTCACCTACCATAATTTTCTTCTCTACACACAATCACTGGGTGAATACAATGTCTTGTGGGCAATTGTACTTACACAGGTTTAATACTAGGCCCATTTATAATGTTTGACCAAGAAAAGTAAACTACCTGTATACTGTATATTATACTTTCACGTGATGAGTATTACAGGTTTATATGAATAATATATTTATTAATCCACCTTCATTTCACTTTGAGATAGCTTTCGAATGCACCTACAATTAATAAATACTGCACAATTGTTTGGGGGGGGGGGGATCCCCAGGTGAGTAGGCTCGCTTTGCTCACTACCCACACCCATGACTAGCGGGTCCTTTATTACATGTGTGCCCACTACAGGTATCTCTGTGGGCGCACTTGCCGCTTGGAGAGCATGCTCGGTGACTCCCAGTGGCTCCTGGTGGTTCCTGGTGACTCCCGTCGATTCCCAGTGACCCTCAGTGGCTCGCATGTATTACCTATCTTTATCCTAGTGCAGGGGTCGGCAACCTGCGGCTCAGGAGCCGCATGCGGCTCTTTAAGGACACTTTTGTGGCTCCAGAAGCTTCAAAAATAATAATTCTTCCTTCAAAATGAAGGCATCATATAACACATTCAAGGCAACATTAGATTTGTTTATTTAACTTCAAAAAGATGTACCGGTATAGGCCTAGGCATCAAACCTTATGATTTCTAGAAATGTGACACATGTCTTTCATAAGCTTGTGAATACCAGGATATTGAACAATATCACTATAATTTGTTTAGTTCAGAAGTAGGGTATAATATCTTATATTTGAAGTACTGTAGATTTCGGCTGATGAGACAATTTGTTTTGTATTGCGGCTCCGACAGTACAAATTGTTTATGAAACTTTTAAAAAATGGCTCTTCTAGCTTTGAGGGTTGCTGACCACTGTCCTAGTGACTCCCGGTGAAACTGAGAACTGAAACTGAAACTGAAACCTGCCCGCAAATCAGATACGAATCACTGAGAATCACCAGGACTCACTGGGAGTCACTGGGGATCACTGGGAGTCACTGGGAGTGGTCCCATTCGCGGATAGAACTTTAAACACGGTGAACATTTTGTCGGACAGGGCCAATCGCCTGCGAGTGGCTTGGAGTCACTGGGAGTCTAACAGGAATCACTAGGATATCGCTAGAGTCACTAGGAGTCATCGATTTTCACCGCGAATAGGCCCAGGAATCCGAATTTTCAGCTACTCCTAGTGATTCTAGCTCGCATTCTTGACTGTGTGAAGTACCCTTTAGTATAATGGAAAATATATATCCTTTCATCTTTCAGTGGTAGGAGAGACAACAACCGTCCATGATTACATACCCGTGCCAATCAGCCTAGACAAGGTAGTCTTAGAATTTGGCATGATGGGGTGGAAGTTTGCGGCGAACAGTCAGGAGATGAGAGTGGCTGGTGGATCTGCTGCACCATATAAATCAACCTTCAAGATCACTCGTAGGACCCAGGAGTTGTTTGCTGCGGAGGCAATAACATATATTGACGGAAGTTTTGGGGGCGACTGGGATATAGTTACGGCTGCCGATCGTAAGTTTTCAAGTGCTATGTCTGTTTTATTATCAATTTCAAATTATTGATAAGTTAATTCAAGCTTAATTTTTTATCATGCATTCTTAGACCAGATAATGTTATGCAAAAGTCACTAACTGGGCTACTTTCTTTTCACTCAAAGAATTCATGCTTAACATTTGTAGATGTAATCAGTATTCTAAGCTTGGGCTAGGCTATTACTTTTTAAAACGTCAAAAAAGTAAGTATAAAATGAGTGTGGATGTATGTGAATGTCAACTATTTGTTTTGTTTTTCTGCATTCTTTATAATATTTGTGTTGACATTTCGTGCTTCTGTGGAATAGCCTACCTTGCGCATGCAGAGCACGCGGTTAATAAATGCAAACAAATAAAAAATTAGTATGGCAGATTTAAAGAAGTTGAGTTTACTCTACTTAGACTGAAAAGGTCCGCTCACATAAAATGTAAATGAATAATAAATACCGGGAGTGTAACTCACTATTAAATCACCATAAAAGAGTTATAGTTAGGTAATGTAGAAATGCTGATGGATGGTAGGAAAATGGCTACGTATCGAACACCATTGGTTGTTTACCTCAAAAGGACCACGTGGGTGCACCTTAACAATAAAAGAAATATAATACTGAAGAGATTTAAATCATGGTAATATGGCTTAGCTTGTCGGTCGGTCTGTCAGTTGGATAAAGTTAAATGATGAGAACTGGATGAAACCGGAACCAGGGTCGCGGCGAACTAAGGAGTGGAGATAGTGTTGTCTCTATGGTAGACAAAGGAGCTCTGACGCGAAGCGTCTCCCTCAAAGACGTCATCGTCTTGTGCTACGAATTTTGCGGATACTGCTAAGTTTGTAGCGTATATCTAGTGGTAAATACAGAACCGCTTTTATAATATTACGACATGGCTATATCATAAATCATATATGCATTCCTAAAGACTCGTAACTACTATACTTTCGTATAATAGGCCTTCTTTAACTTATTAAGCTTACATACTTACATACTGTACATACTGTAAATAGGGTATGATACATAGAAAACGTATGTCATACCACTGACTATCGTGAATCCATGATACACTCCCCCTCAAACATAATACCTGAACCCCACCTTATATCTAGAGTTGCCCAGAAGCAATCTTGTGTCGCCACATATCAACGGCGCCACGGGCTGCGCGTCTGGGTCTATTCCCGAATCGAGGCGGATCCCCAACGGGTTGTGGTGGATCGGCTAAGTTAGCCTCCTCGGATCCAGCATCATCAGGTGGAGCTTCTTGTGTAGAAGAGCCAAGCTCCATAGCGTACAGTCGTGCGAGCTGTCTTGAGCAGCGCTACTCGCCCTACCTCGCCCTCGCCCTCGTACACCTTCACTACGCGGCCCAACTTCCAGTACAATCTAGGACTTTCATCATGGATGAATACTATCTCGCCTACAGAAGGTGCTGATGGTTGACCAGCATTCTTGGATGTCCTCTCACGCAGTGCCAATAAGTAATCATTCACCCATCTCTTTTTAAAATCACTGATAACCCTAGAAATATACTGGTACCGTCGTGACACTGCAGCCTCGGTGAACATCGAAGGGTCCTCTAACTCTGCCTGAGACTGCAAATCAGTAGGAAATGCAGGCAACGGCTTGCCGTAGAGCAAATGCGCTGGTATTAGTGGCAGTGGTTCTTGCAGGTCGGTATATACACAAGTGAGAGGATGATCATTAACAACCGCCTCGACTTCAGTGAGCACAGTTACTAGTTCGCTCCTTTTTATCAAGGCGCGTCCTGCAACCGCCCATAAGCCTGACTTCACGATGCCTACACACCGTTCCCACATTCCACCAAACCACGGCGCTTTGACTGGTATGAATTTCCATTCGCACCTCCGCTCTCCCAAGTAAGCAACAACTGTTGGATCGTCGCTCATAGCTATCAAGTACCTGGAAGCTTGAAGAAAAGTGGGAGCATTGTCGCTAAGAATCAAATGAGGGAAGGAACGACATGCACAAAATCTCCTGAATGCCAGCATAAACTCTTCACAAGACATATTGTCACAGAGTTCTAAATGTATTGCACATGAAGTGGCACAAGTAAATAGCAACACATAAACCTTGTCCAGCTCCCTAGTTCTCAGTGCACCGGTATAGTCTAGTCCTGTAACTCTGAAGGGTTATAGATGATTAACGCGGCACTCCGGCAAGGGTGGAGCAGGTCCAGTCGTAAATTATCTTCCTTTTAGTCTACGGCACACCACACACCTTTTGACTACTCGTCGAACCACCTGTCGAACTCTGGGTATCCACCAGTTGAGACGTAATTTAGAAAGAACGTGGTGGACGCCGTAGTGCATTACTTCCTCGTGTGTGCGTTGTACCAGTAGATCGGTGACATGGTGTGTTGTAGGCATCAGGATAGAATTGCTGGCACAGTCGTCTACACCTGACCACTTTAGACGTCCCTCACATATAAAAATGTCATTCTTCAGGTGTAGCCTTAGTTGATGCACAATGTTAGGCATTTTAATCTTACCAGAACTTCTCATGGACTCTAATTCCTGACTAAAGGATTCCCTTTGAACCCATCATATTAGTGTTACCTCAGCTGCTTTTATTTCTTTTGCATTTAAGCTTTGACCCAGATTGCAGAGTCGCCCTTGTAGCTTGGCCTTTATGTTGGTCATGTAACGAAACACCCAAGCTACGACCCTGACTAATTTATTGTACCCACCGATCCATACACACTCTAACATAGGACTCGGTGTTGATGTCGGTTGAATGACAGCTGTCACCGTTTCTAAAGGCAAAGCTAACTCAACCTCGGCATTCCATAAAGCCCAATTACCTTCGTGGAGCAGCCATTTTGGGCCTTGCCACCACAGGTCGGACTTAATCAATTTGGACGCCGTTACTACCCTACTTATCAAGTCACTGGGGTTTTCCTTGGTTGGTACATTATGATAGATGGCGTTTGGTTGTAGGGATCGTATTTCATCCACCCTATTGCGCACATAGACGGGCAATGTCCTTTGACTATGCACCCAGCTTAGTGCAATTTGGCTATCGCACCATACGTGTACCGCCCTTAGTTGCACTTCCTTATCGTATGAAGTGCGTACATGGTTAACCAAAAGTCCCAATAGCAGCATGGCAGTTAGTTCCAATTTGGGAATTGTGACCCCTTTACCGGTGCAACCTTAGCCAGGGCGGTGAGTAAATTAATCCCAAACGAGGTAACACAATAAATAGCTACTCCATACGCTGTGGCACTCGCATCACAAAATGCATGTAAAGACATGGGTCCAAATGCTGCCACTTGGCGCGGTAACTCTATAGTACATAGGGTGTTATAATCTTCTAGTAAGGACCTACCCTGTTCAACAAGATCGTCGGGTATTTTTTCGTCCCACCCCACGTTGCGTCTCCATATATCTTGTATTAGAATCCTAGCTCTGATGGTGACAGGTAATGCTAAACCCAAAGGATAACAAAATTGCACGACCTTACTCAACAGACTACGTTTTGTGTGCGTCCCTGTCTGTTTAGTATAATCTTTGTTCCGGTACATCAGTGTGTCTTTCCCTGGTTGCCATATCATCCCCAAGATTCTGGCATATTCTTGGTTATCAGAAGCTACCCCATCAATAATTAGGCCATCCCGAAGCAACACAGAATTTGAAACCCACTCGCGGAGAAACAGATGGGCCTCAGTGAACAACCTACTAGCCTGCCTATAGTTTGCGACTAGTTCCTTTTCACTATCACTAGACCCATGCAAATTGTCTATGTATAATCCGCGAGCGAGTACAGTCATGTCTTCTTCGAATCATCAAGATGTTTTTTAATGGTCGCGTTTAATAGAAATTGCGAACACGTAGCGCCAAACAAGACTACCTTAAACCGATAGGTCACTATGGGACTTTCCGGGTCGTCAATGTTTTTGAACCAAAGGAACCGGGTGACGTCTCTATCCACCTTCTGCAATTTCACCATCAAGAAGGCCTTTTCTATGTCGCTGGTGAATGCGTAACGTTTCAGTCTAAAGCGCAGTAATTGCTGTGATAGGTCCGACACCATTGAAGGGCCGGTTAATAAACAATCATTTTGACTGGGACTATGGCCTAGGTGGGCTGAGCAGTCATATACCACTCGGATGGGAGTGGTAACACTGTCCTTTTTCACCCCATGATGTGCGAGGTAATGGATTTTCCTGGTATCCCTTGGTTCGTCCACATCGACGACCTCAAAAAACCATCGGTCGAGATAATTTTGAAAAACCTCGTCATAAGCCTTGTAGGTGCTTGGTTCGTGGGCTAATTTCCGCTGCAAGGCGCGCAACCTACCCAACGCAAAACCATAATTAGTGGGCAAACTTATATTCTCATGTTTCCATGGTAGACAAACTTTGTATTGTTTTTCTGTGGCCAAGTAGCGCACTAATTCCGAGAACTTCTCAATCGCAATTTTTGATTCATGGTAATTTTTCACAGGTTTAATCCCATGTGGTCGAGTTTCCACAGTCGTTCTAGGTCGAACTCGGCAGCTAACTTTGGGTCCTCAATGCGAGTCTCATCTTTGATGAACTCTTCTGCCGCGGTCGTGCTCATCCTCAACACGGATACCGTGTCAACCAGAACATTTGACTGGGTAGTTTGGACTGTACCGCTCATGCAGTAGCCAAACTTAGTGGGGATCAAGATTACTCAACTCTCTCTTTTAAATCCAGGGTGTACTACATCATAATTATAATCTTGTCCAAACAGTATGTGCACCTCCTTCAAGTCACCTACGGGATCAGACAGGTAAATACCTTTCCTACGAAGTGCATGCTCTACTTTGTTAATTCCTACAGATTGATTGTCTGGGAGTTCATCTACCACTACACACTGGAAGAAGTGTTTCTTCTTACGGTAGATGTAAGCGACTTCGACAACTTCGTAGTCTCTACTGTCGTTCACTCCTGTGAAACCTTGCAACCTAAGGGTCTCACTACCTACTACACGGTGTTTTAGACCGTCCAGCACCAATCTCTTTATGAAGTATCGTTGTGAGCCCTGGTCTAGAGGTAGCCGACAGACTTGTGTCCTGCCATAACCCTCTATTGGTATCTTAATTGTGGGTAAAATGGTGGTGTCCTTCCTACTGCCTAGCATTAGTGTTGCAGTATCCCCTACCTTTTCCTCCTTGACTAGACTACCTGTGGGGCATAATTTGTCAAAGTGATGGCCCTCACAGTTGCGACAGGGCCTCAAATAGGAAGCAGTTCACTTACCCTGCATACCATGGTCCTTACTTAGACACCCCTTGCACAATTTTAGCTTCCTTGCTTGAGCTAATTTGGCTTCACTGGTTTGATATTGGGTACAGCTTAGCCATTTATGCTTGGGATTGTTGCATAGCCTACATGACATTTGTGGTTTCTTGCGTGACTCTTTGACCTTCCCTTTAGATCCTACCATCATATTAATTGAACCCCTTGCTGTTGTCCCTGCCGACCAACCCACCATCCTACCATTGTTCAATTGTATGTTGCTAATCTCTTTGCTAAATGACTCTTTGAACTCCTCCAAATCAAAAGTACGAACTTTATCTAGAATAGCTAGAGGTAATTTCTGTCTTAAGATTATGACTAGCATTTCTTGTGAGGTTACCCCCAACGCATCTAATGACCTTATGTGACACTCCATGTCTGCCCTGAACTTTGTCAGTTCATCGATCCTGTACCTAGGCTGTGCTAGGTTCAACAGGGCGTTCATGTGGGCTACCTTGAGCTGGTCAGTGTCTCCATACGTCGCCTGTAATAACTTCACAACACTATCATAATGTTCACCTATGATGGAAAAACCTTCTACCAAATGTAAGGCTTCATCCTCTAGTTAGCCTTTAAGATAATGGAACTTTCGTAATGAATCGTGCACGGTTGATTTAAAGACGTCACAAAATGCTAACCACTCGGTCAAGTTTCCCCTGAATTTCGGTAGGTTTAACCCCTAACTATCGGCGCGCAACATAAGTCGAGTATAATAAATCTGGACTATCTGGCGGCGCGCGACATAGGTCGTGTGGCAATTTCAGCACGTAATGTTGCTGAGAGACAGAGACAAGTGGTGGCAGGAGAGTAGCGAGCGTATGACTGCTCCAGACCACCGCGGCGAACCTACTGACACGAATCCCACCTCCTCCCTCCCTCTCTCACTCGCTACATACTGAATTGTATGGGGAAAGTACCGAATTACATGCTTTTTGCACTCGTGTTGCGCGGTTGTTGCAAGAAAACTAGCGGTCATAAAAGGATCGTTGTGGTGTCATTGGAAAGCACTGTTTATGCCCTTTCAGGGATAGATACTTGTTTTACGCTCTGGGTCTTATTTAGGCATGAAAATGATCACGTAAACAGCCCTATTTTGGGTAAAAACACCCCGCTGGTGGCTACATATTATATACCGCCTAGGCCGCTCTTAAGGTGTTAATTTGGGCAAGTTGACTTCACGGTGGGGATCTGTTTGTTTGGCAGCGTTGCTAGTCGGGGTTATCTCTGTTTTCCTTACCGTCCTTCGCAATAAATGTATTGCCTCTAAATTGGCAATATCATGGACAGCGCGCTGTCGTACTCTGCATGAATTTCTGACTCACCCTCTAACTCTGTTACTATACTTTCATTCAGGGTAACTATACGATCATAGGTAGTTTGTAGGTACTCTAACCTAGCCTCTAGCTGTTCAGGAGTTGCACTAGCCACAAAGTCTTCCAAATCGGACGTTAGCCTAGTAATGACACCCCTCAAACCCCCTCTCTGGTTTTTCAAGACTGTGATAGACATAAATATAGTTGTTTTACCTTCTGGTTTACCAGCCATCAAATAATTTACACGAATTAGCCTAACCCGTCATCAGCCAATATGGACTTCTATACTAAGCCGTAATCGTGAAACAAACACACCCATTGTCAATTGTCATATGAACTTACATTTATAGTCCTCATATGCAATATTGTATTTACATTAGCCTACCCTTTGCAGACTAATGTCATTAACCCTTAATTAGCGGCTCACCACATAAGTCGAGTTAAATAAAGCTGGACTATGTGGCGGCGCTCGACATAACTCGAGTGGCAATTTCAGCACGTAATGTTGCTGAGAGAGAGAGACAAGTGGTGGCAGGAGAGTAGCGAGCGTATGACTGCTCCAGACCACCGCGGCGAACCTACTGACACGAATCTCACCTCCCTCCTACCTCTCTCACTCGCTATATAAGGAATTGTATGGGGAAAGTGCCTAATTACATGCTTTTTGCACTCGCGTTGCACGGTTATTGCAAGAAAACTAGCCATCATAAAAGGATCGTTATGGTGTCATTCGAAAGCTCTGTGTATGCCCTTTCAGGGATAGATACTTGTTTTACGTTCTGGGTCTTATTTAGGCATGAAAATGATCACGTAAACAGCCCTATTTTGGCTAAAAACACCCCGCTGGGCGGTACATATAAATAAACCGCATAGGCCGCTCTTAAGGTGTTAAAGTAAAAGGTAGAAATGACTATATAAACCGCTTATCTTACATAGTACCACGAGAGATTGGGATATGATGACAATGATGAAACAATGAAGGAAATATGTGATGGTAGGTCAGTCATAAGTAAAAAAAATAGTAAAAACAAATGAAATTAGGGAATCAAATACAGGGTAAACAAAAAATAAAGGATACAAAAAAGAAAGGAGGATAATTTACTTGGCGAAGGTGATGGGTGGTATGCAGGATTTTGGGAGTCTCAGGCTTATTACCCCTGCATCATGCTCTAGCCAGCGTTTAGTTATGCCAGTTATCTTGTCGTGCAGGATCTTATTGGTGTCAAGGTCTAGATATACACCATCTAGATCAAGATCCTGCGGCTTGGATGAGACAGACAAAAAACGATGGCGTGTTATGTCTAGCCTAGAGCGCAGTGTTCTATTTATCGAATCTCTAATCCGATTGTACTGCTCCACTGACATACCCCTCACCCTAGAGCGGTATTCCAGGGAAAGCAGGATGCATTTGCCTCCCGTGTCCCTCTCTACAGCCAGAGCCAGGTCCCCCAAGGCTACAACCAGAGCACGGGGATCGGTGTCGGGGGCTATGTCGTTACTCCCGATGAGTAAATAGGTGTAGAGAGGTCGGTATATTACCAGCCTACCCCACTCATCGGAGGACTTAAGACTCTCGATGCTAGCCCCTGGCACCCCAAAGTAGCGAAACTGGAACCGCCGATCCCCGTTCGCTCCCCTGTAATCCACAGGGCCCTGGTCAGCTGCCCTCAGTCAGGTTGCGTATGAAGGGCTGAATATCGCTATGCGATCTACCTCGGCCACTACCTGCACCGGGTTAAACCCCAAACCTACTTCCCCAGGATCCTTCGATCTACAACCTCCCTCAACATTACCCTTGCTCATAATACCTAACTATCGGAAATTTAAACTGTGGGCCAAAGTCCCGGGTCTGGGCACCAATATGGCAGATTTAAAGAAGTTGAGTTTACTCTACTTAGACTGAAAAGGTCCACTCATATAAAATTTAAATGAATTATAAATACCGGGAGTGTAACTCACTATTAAATCACCATAGAAGAGTTATAGTTAGGTAATGTAGAAATGCTGATGAATGGTAGGCAAATGGCTACTTTTCGAACACCATTGGTTGTTTACCTCGAAGGGACCACGTGGGTGCACCTTAACAAATAAAGGAAATATAATACTGAAGAGATTTAAATCATGGTAATATGGCTTAGCTTGTCGGTCGGTCTGTCAGTTGGATAAAGTTAACACTCTCCGACTCATATGACGCTAGAGCGTCATATGGAGGTTTGGCCTAAATACTCGTATGACGCTAGAGCGTCATATGAACTTATCTTAATATCTCTCTAATAAGTTATATGACACTCTAGCATCATATTGAGCTCAGTAAGTTAGGTAAGTTAGATCAAAATCTGTCGAATGGTGGCAACTCCACGTTCCTCCGACTTCTAACGGTCCCTCAGTGATATTTTGACAGTTGTGGGGATAATACCGTGTCAGCCGCCTCCTCGTCAGTAAGTTAATATAATCTGTCTGGGGGGTTAAATGATGAGAGCTGGATGAAACCGGAACCAGGGTCACGGCGAACTAAGGAGTGGAGATAGTGTTGTCTCTATGGTAGATAAAGGAGCTCTGACGCGAAGCGTCTCCCTCCAAGACATTATCGTCTTGCGCTACGAATTTAGCGGATGCTGCTAAGTTTGTAGCGGATATCTAGCGGTAAATACAGTACTGCTTTTATAATATTATGACATGGCTATATGATAAATCATATATGCATTCCTAAAGACTCGTAAATACTATACTTTCGTATAATAGGCCTTATTTAACTTATTAAGCTTACATACTTACATACTGTACATACTGTACTGTACATAGGGTATGATACATAGAAAACGTATGTTATACAACTGACTATCGTGAATCCACGATAATGAGTATTCATTGTTTAGGAATCTTCAAATATAGTTCATTCAGTACAGTGATGCCTTTCATATATAAGTTCTGCTAATATGATGTTTTTATCCATAGAATCAAACTTATAGGATTGACGTTCCAGTTTTTTTTTCGATTCTGGGCGAATGGCTGGGCGGAAATGAAATCTTGGACCATGTCTAGAAGCAACTCGGCGAGAAAAATCGAATGGCACCAAGTAGAATTCCCTAGGACTTATAGTTTGGGCTACAGAGGACTTTTAAAGTCCAAAAAAACGGTCCCCTGGGCCCTCCAGGAAGCCCAGTCAAAATCTAAATCCTAAACTAATGGTCCGATTTTAATTCTGTTTGCGCCATTCGATTCAGCTTGCCAAAGTGTACTTATGGTATAAATTTAAACAAAATCGGTTTATAAATAACTCGTCTATGGAGTTTTTAAACTTTAAAATAGGCCTAGGGGGCCTAAAAAGGGCTATAAAACTAACGTTGCGTTAGCAACGTTTTTTATGGGGGGGCGGAGCTGGGAGGGGGGGGAGGGAAGGAGGGAGGTGGGGTGGTAGGGGGGGGGGTGGTGGGGGGGGGGGGGGGGGGGGGAGGGGGCAGGGGGTGAAGGGAAGGAAGGAGGGTAGGGAGGGGAGGGGAGGGGGGTAGGGTGGTAGGGGGAGTTAGGGGGAGGTGAGGAGTTAGGGGGGGTAGGGTGGTAGGGGGGCTCATTGTTGGTTAAACCCCCCCCCCCCCCCCACCCCCACCCTCCTTCCTTCCCCCCACCCCCTGCCCCCTCCCGCCCCCCACCCCCTCCCTACCACCCCTACCCCCTTCCTTCCCTCCCGCCCCCCCCCCCCCATAAACTCAGAAACGACTCCGAGAATCTTAAGAGGCTTTACTGGGCGAAGGCGACAGGACTCTTAAGATCCAAGGCCTAAAAAAAGCATTTTAAAAGACCCCAGCAACACTCAACACAAAGGAATATGTGATTAAGTGAGATCATTCCCTTCCATACCTACTATCACTCCTCCACATGTGTCCCCCCCCCCCTTAATTTTTTTTGTTTTCCTCTTATTCCCTTCTTTATCGTTTTATTTTCTGCGCCAATATCCCCCACCCGGTTTCAAGGTCGTGTGGGACGCATATAGAGATCGTGGCAAGAGAGAGACTTTACAAACAAGACATCAGTGTCAATCGATAAGTGAAAGAGGGAGTGTGTGTGACGGGCTTTCTCTCCTCTCATGAATGAACCGGTCGGCAATACAGTGCCTTTTTCACTCCCCAAATACTATTCCCACTTGTTTTATTGCTGCTACACGTTAATATCTTCATATTAAAAGTAAAATAGGCGCATATGAATCAGAAATAACGATATTTATCTGATAATGACAATTTTCGTTGGGATTGTATCAAAATATCTTTGTCTGGCGGGAACTTTCAAATACCATAGATTCGCCGTTTAAAGGTTAATACCATTACACCATGAGATCATAAAAGCTGTTGATTCTAACATGACTTAGAATTGACCGTTCACACCGCAAAACTTATATATACAAAACAAATATAATAATAATTATAATAATAATAATATAAACACTAACAGTGAAATTAATGATGATGTGTTTTGCAGTTGAAGTTGAGAACACTCGGTACAAGATAAAGGAGGAAGTGAGGAGGCGAGGAATGGACATGAACCTTGATATTGTCGTGACCTCACCGACCGACAATAGTAAGATCTTCAGTGTAGTGGCCGCCTATGCTCAAGCTCAACCAGCCGTTGCCGCTAAGTTGGATGTGAGTCGACTTGTATTTTTTTTGTTCAGTCTATATTTTATGTTTTTGTTCAGTTTTGAATAAAATTTTGTTTGTGTATGGTGTTTATGGTTGGAAAAATATTCTACAAATGGTAATGGAGTAGTGCTTGCATTTACCTAACCATAATTATTGGTTAATTGCTATGCAGTATATGATTTAACATACATTTGGAAATATACATGGTTTAAATACATGCACAACTTCTTGGTTCTATCAATATTCAATATATGAATATATCAACAAACAATTCATATTGCTACTATCGCCAGCACCCTAACCAGAAGCACATAAACACCACCACAACAGAGGTACAAAGCACCCTTCGGCCTATGTGCCGCCTACCTCCGACCTGAGATGGCTTTCACCAGCACACAGGTGGCACCAGAGTCAGAGCGAGCTCTTCTCCCCCTCAACAGCATCGACTAGAAAAACGCAGCAAAAGTGAACACTATCGCAGGTGATCAAGCAGAAGTATCAGAACACTCCCTATTGTTTGGTCACATAAACCTGTGAGGCTTGATGCTCACCAGCTAAGTTGGAGACTAGCACTACCTGTGAGGCCAGAAGCTCACAAGCTAAGTTTGATATTAGCAAGAAAAGAATCACCTCTACACAAATTAAAAGATGTGGTTTGAGATCGTCCAAGAAGAATAACAACTCTACAATAATTAAAGGATGTGGTATGAGACCGTCCATAGTGAATTCCCCAAATAGTGGTCGAAGACATAAGTCCTCACCTCACAATGAAAAAATTATATTGTTGAGTACACCACCTACACCCGGAAAATCACTTGTACGAAGTTAATGTAATATATTATCTGGTTTGAAAGACCCTCTTTGTTGCAAAGTTATTCCCATTCAGGAAAACACAACACACAAACTATCCTTGATATCCCCTATCCAATAATCTTATGATTACAGTTGAACATTTTAGTATCAACGTAGCCAGAGACATTTAATTGTGCAAAACAAAATTCGTCATGATTTGTTCGTAGTGATTTGATATTACTTACTTACTTACTTACTGTCTTACTTACTTACTGTACCTCTCGGTCGTAATATAGAAAATCGGTCAAGAGACGGAAAATGTTTCTTCAGTCGATAAACACAGGGCAGACTAAACTATTGTGTATTTATTAATTTGTTATCAAACCTCAACATATTCATGAGCACCATTTTCATATAGGCCTACTCTGATTGCACTAAATAATTGCATTAATATTATTGTACCTATTATAAACCTTTGATTAAGTCAAAGAACCTGGGACAAGATTGATTTCCAGAATTACCTCAACTCAGTGTTCAGTGTGTTAACCCATAGTCAAACTCAAGCACATACTTAATATCTGCCCTAACTCAAGTAAATTGAATTATTACAGTGTTATTGTATTCAACATTGTATTGATATAAGATGTAACTCCTCAGTTTGTGAGGTATATTTTGTGTAAAATAAAGTGTTGTTTTGTACCTATTGTAACAACTCACCTTGTATATTGTTGTGTATACTGTATATACTTGACTCCTAGTTTCTTCCCGTTAGAAGAATCCACAAATACTTGTTTTTGTCTAGCATAGCCATCAGCTCTATACAGTAGACGTTATGATCTATGAGGAATTGCACTGAAACACACTCTCACCCTAGCCCACATACAGACACAATCACGCTGCACACACACACAAACATACACATGTTTATGCATACTAACATACACATAAATACAGTTTTCGTATGAACCAAACTCTCTTCTTTTCTCTCCAACAGGTTGAAATTCCACACTTTATGGACAGCCTTAAGTTCGAAATTAAGATGGCGGACCAAGGCCAAGAGCAGTACCTGGTCAAACTCGGCATCGTTCAAGATGGTGTAAGTCTCCTTGACCTGCAGGGGCCGGTAGCTGTTTCACTTTCCCGGGAGGCTGTCAAACTCCAGACCGACTTGGCGATCATTCTCTTCCAGAACGATCCTTACCGAGTACCATTCGGCTTCCAGTTCTCCCGGCATGAGGACTCCATATACCTCGCCATCGAGAAGGAGAATCGAGATATAGTGAATCTGGTGTATAAGATATCTGCCCACCATGTGAACTTCGACTTTAACTCCTTGGTCATACGAGTATTACTGCCGAGTCTCATCGACTATAAGCTCCACGTGCTAGCCATCGAGAAACTGTACGAGCTCAACGTCAAGAGTAAGGTGTTCCCTGACAGCCATTTCTCCAAGGAAGTGAAGATCGAAGCCTCATTTAACTTGGAGCACCAGGCCATCCGCAGCACCCTGGCCTGGGACCTCGAACGGCACCCTAACCAGAAGATCCAACTGATGGGACAGTACTTGATACATCCCCTCATCCCAACACAGTTCAAGTTTGGGTAAGGCACTTTCTGTTAACCCTTTCAGTATTCAAGGACGAAATATTAGTTTCGTTCTGGCTATCATTAGACGGTTTTATTCAGCTTAGGAAAGAAATTTGGAAATCAGAGGGTTAATCAAGAGCTCTCTCAGTGTATTCCACCGCCTCTACGTAAAGTACGTAGCACCTGTCTTGCAACACAATCCCACCCCTACTCTGTGCAACTCCCAACCCAAGAATGAAACGATATTCCCAATCTTTCTTCTATTCAACAGCTGAGGTCTGGAACTCTCTCCCTGAATCCATATTCCCCTCATCCTATGACTTAAATTTCTTCAAACTCTGTGTGTCCAGGCCTTTTGAGTCGAACATTCCTTGATTTTGGCCCTGTCACTTTTTCAACTCTGGGAGAGGCACTCGTCACAGGCAGTTCTGCCTTTTGTGTCCCTCATCCACATAAAATAAAAAATTACTATACCCTTTAATTTCCAAGAGGGCCTTCAGAAACTGTGTAAAATCATATAATTATAGCCAGAGAGTAATACAGAAACGTGTGCTAATACTAAAAGGGTTAAATATTCTGCCCTTCACTTTATTCTGGCTAACACTAGATTTTATTTAGCTTAGAAAGAACCTGTTGGAATGAATGGAGTACAAAGTAGCTCAACTAAATTTCTGACTCCTGCAGATCCTTTTTAAGCTGACTAAAATCACCTAATAGGAGCCAGAATACAATGAAAAGGGGAAAATGTTCTGAGTGTTATTTAAGGATTATATAGCTTTTTATATATGAATATATGGGAACGAGCTTACTCTCCCGTTTCTTGTCGTATTTTTAGTATTTGTGAAGGGGAGAGTCAAATTCTTCTCATGTCAAAGAGTTTGTTTTTCAGTGTATGAAGGAGACGAAGGCAGTTTGCCTGTAACGAGTGTCTCCCCCAGAGTCAAATGAGTGACGGAGAGCCAAATTCAAGGGATGTTGTTATCAAAATGCCTGGACACACGAGGCAGTTTAATTCGTGGGATGAAGGAAATATTGACTGAGGGAGACTAGTTAAAACTGTGACCCCTTCTCTCTCTCCTCAGGGGAACCACAACTTGGATGACTCAGCCGTACAACTTCAAAGTCAACATGAACTTTGTCAACCCATTCTTGGAGGCTGAAAGCGAAAACAACCTGAGCCTAGAGGTCACCACGCCGGACCACCAGACTCACAAGGTCGACTCTTATCTGAAGGTTCTCATGCGGCCCACAATATTTTCAACCAAGTCTAACATCCGATACAGGACGCCGCAGAACTTGGAGTATGGGCTGCACGGTTATGTCAAGTTATTACAGAACACTGGGCCTTTTGATTTCATACTCGGCACCAAGTTGGGTATTATGGCTGGCGACGAGGCGGGCATGTACACCATTGAGAGCTCCGCCACTCACCGTTGGGATCAGAGGGAACGGGTCATTGATATTGAGGTAAGAACATTTGTCCAGGTACATTTGCTGACGTAAGTTCTATTCTCTTTCCATTAACGAATGTATCAAGAATGAAGTTGGAGCATATGGCTGGCTGTGAAGCGGGCATGTACGGTAGCACAAATAAGTCATGTCCCACTCTCTGTTTTATTAATGTCTGTCAGATGTTGAAAAGGGTGGGTAAGTGTATGTACATGTTTGTATATCTCACTCCAAACGATTAAATTATGGTTTAGATATTGCCGATACCAATTTTTGATCAAAATATACTTAATGCCAAGACATCACTTATATTGCCGATTGTACAATCGCCTACAGTGATAAGTGCTATAATTTAAATGGACAATTCTGACACACTGATGAAACATTTTAAAGTATTTCCGTTAACTATACATACCGTGTCAATGTGTTCCCTAAATTAATGTTCACTGTCTCGTGCTCTTAACATACAGTAGGGTACCAGCTATTTGTGCAGGCGACTGTACACCATGGAAAGCATCGCTAGTCAGCACAGGGTCCACAGAGAACGAGTCATTGATACTGAAGTAGGAAAACTTGTGGTCAAAAGTTATAATTCACTTCCATAACTTAAACTATATTTAAAACTAGAGATAAATTTGAAGTCGGAGATGTGTATGTAATGTAAGACTATAGATATTGTTAGTGTAGTTGCCAGCGTCATTATACAACGGTATCCTGTATGAGGGTGCAAAGGCAGCAGTACGTGTGGAGAGTGAGCAGAGCGAGTTCTTTGACCTGAATGTTGGTTTGAAACAGGGGTGTGTGATGTCCCCGTGGTTGTTTACTGTATATATGGATGGAGTCATAAAAGAAATACTATCAAGAGCAGTGGATGTTGGTGTATCGCTGAAAAGGGAGGGAAATGAGTGGAAGCTACCTATACTGCTGTTTGCGGATGATACAGTTCTGATGAGTGATAATGAATGGGAGTTGCAGGGTCTGGTAAATGAGTTTGGAACAGTGTGCGAAAACGGAATTTGAAGGTAAATGCGGGGAAGAGCAAGGTTATGGTCTTCGAAAGGGGTGAAGTCACAGAGTGTGAGGTGAAGCTGAATGGTCAGGCTGTGGAGATCGTCAACTCTTTCAAGTATCTGGGCAGTGTGTTGAGTAAAGATGGGACTATGGATGAAGAAGTGCGGGAGAGGGTACAACAGGGGAAGAGGGTTGTAGGAACGCTGAAAGCAGTAAAAAGAAATAGGGTGGTCAGTATGGAAGTGAAGAAGTCCTTGCATGACAGTGTGGTAATCCCGACACTGACTTACGGAAGCGAAGCATGGACGTTGGTTGAGAGATTCAGACCAAGAGTGAGAGCAGTGGAAATGAATTACTTAAGTAGTGCGTGCAGAGTTACATGGAGGGATAGACAGACTAATGAAGAAGTAAGAAGGAGGTGTGGTGTGGCGGTAGATGTGCTGGAAAGTGTGAAAAGGAACAACTTGAGATGGTTCGGCCATATGGAACGTATAGAAAGCGAGAGAATGACTAAGAGGGTGTACGAGAGCGAGGTGGAGGGACAGAGAGGGAGAAGTAGACCGAGGGAGAGGTGGAAGGATGGAGTGAGGAAGTATATGAACGAAAGCGGTGCTGGTTGGGGGGAGGGGCGTCGACTGACTGGGGACAGAGGTGCATGGGGGCGGTTCGTCCGTGGCCACCCATTCGGGAATCACGGCGTCAGGCAATAGATAGATAAATAGATCCTGGCCTTGATAGACATCCCTTTTAATTCTGTGTTTGGCAGCCTCCTTGCTGCCATCATTCTTCAATGCCCGGAATAACTCTCTTGTACCTGTAGGCTACCTGCTGTATCCACTATGTTATACCACCACCAGGATATTTTGTATCTGGCTGGGCTCCTTTTCCAGCCGCATGCCATGTTCACGACTGCAAGTTTTCCTTACTTGTATAATAATATCATGCTCTCATACACTTCAAAGAATGAGTGATCCAACAAAAATTATGCCTTCAGTCTCAAGTCTTAAAGGCAATATTCCAGGCTACCCTGGCTCCTGCCCTGGGCTGCCTCACTTGTCAAGTTTGTACATAGGACTTCAGATCGTAGAACTTAATCCCACGTCTTCCTAGATCTACCCCTCGTAGCAGCTCCTTCCATGTTCACAGACTTCAATTTTCCACCCTATTTTGATCATCCATCCTTTCCACATGCCCAGACCAAGCAAGCCTGTTCGTACGCATCTCTTCACTGAAACTCGGACTAGTTAACTGCCTCCTTAGCTCCACATTAGTTACCAGTACCATATCTTGCGGTTCAGGCCCCGCATATCGCATATCGATCTTGTATTCCTGTTTCATTTGTTTTATTCCGTTAATATCACCCACTTTAACCAGCCAATTACCGACTTACTGTGTTTCATTGAAGGTCTCAAATATATATTATATTTTCTGTGATCCAGGTTTCCACTAATATCTACAGTAATATCTAATTAGTTTCTCTTCAGTGTTTACTATATTGTGTAGATTCTCTATTACATTTTTTCTTATGCTTTATTTAAGTGTATAAAATTGTTCTACTTTTACTATATTTGCAAATATATTACGTTATTCTCTGAAATAAAAAATAGAATATAACTCCTAGAATAGTTGAAGAGCTCCTATAAAGTCTTCTTGATATAATGGGCTCAGTCTTATTATTTCACTCAGAAAATTGTAGTATATTGTATCCGTTTTGAGGCTAAAAAAAAAAAAAAAATTTTTTTACTTGACTTTGACGAACTCAAGCTTAGACATTCTATTGGTTGTCAAACTGGCCACTCCCAACCAAGAGAACTCCATCCACACATTAGAGCCCTGCACCAAAGTTAACTAACTCTACAACAATTTTGTAGGAATAATTCATGTTTATCGTGTTCCAGCTCTAACGTGAATTAACGTTTAAATATTTGCTCGATGTTTTCCAAAGTTTCAGTGTGGACTAACTTTAAATCTTATACATATTATTCCTGTCATTCAGATTTCCATGAATGACCCAAACATGGACAGTCCAGTGATGGCCAAGCTAGTGACGTCAAACCAAGAGAACACCTTCCACACCAAACTTCTGAACCAAGCCACCCCCATGATGGCCTGGGAGCTGGAGACCTTCCCCGAGGGCTGCCTCAGAACCTTGGATATGTTGGTAGATACCAGGGCCATCAGCGACTACTTGCGGGAGGTGCTCAGGTTATTGGGATCACAGCATGGCGGGAACGTGGTCACTTTAGTTGGACACAGGTAATTATGACACCATTGTGTGGCAAGTGAAGATGTGCATTATCCATTATATTTTACGAAATTTCTCCTCAAAAGTCAGTAGACTAATATATATACATCTGCATAAACTACCTTGATGTGACAAGCACAAACTGTTTCCAACACTTGCACTTTCACACATTTTCTATGGGAACTGTTAGATAACGATGGGTTTTGAGCCATATAGCTAGGACAAAGTACCATCTTAGGTGGCAACAGGCTTATTTCCCACTGACTTGAGTGCAGTGGACCAGTATACGACGATGATGATAATGATTTGACACTAGTATCCTGAATCTAAGATGTTATTGGTATTGATATTTGTTCGCTTGTTCTTACTGTAGACGTAACCTGAGTAAACTACAGAGTTTTCATTCTATTGAATAAGAAGTTTTCATAGGTTTGTGCCAAATGTTCATGTTTAAAATTTAAGAACCTCTTCATATTTAATTTATTTCACTATTCTATGAATATCTCAACTAGCAACAGTATGTGAATCAATTTAAATTTCTTATAGGAATAGCCTTACTATTCATAACTGATTGAACTTTTCTACATTCTTATATTCTACTTGATATCCATACTATCTACTGTACAGTTTATTATGTTCGCTTAATTGTTTTTATTATAGGAGTACCCATACTATTCACTATTGATTGTATTCTTTTATATGCTCGTATTTTGGGAATAATCATACAATTCGTAGTTCAGTGCAGACCTATTCTTTTAATAGTTTTAATTTTAGGAGTGTTTTTGGCACCCGCTATCACCGGCCCGATTACAACACCTACGAAGTTAAACTGCAGTCGCCCCTCCGCACCATAGAGGGCCGCGCCAGACACAATGACTCTGGGATGACCCTGGAGGTGTACCCCAACAGAGACCAGAGCGAGGACAAGTATGAGGCCACCACTAGAGCCTCTCACAGCTTATTAGGCTCTAAGTACGAGGGCCATGTGAGCCACCCGAGCCTGACTCGACGTGTCGGAGGTCATGTGGAGTACTGGACAAGTGGAGAGTCTTTAGAGGGTTCCTTTGAGCTGGACATCTTCCCGGATGTAGAAGATAAGGTCACTGGGTTGGTCCGTACATCACATATTGCCAACAACACCGTCAGAGTGGAGTTTGATATGCAGTCAAGGGTATGTATACTTGAGGTAATTCATTGTTATATTTAGCTGTAAAAGTGCCACTATTTGATTTCCTCGTTTTGAAATTCTGTCGGAAACATGAAATAGTATAAACGTTATATATGATTGTGGGAAAATTTATGTAGTAACAGCTTCCCAGTTGCTGACTGAAGTTACAGTGTTGCCTCTCTCCATTAGCATTATCTTACAGCATGTAGGGTTAGATATAGTAGTTCCAATATTTCATATTTTTCACCAACCAACTTTACTTCTAAGCTCAATTAATGAAATCAACATATACATGTGGTGTTGCAAGGACTCGAACCTAGGATACTCACACCGAACTCCGCGCATTTATGCATTACGCTATCAAGACAGTTAAAGAATGTTGCACGCTTCTACGATGTATTATGCAGTTTCGAATCCTACATATTAATCTGAGCATGTACATAAAGTACATTCCAACTGTGCTATGGTAGCCTAATGTATAGACAACTAAATTGAGTACAATCAAGTTAATAAACAATAAAAACAATGTATGTGACCAATAGTACATTAATCATATTACATAATCATAATGTACAGTATTTATGATTTAATTAGTAATTTACTTCGTTACAGGTGTTGCAGAGCAGACCAAGAATGACAGTAGATGCCTCCTGGGCATCCCATACCAAAGCCATGGATTTTATTTTCCACAAAACTTCCTCTTCAACACCATCTCTGTTATTGAGTGCCAAGTATGACCAGATCACCAGACGAGATGCTGCCATGGCTCTTCATCTGGCTACACAATCAGGCCCTGTCCTTGACCTGTCGGGGGTTGTACAATCACAGTCCATGCCTCACTGTATTGGCTTCAAGATGGATACCAAAATGCGTACATCTCTCATCGGCAACTTTGATATTAAATCTGATCTCTGCAAGCCATCATTCTTGAAGATAGTGACCAAGAAGGCACAAAGTACAAAGGTGTACATCACCAAACTGGGTCTCCGTCATCCAACCGGACTAGAGGCCAGTCTGGTTGAGAGTGAGGAGTGGCATGAAGCTCGGCCGGTTCTCCACGCTGCGGTCAAACTTGCCACACCCACAATGATTAACTTTGAGTCAGCTTACCAGGAGGAAAAATTTTATCAGATTAAAGTAAGTTTTATCATTCTTTATTTGAGTTTACTAAACTTTAATGGTAGATTTTGGCACATTTTCTTTAACGTAATAATTATAAAGTCTATCCTTTTAGCCATTTCTAATAATATGAACAATGAAGCTGATTTCTTCAGTTTTAGCTGAGTCTTAAAAAATCTTTGTTATTAGTGTAGGCTATCTATTGTATTTATAATATTGTATACTGCAATAAATTAGCATTAGAGCATTTTCTAGTTCAGTGTCATTTATATTTTTGTCCTTGGGAATTTCATTAGATTTAATTTTACAGGAATATTTGACTTATGAAACTGAGCGCGTTTTAAGAGCCGGGAAGCAGTGGATGCAAGAAATCTATGACCAACTACAGGAAGAAGCGCGCCAGAAAGGAGTTCCATTCCCGAATCCTGAACTGCTGAGAATCACGTCAGACATAGCCAACGAGTTATACCAGATTTACCACGAGACCATGGATCGGTTGGTGTGTCCGCTGTGGGGTGCTGTAAACCGGTTCTACCAGGGGCCCACCGTGGCCTTCGTCAGACATGTGGCTGACTGGTTGTGGTCCGGCATCTTTCATACTCAGGAAGTCTATGACAAGTTCTTGACCGATTATCTCATGTCGCTGAACACCGAGGGAGTCATCGAGGTCATTATCGATGGTATGGAAGTTGCACTACATATTAGCAAATTCACCTTCTGATATATTAAATACAACAATAATAAACAAATAATATTAACTCAATCATTGTGGGTGGCGTACTAATACGTCCTATGTAAAACAGGCCCATACTACGGGCGACGTACCCATACATTTTTGTATTACCGGCTAAGTTGGTAGCACCGAGCCGCTTCGGATATTGCCGAACACTTCCATAAACTTCTTAGCTCCCCTCCCATACAAATATAAATCTGGTCCAAGTAATGGTTGTGAGCAAAAGGTGTTTTAGAAGCTGAAATTCAACAAATACAGGGCCACTTCGACATGTAATTGTGACAGTTATATTCCAAATACGAATGCGAGATTCATTTCATGTTACAGGCTATAGTTCATACTGTCTGCTAAGCACTCAAATTGATAAAAAGAACGTTTTATTTCATCAAGTTATCACAAGCGTAAGAATACGAAAGAGGGAAACCGAGAATTAAGGCTATAATACGCTTGGCTAGTAGCATGCGAACAAGATTAAACTAGGAGTCTCCCTCAATATTTTAAAGGCCAGGAGGGTGAGAATGAAATACTGAAGACTTTTATGGGGGGAATTCGACCCAATCTTTTCATTGGAATTTGGTCAGGGCTACGGATATTGCGCTAGAGTATATTGAGTGGAAAGAGCGAGAAAATCCCCGACTTGGCGTATTCTTCCCTATAGAACTCCCCGCACTGAAAGGGCTAAATAAATAAACACAATTATTTGAATAGATAAGTAATAATATTAACCCTTTGAGTACCAGCAACGTGTGTTATATTGTATTCTATCTATATTTAGACGATATTATGCAGCTTAGGAAGGATCTGGGGTAGTTAAAAAAGTTGGCTAAGATAGTTTGAAACCTTATAATTGCTGGAGGTCCTTCCCAAGCTGAATAAACTCGTCTAGTAGTGGCCAGAATATGATAAAAGGGACGTCCCTGGTAGTGTATGGGTTAACAATAATAATAAATGCCCTCCAACTACATAATAAAACTAATAACAAATCCATTTCAGTGATCTTAGAGACAGAGCGCTGGATCCTGTTAGGTGAGGAGCCGATCTTGGTGAGCCAAATGATTGAATACCTTCAGGAGACCCGCTTCTATCGTTCCTTTAAGGACGATTTCCTGGTGCCCATCACCAGTGAGTACCCGGATCTGTGTGAGGCAGCAAGCGAGGTGGTGCGGAAGGTGAGGAGGACCTTCGCAGAGGACATATTATGGCTGCGGGACGAAATGCTGAAGCTGCCCGTCTTACGAGAGGTTGCCAGGTGGATCCTTCAGCTTTATGCTTCGGTATGTATAGTGTTCAGTTGATGATGTTGTCCTTACTTATAAAAACATTTCATTTCATCTTCCATAATAGTATTGTTGAGGTGAAACTATGGTGACTTTAGGAAGCACATTGGGTGTATGCCTCTCTTAGTAATATATACATTAATAGAAACTGCTGTCTTCATTTCACTGTAAATGTATTTTTCATCATGTAAGTATAGTGATCTGCTGTATAGCGAGAAATAAGACGGGGACATAAAACCTAGGAGCTTTGTATAGGACCTGGTGTGGCTGGGGAACAAGATGCTGGAGGAGCCCGTTATACGAGAGGTAGCCTGGTGGATGCTTCGGGTCTATGCCTCGGTTAGTAGTATGGGCTCTAAACTGTTGCGTTAGACTTTACTATAATATTATAAAAAATCATGTGTAGGTATAGCTTGCTTCACATTGTAGATTGTTTTGCTTTGAACCTTTTATTTTTTCCTTTTATATTGTTGGAGTTTGCTTTTGTAAACCACTTTACTTGCGTGATACACACAGCTAACGTTAAAATCAGTCTAAATTAGCTACAGTAAGGTAGAAATTAGAAGGGTAAATGTTGTAATAAGTTAAATGTATTGAGGTGATGGTTCTAGAATGTTAACTCAGCAGGTTTACTAACCATCACCTGCCAGGGTAGTGGGCTTGGCCGTGTGGCAGCATCAGAGGCATCAAAGCACCTGTATAACTCATAATATTATATTGCGGCTGGCCCTTATGTTTTAAATTTTATTCTAG